>JAOXNO010000070.1:39431712-39452123 GCA_028565335.1 Limnodromus scolopaceus
GCATTTCAGTCCTCAAAATGGGGCAGAGGGATCCAGCCAGGATCCTCTCTGCCTGTTGCCTCCAGAAAGCATCATGTCATCCTCAAATGGCTGTGGTCCATTTGTTTTGGCTCAAGACAACAGTAGTTGCACAGGTACAAGATTCGGAGTTTTTTTAATTGCATCTGTTATTGCCCAGTGAGAAAAAGCCATCTTCTCAGCAAAATCACAGTAAACTTACAGATGTCAAAAGAAGCAGCCCTTAGAACTTCTTTAAGGAGTCTGGGCTCATTTCTGGGAGAAGTTTGCATTCAAGGGTGTCATGTTCCTTGTTTGGAATTAAAGTATTTTCAGTGCTTAACACAAGAGATGTAAATTTGGAGGCTTGAGGCCAAAGCCACCATTCCTATAGAACAGAAAGAGCAGGGGCTGTTCTCTACAGCTTGGCACGCTCCTGCTCTGCTCATTGCCACAGAGGCAGAGGACAAACTGCGCAGCAGCCCCGTCCCGGTTAGACATCGCCCCCGTGGACTACGAGACCTGTCTGTCAGCAGAATAGAAGGAATTTTTCGGCCTCCGAATCAAGACCCTTGGAGAAACCCTTCCCATTCACCACAGTGAATAACAGCAAATTGAAATGCAGCCACTGCCTACCCCAGTTTCCTGGCATTTAGCAGGCGCTTGGGTTGGCTGATTATCACCAGTCTTCTACTACCCAGAGCTCTCGAATCTTGCAACGGACTTTTTTTAGGGAAGATGATGGTATCTGCATGTGACCCCATTAATACCACGGGAACAGCATCTCGGTTTGAAAATGTACTGTCCACAGATCGGTTCTGCACAAACGCACTGATGAGGGGAGCCAGCCCTTTGGGTTTTGACCCCAGTTTCTAGATGCAGCAATCATTAGCAAACAACAGAGGTCAACAGAGTTTAATTATTGTATTTTTTTTTGGAGCTGCTAGGTGCTCGACTGAGTTACTGTGGCTGTAACTCAGCTGTGGTACAAGCCATCTCCAAACAAGAAGGCACTGGAGCAGGAGGTAATTGAGGGTTGGCTCCCGGAGGGAATTTTCCCTTAAAAGGATAACTACATTGTCATGATGAAACCAGCTCGCTTCCACTGCCCGCAGAGCTTTTTTGCAAAGGCGGCTGCCAGAGCTGGGGGCGGCGGCGAGTATTAAGAGCAGACAGCAAGGAGCAGCAGGGCAGTGGCTGCTCCTTAAACGCTGCAGGAACTCCAGCATCTCTCAGCCGTGCTATCTCGTGAAGGGCGGCATGACGTGCAGGCAGCCCCAGAAGGTCACTTCAGTGCCACGTAACAAGAGGCCGACTCCTACCGTCCGCTCAAGGTAAAAAAGATACCTCAGCGAGGGATTGCAACCAAAGAAACCAGCCTCATAAGAAGCGCTTGCACTCAAAATCAGCGATGTTTTCAGAGAGGGGCAGGCAGGATGCCAGCTGAAAGCATGCCAAGGCCACACAGGAATTCTTCCGATGTAATATTTTTCCACCAGAAAGTAACTGAAACTCCAGCTTTTCATTTGAGAGTCCACAGAACAATCCTGATCAGAGCTCTTCAGGTGAGATCAAGGCAAATGGCGAGAGAGCAGAACCTTAGAGCGGCCTCTTGCCCAGCAGCAGACAGCGGTGGGAAGGGAGAGGCAGGTTTGAGGCCAAGCTCTCCCCTAAAAGACTTCGACCGGTGACTTGAACCTCAGGTTCCCATAACCCAGAGGAAACTGCCTTAACTCTGACACAACCCCTGCCCCAGGCCCAAAATCCCTCCTGGTCCTCTGGACATCCCACCCACCTGGAGCTTTGCACTGTGCTCTCCTGTGCACTTCAGGAAGGGCTGCACTGTGATTTTTACAGGAAATGAGGCTGAAATAGGAAAGGCTGGGTTTGGCCCAGCTGTAGTGGGAGGCACCAGTTCCCACCTCACAGATAAAGCCTCCCTTTGCAGATCTTGGGTGAGGTTTTCCAATCTGACTCATGCTCGTGTGGTCTCCAGCACAGAATAACGCACCCATCACGCTGCAAGAAAAGGAACCAGGACCCGGTGTTTCCCTGCACCCTGACGAGCAGACAAAATATGCACAAGTGAGCAACGGCCAAGTCTCAAGTGAGCAGAGACTCCTAAGCTGGTAGAGCAACAAGGGTCTACACAAATTAAAACACCAGAGAAGTTGCGGATGCCCCATCCCTGGAGGGGTTCAAGGCCAGGCTGGATGGGGCTTTGAGCAACCTGGTCTGGTGGGAGGTGTCCCTACCCAGGGCAGGGAGGTTGGAACTTGATGATCTTTAAGGTCCCTTCCAACTCTAACCATTCTATGATTCTATGATCCCTTCCTCTGAGGGCTGGCAGCCTACAGAACCCCAAGCAGCTCTAGTCCTTACGTTACAGTGGGGAGTCAAGGCATGGGACAGAAGTCCAGGGAGCTGGTGAGACAGATTTCTGGTCACCAACAAGCTATTGTTGCTGGAAGCAAGATCCACTGGGGACCCTGAAGAGGCAGACCACCAGCAACTCCCTGCTCCCCTGGAGCAACTCCCTCCAGCCCACAGAGGGCAGCTGAGGAGCTGCAGCAACTCTTCAGCCATTCCCAGCTCTGCCTGGTGCTTCCTCCATGTCTGCTTGAAATAGTCCCATTTTGGGAACTCCACAAGCAGCCACGGAGATTGAGAACACTTCCTCTTAGCTTTAGGGGTAGAAAACTTTACTTTCTCATCAGTCTTTCTCTGTAGACAGAAGTATTAAAAGCTTCAGCGGGATAAGTGTGTTAGTGCCGATAAACAGAAACTCATCCACAAATTAACAGCAGAAAGCTGGAGAATTACAGGTGTCTACAGGCACAGACTGGTTGCCGTTTGGCTTTCCCTTTCTATGAGTAACAGCATGAAAATGAGTCAGGCTCTGTAGCTGACTCACAGCAAGTGAATATAAAACAACTTCTTCGGACCAGGAGAACCCAGGCAGGTGGAGGAAAAGCTCTGTATATTCTTCTGCCCTAGAGAAATGCAGCATGGTGCATCCATGGAGTTGAGCAAGTCCTGCTCCAGGGCCTGGGATCTGCAAGCCTGCCCCAAAGGAAGCCCCCGTGGTGGAAACATATGATAAACATAGGACAACATCTGCCTTCTGTTTCCTGTGCTCTGTACAGATTATCTCACTCTACAGATAACCCTGTCCTTCTCAACGAGAAAACTGGGGGTTTGTGCTTTTTAAACGTCTCTGCTGAGACCAGCTACGACTTGAATCAGCTTGTTCTGTATCTGTTCTCAGATAGTGTGCATCACCACAGCTCAGCATCATCTGCTGGATACTCGAGCAACGTGATTACACACCTACCGGGGGTTGGTTGTTCCCTCACCCCTCCTTCTACGAGCACATGGAGCTGAAGCCAGAAGCAGGACAGGCAGAGCGTTTTTTGCAGGCACACACGCTCTCTCCACGCACAGAGCGGAGCTGACACCCAGCTGAGCTCCCCCACCTCCTCTCCACTGATGTCATTATTTTCCATGTTCCTTGTTGTGCCCAGAAGTGAGGAAGCCCCAGGAATGCAGCAGCCCATGTGGGAGCTGTTTCTGCACCGATCACCCCGATCACCGGCAAGTCCAGCAGCAGACTTTAAAGGGAAGCCTGGTGGGCAGAGGGCTGCAATAAAATCAAATCATCAGGCTGTGATTTGACATCGGCAGAGCTCCTTGTAAAGCACATGACTCCGGCTGCCGTCCCAGCCCCCTCCCCCTGCCTCCAATTCCAAGACCATGAAATTACTCATTAGGCTTGGAACAAAACTCTTTTCGGTGCACTTGCATGTGGCTGGAGGCAGAGACAGATGTTTCGGGCTCTGGAAGAAAATTGCTGAGAGAGAGAAATGAAACGCTTCCAAAGCTGTGCTGCTGCCTCCTAACAGTGTGCTTTCCTGCTGCTGTTCCCCTCCATGGTTTACCATGGGGTCAGAGGAGAAGGGAGCGATGGCATCACAGCTTTGTGACCCTTTGCCTCCACTTTGCTTTTAGCAAATGCTCAAACACAAGATTTTTTTGTTTGGCTTCAAATTTTGCATCGACTCCTATGGCATGGCATAAAAACAGCTCACGGCTATGCCTCTGGCAGTAGGTTTCAGGCCTTCAGGTTTATGGCTCTAAAATCCTACATTTCGGCTGCACTTTTGTCCTGAATAAGGCAGGGAAGAGGTTGCCTTTAGGAGCCAGACAGTCCTCAGAGGCCCAGGAAGCAGAAGATCCTCCCTCTTTTTACACATGCAGGAAAGAGAGAATAAAAACACTGCCTGCAGGCATGTCAGCAAGGGGATTAGGATTCAGTGACCGATTATTGCTTGGTTTATACAATGCAGCCATTCCCACCTCCCCTAACCAAACACTTGCTCAGCTCACCATCGCATCAGAACCAGGGAGGGTCAGGACCCCAGCTCCATCACACCATTTCTCTTCTCAAATCCAAGAAAGAAGATTTTCTGCCCTTTAGATCCCTCCCCACTACCCTGGCTTTCTTTCACGTAGAAGATGTTTTAAGAGCGTGCTAGTCTTATATTCCTGGGTTTGAAAGCCCAGCCTCTACTCTTTCAGTAAGACGTTCAGTTCAAAGCAGGGCCAGGGTCACCAACGGGACCTGATCTTCGCTGTGAGATAGAGGTTGTCACACCAGTAATCTCCCAGCTACTGTCCAAACCTGGGAATCATGCATTAAGAGAGTTTGAACACAATGGACGTCCCTCAGCAAAGCAGCATAGAAATGACAAATATCCCCCCCACACTATTCTTCTAAGATATAATTTGGGTACAAGTGATAATTAGCAGATGGGTTTTTGCTTCTCATGTATTCCTGCAGCACAGATGTCAGCCCAGTTCTCCCCAGCTGGAAGGAGAATATACTTAGTGGGAAGATGTAGAGAACGCGTGTCGGTAAGCTCTCTGTGAAGGTCAGGGATCAACAGGAGTGACACAATCATCAGGAACAGCCCTGGCGACAGCGGTAATTGAGTGAAAGCTTCACTTTCAAAGCTACATAGAAGGTTAAGCCCATTTATCTATCCACGGGATTTAAAGGCTTTGGGAAGTGAGAGTGACAGAGAGAGGGAAGTTCAAAATCATCAGCTGATACTTCCAGTTGCTTTTAACGTGGATTGAACTGTATGTGTCAACCCTGCAGCAGCATCCTGCCAAGCAAGAGACACTTACCCACCCTCTGGCATTTCTTGGCTTCCTTGAGACTTTTCCTTAAACAAATAAACAAACCAACCCTTCAATTTCTCTGTCACGTGATTTCCTCTCAATCCCGTAACACTGGATTATTCCTAAACCTGGACAGAGAATGTAATTTTGTGATACCGGCTGCTTCCAGAGCTGGAAGCGACAGCTCTGCTGAAATACCTCATTCTGCGTTGTCTGACACACCGCACAGGATGAGCAGAGTCTGGGAAGACAGGAAAAACGGAATTAGATGCTCATGAAATGGACACTGACAAAAACCTGAAGTGTCGAGCTCTCTCAGATGCCGCCTGTGTTTAATCCAGTCATCAGACAGTCTCTGTTTAACTAAATATTTGACTTCAGAATTGGGGCTGAATTATTGTTGGCAAAGCTTCCAAGCTCCACAGGTCCCTCTAACAAGCTGCTCCTCTGTGGAAGCCTTGCAAGGAGATGAATACAGCCTTTGAGTAAAGTGCTGGATCCCTTCTCAGGCTTCCAGAGTGGGTTTGTGGAGTCCCGCTAGGTGTCCAGGGTTTCTGAAAGCTTCATATATTGACTGTTAGAAGCTACAGGGCTGATGTTTGTGTGTATTGCTGGGATGTTCCCTGCGGAGTTTTGGCTCCACAGCATGTCACAGCAACTGGAGTTATCAAAGAAAGCACCAAAAATAACCTAGTCTACAGGACAACTAAACACCTGGCCTAGACAAGAAAACAAATATGATGGAGCCACACATGCAGCCAGACCTCTAATGTGTATTCCATTCTAATGGGACATACCTGGAAGCACAGTTTGCAAGCCAGGACACAGATCTGGTACAGTTAGTCCCTTTCATACCCACAGTGGGGACATAAAGCAGCACAAACATCCAGTTCCTTGTGGCATCAATGGCAGCTGTGTACCACAGTGCCCAAAGGATCTGGTTGGGGTGTTGCCACGCAGAGCCCATGGTTGCTATCTCAGCACATTTGATACCCAGTCGTGTAAAAACGGTCCATTGGCACTGAAAGAGGAACATGGTCATCCCCTCTCCCATGCAATATTCGATTTCCTGGCTGTGGCAGCATATGCCAGAAGAGGACAATCCTCCGGGGCTGGAGGCTGTCGCCCGAGCCAGGCTCCCCTGCTGTGGGCAGCTCTGGTGAAGCAGAGACTTGGCTTCCTGGACTAAAGGCAGCTGCCGGCTGGAGAAACCACCTTCCAGTTTTGCTTCCAAAGGAAGATTATAAATTAAAGTCCAATTTGTTAAACCTGTAGGTAAGCAACTGTTTCTGCATAAACACATACTGGTTTGTGGGCTGTATTACATGGCTAGCTGCAAATCTGACTGACTTTAAAATCACAGTGTATACAACTAAACCAGAGAGCAAACAGAGGCACATTTTAAAATGGAATGGATTTAAGCAGCCTGACTCATGATTTTTGAAAGCTGGAGATTGAAAATAATGATTATCCTAAACTAACACATAAAAATTGTGCATGCAAGGTAGGAGCACAAAACACTCCGCCAGAGAGCTTCAGTTCTAAGCGACAAAGAGCACGTAGCCGGCTTAGCTAAAATTATTATTCAAGTGAAATAAAGACGAAGACTTTAACACCTTTCTGAAGATGGAGTCAATATCAGGATTATATTGCAAAAAGAGCTCATTACCACTTCCCCCTGTCATTCTTTATGCTACAACATTAGTGGAAAAATCCAAGAGCTCTTTTAGGTCTGTTAGCTAATAAGTGGATTGCTAGGCAAGTGTTCAGCATCGTAAATAAATCCTTGCTGCATTCTGTACTTGGTATCAGCAGAAAGTCTTCGTCCCTCCCATCCCTGAACACATACCTATTTAGTAAGGACAGAAGGAACTGCCTACATTGCTTTTTTCTTTTTTTTTGCCCACTGGAAATGCCCAAGCTCACAATCAGATGTGAACTTCAGTGTATCTGCGCTACTTCTCCAAGGTCGGCATTAAGCAGCAGAAGAGCTGGAGGTGATCAGTCCTGGCTGATTCAAGCTCTGGAAGACGGGCAGAGAATGACATTAACAGTGGCAGAGTAAATCCGGACAGCTTTCCATCCAGGGATCTCTTACAGCCTAACAAAAGACTAGCAAGAGCCAGGGGTCCTACCCAAGGCTGGGATGTACCTTACGTCCATATAAGCAGGGATTATTCTCTCTCTGCCTTATTCAGGGCTGCTTCCCCAGCCCCCAGGCACTAGGGTACCCAGTGGGAAAGGGCTCAGCCTTTCTCAGTCATTCCTGCTGGCGCCGGACCAATTTGTCTAAAGACACTTAAATATTCATCGAGAGAGAGCAAGACTCCGTCTCTCCGGGTGCACAGACTGCCCTCCAGGGAGACGGGACACCTGCCTTCTCCACTCCCTGGTCCATCAAATCATTAATTATTTAAAATAACAGGAAAGAGCAAGAAAAACGCTCCGTACCAGACATGCTCACAGCCTGCTGTTTGCGGTACTCTCTGGGGTCTTGTGGAGACCAGGGTTTGCTTCTCCCCTCCGGCAGAAGCATGGATCAAACCTAGCTTTCCCCCTTCCTCGGGGAGGATGCTCTACCCACGGAGCTATTGTACATAAGACAGGCTTCCCCTTTATCCAGACAGACCTTATGTTTGCTTTTCCTATGGGGGAGGGTTTGGGTTTTTTTAATTCAATTTAAATAAAAGGAAAACAAAACACAAATCCAAAGCTCTGAGACCAGCAGGTAGTCGTAAACCACCCCCAAGAGCTATGTTCGCTCAAGAGCTTAGAGCCTTCTACCTCCCTGTATCACAGCCGGGCAGGCCAAAAGCCCTGCTTGTGGTCCCTGCAGCAGGGCAGCTGGTCCAAGCACAGCACTTGGCTACAGAGACCCTCAGCAGTGGGCTTTAATGAGATGGAAACCACCGGCTCAGCCCTGTGTCTCCCTGCCCTGAAGATAACTCTGGTGGAGCTTTGTCCATGGAGGGACGTTTCTGAAGTAGCAGGGGGTCTCCGAATCTTCGCATCCCCCCGGGACACTGCCTGTCTCCCCGCATCTCCCACCACACACACACTCCCCGTGCGCTCTCGCAGGAGCAGCTGTCCTGGTTTGAGCGACACGGGACTAATTTCTCTTCTAACGCTTGGGAAAACTGCACTTTTAGAAGACTCTAGTATCCGAATGTGTGAAAATGTTTACTTTCTATCCAGCAAGGCTATGTGGCACTCAAGGTCTCAGTGTTCTCAAGCCTGGGATGAGGGGAAGTGAGACCCGGGCACTTGACCCAGGCTGGCCAACAGTATTATTTCATACCATGAACACCATGTTCGATATAAATTAGAAAGTTTGCTGCGTAGTGCTCTCTCTCCCTTGATGGCAGCGGCCCAGAGAACTTCTTGCCCCGATACCAGACCCTGAGCTCTTCTGTTCCTCCCAAAGCCACAGTGCTCACAGCGTCTCACATTTGCTGTCCCCTGCTGGAAGTGCACAGCTTCCTGCTGATGGGATGGGCTGAGTATATTCCTTGTGCATATTATATTGGTGTCAGGATCAATACTGGTTCTTTAGTATTATTAATGTTAATTATTTAGTCTTAGCCTATTAAATCTATTTATATTTCAACCCTCGTGTTTCTTTGTTTGTCCCCAGTTCCCCTTCCCAGGTGGTCATTTCGTGATAGAATTGTGTAAACAACAATAAATCGTTGTGGGTTTCTCAAACTACAACAGCAGCACAGGGTCCCTGGGGCACGGATGTCCTCCCAAAACTGGCCTGAGCCCAGGGAACAGCCCCATCTGCACCCTGGAGTTCACTGCTCGCTGCTGCAGATGGTGGCAGGTGAACAGCACGGGCACCCTCATGTGGTCGCTGGGATGAGCGTGTGCTCACAGCCAGAACCCATGGCATAGCGAGGATGGAGGGCATGGAGAGAGTCCTCTAGGGAGTCCTGCTGAGGGAGGAGAGGGGTGACAAGGACCAAGTCTGTAGGCCAGCATGGTGCAGGGAGGGACTACAAATCTGATGTCACCTCTCCTATCCAGAGACCAGCAGCAGAGAAACCCCTCTTTCTGCAGTCTGTTCCTTGGCCACTGGGAAGCCATACACAGGAGAAACCAAAGTCCTACCATGATTTAAGCTCGTGCCTCCCAGTCCTGCCTGTCCCCAGTTCGCAGAACCCAGAAAGGTTATTCCTTTCTCCTCACACCACCTTCCTATCCATTTGAAGGCCAACAAACAGCATTTACTCCATCAACCCAAGGTGTCACTCAATGTGTCACCTCATATCCATGGCAAAACTTGAGTGCAAGCACATAGTGGGGGAATACTGAGTGGGGAACACGGGTCCTGTGTCCCTCACAAGTGGGGACTCACATATCCTAACAAAATAGATATGGGGAGAGAGCTATGGGGCCAGACCCACGCCAGAGAGCTCGCATGGGCTGCGCTGAAATGGCTGTGGCAGAAAGGATGGTCCCCGTGTGGTTCCAGGAAAGATTTGCTGCCAGGAGAACCACTGCCTCGTCCTCTGTGAAAAGGCAGAAGCACCTCTCCAGCCTGGAGACAGACAACACGGACAGGACCAAGCACCCAGTTTTGTGACTCTTTTGGGCTGTTTTGGACCTTTTTTTTTTTTTTCCCTTGTGCCCACCTCAGAGCTTCCCAAAACATACCAGATTCTCTCCCCAACCTCGGCTCAGCCACTGCCTGGTTCCTTCCTCGTCCTACTATCAAAATGGGAAAGACAAAACCAGACCCAGATGCTGAAACAGGAGAATTAACTCGAACTCTGAGTGAAGAGCGCTTTTAACCCGCTCCTGCACTCTCTGCCATGCCCCAGGCCCTGTGGTAGACGAGAGGACCTCATCCCCTGGAAACGCCAAACCCTGAAACCCTGCTTTCAGGGCAAAAAAACCCCCCAACAACCCACCTCGTATTTCGCACAGAATTGACATTCTTCTCCTCCCAAATCGGTTTGGAAACAGCATTAAACCACCCACAGCTTCCAAGCAGCAGACCTCAGCCAAGCTGAGCCACCTCAGCTGAGGTGAAGGTCGGCACCGTCTGAGGTGAAGGTCGGCACCCTGTGGCCCCCCTGACCGGAATGGCGGTATCCACATTTTCCCCCCTCGAGTCATCCCCAAAACGGCCCAAAAACACCGCGTTTGTCGGAAGGAGGAGTTTATTTCCTTTTATTTTCCTTTAAATAACGGCTACAGAGGCGCTCTGCGGCGGCGGGGCGGCAGCAGTCAGTCAGCCCGCCCTGAGGCGGCGGGGCCGCGGCAGCCAGCCCTCCCGCCCTGAGGCGGCGGGGCCGCGGCAGCCAGCCCTCCCGCCCTGAGGCGGCGGCGGGGGGACCGGCGTGGGCGGCGGGTAGCGACATGGGGGACGACCTGGCGTCAGAGGGGGACACCCGTGAGTAGAGGCTGAGGCGGACCCCCCGCCCCGCGCCGGGCCGCGCCGTGAGGGGGGTTCGTGTGGAGGGAGATGGCGGGGGCGGACGCGGCCACCTCCGGGCCCGGGGAGGGGGCTCAAGGGGCAGGGCCGAGGTGCTTTAAAGGATACCAGGACTTACAAAAATCCATTCGGAAACAAAGGAGGGGTGTAAGCTCGGTACTGCTGTTGCCCCAAAGCATCCTGTACCCCATGGATGCTGCAAATAACGGCGGTACCCCCCACCTCGGTGTTGTGGCCGCCTTTACCGGCCGGTTCCCGGCCGCACCGGGCTGTCTTTGTGTCCTGCAGCCTCAGGTAGAGCCCAGCGAAGAGCTTTAGCCCGTTTTTTGGCATGTTTTCCTTCTCCTTTGCTGCTTTTTAAAACCTCTTGCATCATAAGCTGCCGGTGTGATGGTGCGCGGCACTGAGGGTAAATCGCTTAAATTGTTTTCCACGCTGGTTGGGAAACTGAGTTCATTTTCAGTACCCCTAAGGTATGAAATACCCTGAGCTCAAAAGAGAAGGAAAAACTGCTGAATATCTCCTGAAATGCTGCTGTTGGAGGGGTGCGTGCCATGAGGAGGGGTGCATTTAGATTTATGAGGCTGGCTGTGCCGGTGTGGACACTAAGTAGGAAACTTCAGACCATCAAATGGTTTCCCATATGTTGCTGAGAATAAATAAACGGCGGCCTTAGCAACGCAAGGTTCGTTACTGCATCTTCACAGGTAGAGGAAAGAATAAACACGTCAAGGGGCGGTTTGTCGTCTTTTGACAATGATGCTTTGTGCGATCGTAAAACGTAAGAACACATTTCTGTCACCTGGAGAGCAGAGGCAGCAACATTTGCTTAAGTGAAACATAGGGTTTACTCCACTGAATGGAGATAAGCATTTGCAAGGAGGTGGTACGTGTGTAGCCATTGGTGTTAATAATTAACATAAACTCCACAGGTTTTTCCCATGTTCTCCTGATATTTCCTCTCAAATGAGGTGTCCATGAAGTGAGGAAATGCAGTCCCGTTAACACACCTGGCCCGATGAGAACAGCATCTCAATATACAGTACAGAAAATCCTGTTCCTGCAGAAGTCAGTGTCCCAATCCTGCTGCCTTCAGTGAAGCAGTAGGTCCGACACTCTTGAATGACCCTGCCTGGTATTAAGATTTGTGTTATTCGTGTTTTTCTTGAGCTAAAGGTTTTTGTTTGAAGGTAAGAGGAACGGAAATTGGAGAATGAGGTTATACCTCTGCTGCCCTGCAAGTCCACAGCAGGGGTGCCTTCCTTCTGTTCCCTCCAGAGGGAAACGGGGTAGTACCATACAGACAGCAGGTCTCTTATCTTCTTGATGTGGTGGAACGGGAACTGTAGTGTCTTTTTATGCCTCTTGTATGGCATGTGGTTAGTGTCTAATTGGTACGTTGATACAAAATGAAGTTGCATTGAGTCCCTGCTACCCTCAAACTGCAGCCTGAGATCTGCAGAAACGTAGAAGAGAGCAGAACATCCGAGACAGCTCTCCAGCGGGCTGAGACAGGCTGAGGGTCGGCCTTAAGCACCTCAAAATAATTCCCCAAAAGGACTAGGGCAGAGACTGAGTCCAAGAAAAACTGACGCTAGCCTTGCCAAAAACCTTGAGAGCCTGCCCATGGGGCTGCAGCAGTCCCAGAGTCACAGCCCTGCTCTCGTTTCTTGGCAGGAAGGTTTGTTCGATCAAGGAGAAGATTGCTGGGGCAAGGCCCAGCATGGAGAGTAAACACCCTTAAATTGTGCCTAAGTGTGCAGGACAAATACTGCCGGTTGTGGTAAATTATGCCCAGAACTGCCACGGTCTATTAAGAAATGCAACACTAATCACAGGCCAGGCTAGCAGTTTTGTGCTGCTTGGCTGATTCAGGTTGCCCGGAGGGGCACAGCAGGACCCTGTGTAAAGGCCTCCTTGCAGAGTAGCGGGATGTAAGTGAACGGATGGAGGAGAGCCATCCTTTCATCTGCCTGAGCCCTCACGCCAGCTCTGGGCTTCGGAGGATGGCCAGAGGACATGGACCTAATGGATCAAAAGGTTTTGCAGCTGGAGCAAGGCCATGCAGAGAAAGACACTAAATTAGAAGAGAAGCTGGTAGGACTGGAAGAGCCGCACAGGGAAGGGAAGATAGTGGGAGAGGACGAATCCAGAAAACATGCCAACCTCTGTAGGGCTGGGATTCTTGCTGGAAGAATCTTTCTGCAGTCATCCGTCCTTGAAGCCAGTGGGGTGTGTGGGATGAAGGGGAGGTTTGTTGGAACGTGCTGGTCCGTGCTCCATGCCAGCACCGTTTTAATGCCCCCTCTTCTGTTCCTGCTGCAGTGCTTCATTCAGAGAAGGAGTTCCACGATGCAGCAAAGCGTAATGACACAGCCAGGATGGAGGAGCTCATCAGGAGAGGGGTTGACATCAAAGCCAAAAACAATGTAAGTCCTGGATTTTTCCACCTCTGAGCTGCAGGAAGTGCTGAGGGTGTGTTTCAGAGCTGCAGCTGCTTAACACTACTCTTGTCATTATCTGCTCAGTTGGTCAAAGCTTTAAAATACACCACCCAGTGCTAAATAGGGCCTGTGGCAAATGGGAAGTTTCAGAACAGACTGAAACCCACAGCACTGTCGTCCTGGCCAGGCTGCAAAGTTGCAAGCACCTAGGGAAGGTGATAACTTGTGGTTGACCTTGGAACCTGTGTGCCAGATGCACACCGCTGCAGGAAAAGGCTTTGATTTTCCTATCTCTGTACACCAAGGATATGGGTCTAACTCAGTTCCTGGTGCGGATCTCCCCTTGTTGACCAGTAGGTTCCTGGAAATATGGGATTGCACCCATCCGTAAGTTTCAATCTGTCAGTGGTCAGCAATGTTTCTCATTCCTGCACTGTCATTGTGGTCCATAACTGCAGTTTCTGAGTAGAAGGTGACCAGCACCTGTTTGCCTGACAAGAGACAGAGGGTTATGTCCAAAGAAAACCTTGCACAGTGTGAGAAATTCTGGCTCTCTAGATGGCAAAGGAGGTTTTGGCCTTCAGGAAGGCTGGTGGATACACCCACCCACCATCAGCCTTCCCTTTCCTTTCCCTTCCAGACAGACCGGACTGCCCTGCACTGGGCCGCGGGAGCAGGCAATGTGGATGCTGTGCGACTGCTCCTGGATCACGATGTCCCGGTGGATGACGAAGACAGCGTATGAAGACAAATCTCCCTTACATGTCCTGCAAATGGGTTCTGTTTTGGGAGACTGATGGGGACTGGGTGCTGGGCTGGCAGTGACAGACTTCATCGTAGCCCTGGGGGGGTAGCACAAGGTTTGGCAGTGCTTGGGAAGCTGTGGCCTCCCTGTGGGGGAAGATGCAGTGCATTTCTGGAGCAAGCCTTGTTTTCAGATGTGTCTGTGCTCTGTCTTTTGGCCTTTTTCTTGTACGCACAGTGACTGGGAAGAAGGATGGTAGAATCTGTGAGGTTCTCTGTATAGCGTGGGGATGCTTCGCTGCTTCTGGTCATGTTGTTGGGACTTGTGGGAAGACAGTATCAGCCAGAAAGTTCTCTCTTCCCCCCTAACAACCAGGCTAATATGTACCATTGATTAGGAAGTGGCAGTCAAGAGACCGGTCTCTGCTCAGCTGCTGTGACCATCTGTGGCAGGAATAATAGTAATTGGAGAAAGTGGGGCTAAAAAAACCCCAGAGACAAACAGTAGTACTTGGGAAACTTCATGAAGCTAGAGGGACAGCTTCCCTCCAGGTTGGGGATGGTGGTGGCTGCAGTTCAGCTGTAAGTATCTCTCTTCTCTTCTGCCCAGTTTGGAATGAATGCGCTTCTCCTGTCTGCCTGGTTTGGCCACCTCCGCGTCCTGCAGATCCTCGTCAATGCTGGGGCCAAGATTAACTGTGTCGATAGGGTGAGAGAGTTTCCTTACGTGGGTCCATCACAGGGCTCCAGACAGTGATGGGGAGGAGAGAATGAGCCTTATCTGTGAGCGAAGGTGATCCTGTGTGACAGCATCTGCTGTGGGGACTGCCATCTGCACTTCTGCTTTATTCCTAAACCAGGTGTAATAATTGTAGCTATAGAGATCTACATGGCTTTCTCAGCTCACGTTTGTGCAGTGCTGAGGTGGAAGGTGGTACAGAAGTGGAAAATGGGTTTAGTGAATCAGCATTTTGTGTATTTTAAAGTAGACTGTTGGGAAAAAGGAGCATTAATACTTCAGAGTCATAACTTGCTGTCTGCAGCACAAACTGTTTCAGCTCTAGAGGTGCAGGGAGGCATCGAATGGGTCTTTGCTAACAGAAGCAAGTTGTTAAAAAAGACTGTCCCATTGCCTTGGACTTGTTAAGTGAATAATCCTTTATCTCCTCTCCAGAATGGCAGGAACCTGCTCCACTGTGCTGCTCAGAGGGGACACATACGGGTGATGGAGTTCATCATGGAGGACCTGGAGGACATGTGTGTGGATAAAACAGACAAGGTAGAAAGGCTCTTCACTGCTTTGGTTCATGCTTAGCAGGAATGTTGTCCTTGGACTTGGGAAGAGACCCAGAGTCAGATGCTACTCCCAGAGAGCCAAGGGTATCCCACACAGGCTCTGGCCCTCCTGTGGCAGGGGGCTTAGGGATGATGAGGATTCTGGCTGTGGCCAGGCTTCAGCAGCCAGGGCTTCCTAGTTTAGCCTTTTGCAGAATAAATTCAGGAATTTCAGTGTCCTTCTCTTGTACAGCTGATGCTCCAGGACATATTGTTGATAGGCAATAACCAAGGGTGTCCCTCTCCCAGCATGTTCCAGCAGTAGCTGATCTGTTCCTGAAGACAGCATAGGAGGAACACAGAAGAACACAGGAGGTGGTGCACACTCTTTTCAGTTCCATGGCCTTCATGGTTCCTAGAGTGATCCGCATCTGATGCTTGGAAGTTAAATGAGACAACAAGAGATCTGCCTTTCCCCCTTTCCCCGCAAAAGGGGTTCTGACTCCCTCGATAACTGGGGTCTCAGCTATTAATTCCATTTTTTATCCCTAGTTGCTTTTAGTAATCCATTTATTATCCTCTATTTGTATGAAATAAACACTGAAATTATCTCTTTTCCAGTGTTTGGTGAGACCGAAGTGCTTGGAGTTGTTAGCCCCAGTGGGTAGATCTGTTCACCTTGGTTTTTTAGGGTCATCCCAAATGCAAAGCAGAATAAAAGTTAGCAACAGAATAACTATTTTTCAAGTGCAGCACTTTTTCCTCCTGTGGACACTAAGCTTGCTGTGCAATTGGGTTATCTCACAAGGCATTATTATATTCCTTGCAGCAGGTGATGTAGTCTTGTGCTTTCTGAGCCTTTCTTGGACTGTTTTTCCTTCTGTTTCATTTCAAAGATGGACAGGACAGCGTTTCACCTGGCTGCAGAGTATGGGCGGCTGGAGGTGGTGGAGTTCCTGATTCGACTGGGTTGTTCTCACAGTGCCAAAGACAAGGTACGGGCACAAAACCACATGCAGGGGAGGTGAAGTCCGAGGAGGATGTGAAATTCAGGGAACAGGTTACCAAATGAGGCCCGTGCAGGCATGTTGTCTGAAGTTATAACTATGGTTGTGGTACCTCAGGGCTTTTCTTCCCTGTCCACTTGCAAGCTATTTGCACCCCAGTCATTGTTGCATTTATCTCCAGGACTTTTCAGACAGGATGCACAGTGAGCCTGGTGCAGTTTAAGGTAGCTGAGTTTCTTCCCTCCCTGCTGCAATTTTGGAATACTCTTTCAGACTCTTGCTGCTCATTAACAACCTCCTCTTCAGCCACCTTGGGTATACTCTGCAAGGTTGTGGTGTGTGAACACTCAGTCCTGTGATACATACATGTATGAAGTGACGTTTACTTTCAGGAAGAAAATACAGCATTGCATTTAGCTGCTAAAAATGGCCATCTCTCTGTGCTGCAGAAGATTCTAGACGTTGGAGTGGACCTTGATGAAAAGAACTCAGTAAGTACATTTATATGAAATGAAACCCACATCAGTTTCACTCTTCCCCTCCCCAGAAATACTCTCCTGACACTGTCATCAGGCTGAATAGTCAGTATTGACAAGAGAGGTTTAGAAGATTGCTGATCTTATCTACTGCGTACGTGTGTAAATGCAGGTCACACTTATGGGCTACCAGGGAAAGGCGACATCATTCTTGGACCAATATGCAATTCTAAAGTGTTGCCTTTTTTTCATGCTGTATCTGCTGACCTACCTTATCACTCCATTTAATCTCCCTTTTTCTCCCTGACCCTTGTACATTCAAGTGCCTAAATGGTTATTGAGTGTGTTTTAAACTAAACTTCACTATGTTTTATAGTATTGACTTAGTCACTGAACATATGGACCTTCTGTTTGAGATCTCTCTTTGGCAGAACTACTTTGGAAAATTATGTGTCTGGAACATAGTTAATGATTTAGATAGCAAATATTGGCTTAGTAACACTGTTATTTATTCCAGGGCACACTCCCGATTAAGTTTATCAGCAATTTCTTTAGTCTTATTTGGTTACTGACTTTAAAAAGTGTATTTGATTGTGATTAAGATCTGAAAGAAAAGGGAAACCACCTTCTATGATTCTATGGTAACACTGGTAGCATTTGTCTTTCCCCAGATGAGCTGCCCTTTGTGCAAAGAGCAATAATAAAATGAGATAAGATCACTGAGGAATTCTGCTTGTTTCTTGTAAAGAAATGAGCTGCAGTTCTCAGAAGGGAGAACCAGTGGTCAAGGGCCACAGGTTTCCCGTTCTGCCTATGGGTGTTTCTGGACTGCTCTAGGAAAATGGTTTGTCTTCATTGTCCGTGTGAAATCCTTTTTTGTTTGCTGATGGGATGAAGGGGAGAAAAGGTGATTAACATGATGTCTGTCTTGTGGCCCGTGGGCCAGCTGTTTCCAGTGACATAAGGACAGAGCAGTACTCTAATATGTCAATGGCAGATAATTATGTTCTTTGTTTTCCTGATGGTCATCCTGGCCCTCAGAATTGGTATTTTAACACGTCATGGATTCAGAAGATGGGGTAGGGGTAGATGCTTGCTCATTCTGCTGCTCTGTCTTGGCCTTGTCTGCAGAAATGCTGCTTGTCTCCTTTTTTGCCTTGTCCAGGAAGGGCTTACAGCTCTGCACCTGGCTGCCGAGGGAGGTCACAGTGACTGTGTGAAGCTGCTCTTGGAAGCAGGTGCTGATGTCAATGCCCAAACCCAGGTGAGCTCCGTGGAGGTGATTCCTTTTTTCCAAACCCTACTTTGTCGACTTTTGCCCTCTCAGGGAGGGCACCCTTTGTCACGTGAGGCCCTGTGGAGCCCAGCACTTCAGAAATAGCACAGGGAGTCCAGAGGAAACTGCACATGGCTTTGTACAAAGAGGCAGGTGAAGCCCCCTGGGGCTAGTTTGGCTGGGGAGACAATCTTTATGAATTTGGCAGCACAGGGACATGGGGAGGAGGGAAGGAGGAGATTTCTGTGGACAGGATCTTGCAAGAGGGAAGCAGGGAGATCTCTGTGGACAGTCTGTAACAACTGCAGCCTCTGAGGAGAAGCCCTGGCTAATACCCATCTCTTCTGATGTGCCTCTCAGAAGAAGATGAACTGCCTTCATTACGCAGCGCTGCACGGCTACGAGGAGATAGCCAGGATCCTCATGGACGCAGGAATCCACGCAGACGCTGTTAATCATGTAAGTGCTGTTTGATGCCCTCATCACTTACAAAAAGGCAAAGCCGGTTTGTGGAATTGTTCAAGAGCACAAAGCAACTCCGTAATGACCAGGGTCTTCTTTCCACAGCAAAATGCATCAGCGACACACATCGCGGTACTGCAGAACTTCCCGGCCATGGTGAAGCTCTTCATCGACGCGGAGTGTGACCTTGACATTCCAGATAACGTAAGACTGCACCTCCTGTTCTTTGTCTTTGAAATGTGAACCGGTTTCATGGGGGATTTGATCACCTTGGGGACAGGGTTAAAGAGGAGTGCTTTAAAATGGAGAAAACCTGGAAGCGCAACTTAGGAAACGTGAAACCCGTGAAATGATTCTGAGTGTTGCAGTGAGGTAATCGCTTGATGGCATTCAACACCTGGGCTGTGCCATCTCCCTGGGACCTGTGCACAGCGGCATTGCATAGTCAGGCACTCTCCTTCCTGCTGGAAGCAGGTGGGAGAAATTTGAGGCCAGAAGGTATTCTGCAAAATATTTGTGGAGCTGAGAATGGGAGGCAAGCCTGGAGGCAGCTGGTTTTCTCATCAAATTGTAATGTTGTGAACGAGGGGCTTTATGTAGCTTGTTCATAATGTTTCGATTAATGTTCATTCTCTTAGTGATGTTCTCTCCTGGTGACACCATAAAGTTGCCACATTTTGTGTTTGATTGTAGTTGTTTCCATTAAAGAGTCCCAAGGCACATACAGTTTACAGTGCGTACACATTAACCTGGCCCTGTCTCCTAGGAACAAAGAATTGGCACTGGTCCTTTCCTCCCTTGGCCAAACTGTCTGCCTACAGAAATTGTTTAAATAACAGGAAATAATATAGTCCTATAAGTGACCCGTAGAGAGCTTTATGGAACTGAAGAGGTGCCTTCTTTAGACTGGAGGAGGCTTTAGACCAGGGAGGCTTCCTAGTGCTGGGACAGGGGCAGATCAGTTCTGCTCAGCCTGAGGAACCCAGTCCAGTTTGAGGTAGGAGGATACTTCACCCTCAGTTTAAAAAGGGATAGAGGGGAAAGGAGGGCAGAGCTGACAGCATTCTTACAGCGCTTCCTCCTGGTATTGTTCTGTCCTGTCCTTCCAGCCTCACACTTGTTCCTCTCTGAAATTTAGTCCTTTCCCCCTCCTTCTGCAGAGGCAGCAGACCTCGCTCCACATCGCTGCGGAGCACGGCAGGCAGGACATTGCCGAGATGATTCTCATTGCAGGAGTTAATTTGAAGCTGACAGACAAGGTAAACGGCTGCATGGGTTAAAGAAATTCCATGGGGCTATGGAGGAAAAGTATGGATGCCACTGTTTTTCATAATTTTCAAAGATGGCTAGAAATAAAATCTGGATATTTCCAGGGATAGGGCCTTGGAACGCTGCTGAGCAGGTTATTTTGATGTGTTTTCCAGGAAAGAAGTGACAGATTCTTAGGAAGGTAGAAGACAGTTCACAGTAGAAGACAATGAGCAAACTTTTTCTTCTCAAAGTTCTTCTAGTTCCGTCTTGTGCTATCGTGCACATTAATACCTAATATCTTCTTGAATAATGATACGTAATATGCCTTAATAATTACAGCACATGTTTTAATAGGTTAAAAGTATCTCTTTGGTACAGATATGGCACCAGCTTCCAGAGCTTTTGCCCTCTAATTAGATGAACAAAAGGAATTCTAGAGGAATCAGGCAAGTTGTGTGCGGCCTGAAAGTGTGGTGTGCGCTGAGAAACTGCTGAAGGGGACTTGGGCAGAGATGATTACAGTGTCTGCCGTTTGCAGTGGCTTAAAGCTCATACACACTTGAAGCCCTCATGGCCTTCAGCTGCAGTGAATGTTTGCCACCTTCCAGCGGTCTGTGGAACCGCAGTGAGACTTGGTGCAGGGAACACATTCACCCGTTTCTGTGTGCAGTTGGGTTTCTGCTCACATCTGAGGGTAGAACTGTTCTCAGCGGCGTGCCCAATGGCTGGGCTGGCTCCTTTCCTTCATAGAATCATAGACTCTTCTAGGTTGGAAGGCACCTTCAAGATCATCTTGTCCAACCATCAACCTAACTCTGACAAAAATAAACACCCACACAACAAACAAAATGCAAC
>JAOXNO010000070.1:39470509-39488726 GCA_028565335.1 Limnodromus scolopaceus
TCTCTTGGGGTGCCGCCGCCCGGACTACATTACCCATGATGCACCGCGGAGGGGCAGAGTGCTGTGTATCAACAACGGGACTACATTTCCCATGATGCCCCGCGCGGCCACTGGAGCAGCGGTTTCCTTAGCGCCTCGCGCGCTGCCCGCCGGGAACGGTAGTCCGGCGGGGTGTGCGTGGTGACGCCGGGCGGCGGCGCGCTGCCGTCACTGAGGTGGCGGCGCAGGGGGAGGGGGTGTTTACGGCGCGGGTGGGGCGCGGAGCGGCGCCGCCAGCGAGGCCTAGTCGGCGGCGGGGGGGAGCCGGCCGGGCCCGCAGCCGCACCATGTCCGCCTGCCACAGCTGCGCCGCCGCCGCACGCCTACTGGGTTCTACGCTGCCTTCTGCCCGGAGAGGTAACCACCGTCCTTCCCTCGCCTGGCCCGACGCTGCTCCCCGGTAGGGCCGGGCCCTCCGTCCCGGGGCCCTTCCGCGGCCCCTTCCGCTCCCTGAGGGGAAAACCCCCTTCCCGCCGGCCGCCGCACGGCTGTCAGCGCTCCGTGCCCCCTCAGCCCGCCGCTGCCGGTGGTTCTCGGGAGCAGCGGTGCTCCAGAGGCGCTCTCCGGGGCAGGGAGAGGAGCTCTCCCGCGGCCCGGCCCCCAGGGGCGGCCGCCCCCCCGGGCAGCTCCGTGCTGCGGCGCTGCGATAAGGGCTTCGGTTAGGCAACGGGTGGCTGCTTCGGCCTTTTTTTCTTCTTTTGTTTTTTTTTCTCATTAATCTTTTGCTAGTGTCGCCCTGGGTGGTGTGAGGGGACGGCCGGTGGCGTGTCAGGATTAAGGGCAGTATTACCCGGTGCAAAGTTCTGGAAAATTAGCCTGCGCTGGAATATCTTTTGGGAATTGTAATGCCAGAATAGAGTTTATTTCAACAGGAGTAATTTTCAGCAGCAGTCGGCCAGTCTGGGTTACGCTGCAGCGCTAGTAAATGAGCTTAACTAGCTGACTGATTAAAAGCCTGCCTTTTTTTACAACCTAAACCTGAAATATTTTTCATAAAGACTTGGCTTCAGTTAACAAAAAGTCATTATTTCCAGCTTGGTAAAAAGGCGAGGCTGTGCTGGAAGTTGAAGTTGAAAGAAGCTGTTACTTTTTTTACTACTTCTGTACTTTTCATCCTTTTCTTCTGTGTAGTGAGAGTTGACCTACCATGTGCTGCTTCTGGTGAAAGGCTGAAAATTCCTGCTGTTGCCATATTTGCAACAAAACTTTTTAATTATTCTACCGTCAGTCACAGCCTGACGAGCCAGAGATGATTTACTGCCTTTGAGAGATGAGTTAACTCATTGCAGTTGACTTTACATTTACATTTCTGACATCACCTGTGCCGAAAGGTTTAAACTAGTACTTTCAACTCCAGCCTGTCTGGCCTCATTTAAGCTGACTGAAACAATCAGCTTTAAAACATTCTGAATTAACTTTAGAATCCTTTTTTTTTTTTAATTTGCGGGGTTTTTATTAAGAACTAAGATTTAAAATGGGTATGCAAAAGGAAAATAAGGCTAAACCACAGATATAGAGTGATAGGATTATTTATGCATCAGCATTCTGTGAAAGTTTTTTTTTTTTAAAAATAAACATCTTATTTTGGTGCATTTTTGTTTTTGTAACAGCTTATGTCTTGGGCCAGGTACTTTGTTTGCTGCTGCTGGTCGGTACGAACTTGAGAGTATCCAGAGTGGGTGGATCAGTCTGGTCCATGGAGTGTTGTGTGGGACAGAGAGGAGGCTTTTCTTTTCTCACAGTCTCCCTGTTGCTTCCTTGGGCAGTAGATTCTTCCGAGATATTGAAGCTTGGCCCAAAAGTCACTGTTTTCTTTCCTCAAGTATCAATTAAAGGTTAATAAGGTGAAAAGGAGCCTCCCAGTATTTCTTAACACACTCATCTGAAGACCCTGGATAGATGCCGTTGCTGCCACTGATGTTCTTATGTTAATACATGTCCTTTAAATTTATTGTTTCAAAATAGCACCCATGCCCTGAGTGCCAGCTGTGTGTGTGAGCAAATACAGCTGTGCTGGCCAGCTGTCACCGATTGCAGCATTTATCAGGATCTGGATCATTCAATGCAAGTTGCCAGGCATTGAGCTGGGACGTTGATTTCTTCTGAAAATCTGCCTCTGGGCTTATTTATGCAAGAAAGTAGTTGCGGTAACTTTCTTACTGCATCATTCTTTAATTGGACAATGATATTTTGTCCCCAAAAATGCCACCCACGATAAGCACAGGCACAAGGCTTTTCGTTTATCCACAAGCTGATGTAGCAGTAACAGGATTTTTTAATTTTTTTTTTTTTTATGGTTTAGCCTATCTACATGCTTTAGAGTTCAGCACGTGTAGGAGGGTGAGTTTAATGTTCCCAACAGGTTAAGACTTTTGTGAGAGTGAATTTAACGGCAACAAAAAGTGTTAGAGCGTGTGCGCAGCGCTGCCGGCACAGGGTGAAGCCCCACAGCTGTGGTGTTTCTGATCAATGGATGGGCACCGTTGGTAACGTGGCACTTACTGGCTCGGTCCTTGGCGCTGTGTATAGTTTCATAGTTCATCCAATGCAGTTTTCAGTGCGTTTTCTACGTCACAGGGCCGCTCTGAATTAAAATCAATGATCTTTATTTAGTGCTCAGTGGTAAAATGTTTGAGTTTCTGTCTTAGTGCTTCGTCCTTTCTCCACGTGCCAAATCTCCCTGTGTCAAAGGAGAGTTGTGTGACTTCGGGTTTTGTTGAGGGGAGGTAGTTTGGTTTTTTTATTTTTTTATTTTAAGGGATCTTTTCTCAGTTCCCTTTAGAAATGGTAAAACAAATCTCAGCAAAGGAACCATCTATGAGGAATAAGCCCCCCAGAGAGGGAATTAATGCAGAACAGCTATTGCATTGTAAACACTCACCATGGCTTATTCTCCACTGACAAGTGCACTTGGTGCACGTAGCCTTCAGAGTTTTCTGCAGCCTCGGTTGAAAGAACACAACTGTTTGTGGAAGTCAGCCAGTATTTTTTAAGTTTACTGTGGTATTTTCATAGTTTGTCCTGTGTAATCCAAAGCGTTTTGCCGGGTTGCAGTGGCGCTCAGCAGAGGAATTTAAAATTGGCAAGCACATTGATCATTATTCCTCCCCTCACGTTTACCGACAGGAGTAAGGCTATTACAGATTTTTAAAAGATTACATTTTTAGTCACGTTAAAAATAACTGCAAATCAAGTTCAAGAATCTTAAGCAGCATATAAGTTAATAAAACAAATATCATTTGACACTGTCATCTTGGTTGTGGCTTTGCAGAAGCCTGTGTCAGTTTTCCTGGTAAATTTAGCCTCATTCATAATGCTTTTTTTCTTTATTTTTCTGTTTTCCTGTCATAGTAGGAAGGTAAATTTTCTGTTGGTTGAAATGTCCCCTTTCAACTAAGATTCCGGGTCATTATTACCCCTTTCAGAGCAAATGAAGTTTACTCCTCTTGCCATTCTTACTGTTTTCATTCTTTTTTTGGAAGGGTTTTTGGAGTTTGCTGTAGAATTATCTCATCTCTCTAACAGTAAAACCATGTATGATCAGCAAGTTTTTAATTGTCATTGTTGGAATATAACTCTTGTGTTGGTAAGTCACAGAATTCTTAGCAAAAATCAAGTAACTGAGAAATTCGTCGCTTCAAATGAGCGTGATACGAGACATGGGTTCCAGGCTCCTTTCTATGCTGAGAGATGTTGAAATCACGAGCATGACATGTGTTGATTCACATCATACCTAGTCATGAAATGTAATCCTACCCGCTGTTGCAAGAGGAGGAAAAGGCTGTTTAGTTTCTCAATGAGGGGTTGGTTTTTTGTTTTTTTTTTTCATGTTGGCAATAAGCTATTTCAACAGAGTTAGGATTATGCTGAATTTATTTGTGCCTGTCTGTCAGCACAGGCCAAATACGACACTGCCTTTCTCACAGCAATTTTTTTTTTGGTCAAGTGGTACCTAAAATTCCTGGAAATAAGTTTTTAGTAGAGTTCACAAGTGAAAGCCGAGTCCAGAGTGGCAGTCTGTGAGTCTGAGACATTTCTTTGGTAATTTTTGCCTAATAAGGAGACGCTTCAAAGGTCTCCCTTTTACTTCAGAGGTTGAATTATTTCACAATAAGTGCTGGATGTTGATTGCATTTATCGTTCTGAGGATTGGTTTCATCACCTGGATGTTGCCTATTTCATGACACAATGGGGCTCTAAATTGTCTGACGTTAGATGATGTGGAATTACTCCTGGGTCATTTTCGGACAATCCAGGCAGCTTTTAATGAGGTGGTGGAACTAATTTATTTTGGATAGCTGAAATTTGAATGCTCAGAGTTGAGTTCTGTTGCCGAAACCTTTGAGTTCCATTTAAAGTAAATAAATTCTGGGGTTTGGTGGCATTGGGATTAGAACCAGAGTATTTTTAATTGACATCCAGAATTTAGCTAATTAACCCATGCATAAATATTGCATTTTGAACATATTGCACATAGAGAAAACATTGGTTTGGTTCTTTAGTGATGTCCCTAGAGAGTTGGATGAAAGCATGAAACGGTGTGTTGCGGTTGTGTGCTTTCAGCATATAGTGACAATCAAAGTGCATCACAGTCAGATGCTAACGAGGTGGCTCTATTATCTGACTGTAGTAGTAGCAAAATTTTCACAACAGGGTAATGGTTCATGAAATCAATTTTTTATTTTTATGTTTTCATTTGTTTTTAGGTATTACTTGTGGTCGTACACGCATCCCTGTTTTAGGAAAACTTGGGACTTTTGAAACTTGTTCTCTGAGACGAATTCCTCTTAGAAACTTTTCAGAAACACCAGCGTATTTTGCTTCAAAGGATGGTGCAAGCAAGGATGGGTCTGGAGATGGAAGCAAGGTAATCTCAACGCATTAGGTTTTTGATAGTTTATGTAAAATGTTTCCTAAATGTTTTAGTATTTTTTTTCCTTGGTTAAAATTAGAATCTTCCTGAAATTTTTGCTAACTCTGGAAGTTTCTGATCCTTCAAAATGCTACAACTGATGGTGAAGAAAAAGGTGCTGTGAATATGTTAGCAGACAAACCCTGTAAACATCCCATAATGCTTTTCCCAGTTTTATAGATCTTTTTTGCCTAGTGTAAAGGGACACTTGAGAACTCTGTAGAATGTTGTAAATCCACAACAGGTTTCAGGATCTCAGGAACGAGTAGTAATCGGAACTGATATTCTTCAAAAGCCTGCTACTCCCAAGTAGTTTTTTTTTTTTTTAAAAGTAAGTACATTTTAAAGTGTTTTTGTTTTCAGCAGTGATTTGGTAGCTGCATTAAGCAAGACAAGTTTGTGGTGAGACTAGCTTTATTCTTGTTAATAAATTGTAACCTATTTTTGTCTGGTCTTTCTCTGTATAATTATAGTTAATAAACAGCTTCTTCAGATAAATGATTACCTGAGAATAAAACTGCTCTTTAGTCAGCAAATAAGATTTTGAGAGTTCACAGGCAGTAACTTTGCCTCAGTGTGGTGTGTTGTGACATCTGAGGAACTGTCCAGCTGACACAAGTGTGTTCTGAAGGTTCAGATGAAACTTGTTTGAAAAAGAAAAGAACGAAGATAAAAATTTTAATAGTCTTTTTTTTTTTCTTGAGAAAGGTTACAAGAAGAAATGAGTGGGAAATCAAAGTTTAAAAAGAATAGGGAACTATCTCAGAAATGGGAAGAGAGATCTTTGCTGTTTCCTAAAATATAATAGCTTTTATTATTAATTGTAGTACAAAGAGCATAGAATGGATGTAGATTTTAAAAATGGTAATCTTAAACACCATAAAGAGAGCAATACGGAGAAAGACAAGTAGGTTTCTGTCAGGGAACTCTGCCTTAGAAGTAAAAAATAGAATATTTCCAAGCAATTTCTGAGATGCTTGTTTTATAGGCCATATCTGCCCTACAGCCATCTGCCAGCGTAGCTACAGCTGTCAAGGATGTGAGAAGAGTTGTGGCTTCAGAAACGCGTAGAATCAACACAGTTGCAATAATGAAATTGCTCTCTCTATAAGTATGATTTGTTTTCTTCTCTGGGATTCGAATAAATTACGTTGGAATATACTGTTAAACCGTTCTTGACGCTGTTCAGCTTGTTACTGTTCTAGTGCCAGTCAAGCAGTTCTAATGTCGATATGGGATGCCTCTTTCCTGGGCATCTAGAGTTGGCAGAGCTGGGAAATGCAGAAGTGTGAATGCTTCAAAATATTTATATCGTGTTGCTTTAAGTTTTTAAAGCCTTTACAAAATCCTGACAATAGTTATTTTGTCATTCATCTACTGCAATATTCACATTACTGGATTCCGTAAACACGCTGCTAAATGCCTAACGTAACAGCTCCGTTGTTTGGGGCTAATTGTCTGGAAATCTTTTTTAGAAGTCTGTCGGTGAGGGGGGTGGTAAAAAGTCAAGTTCTGGAAGCTCTGGGAAAGGAGGGAACCAGCTGCGCTGCCCCAAGTGTGGTGACTTGTGCACACACGTGGAGACCTTTGTGTGTAAGTTTTATTGAATACTTTCTTTTTATAAATAGACACAGATGTGATTGTACTTGTGATCTAACATAGTCCTGATAGCTAAGTTTTAGCCCACCTAATTATACAATGTCAAAGATTTTGTTATGCTTAGTTTGTCGACGTTGGCCTAAGCACGTATTGTCTCTGTGAATTTATTTGTGTAAATTCTGTGATGGGTGGTGAAGCAGAATATGGTAGTGGAATTTGGACCACAACTGTGAATATGCGATTTTAAAATAGTTTGTTACGTTTTATGCAGCTGAAAGGGATGCTCACATAAACAATACCACTTTAACTACTCATATTTTGACCATTATATGTATTCTTTAAACATACATGTTTGTAATGTCTGTCCTTTGTTTACTAAACAATAAAACTTTAATCCTGCATGTACTATAACCAAAGTGCTTATCCAGCCGAGGAATAAGTATGTGACAGATGGCTTACTGGAATCGTCTTTGATGGTGATGTCAGGTTCATAATATATTCCAGGCAGGAAAGTCCAATTACAAAATCCAGAATATATCAGAATCCCAGTGTACAGCAGCAATAGCAACCTTTTTTTTAAGTACAGTCCAAATTAATGCTGGTTATGTTTTAGGTTCTATTAGACTTGGAGATATTTCTCCTTATTTCAGTGCTAATGAGACCAGCCTAGAAAATAGTTGTCAGAAAGCAAATACCCATTGTCAGGGAGGCTCAAGGAGGAAGTATCAAGTCATAATCAGACTTGTGCACTAAGAAGCTTAAGACAAGGTCAGCATAAACTTGTTCAACAGTTGTTAATATCGCAGATGGTGAAAATAATGAGCGGATGTGCTATTATTTGCTGCTACTCATGTAAAATAAAGATGATCAAACGTTACCAATAACAAGACAATTCTATAATAGCGATATATTTATTTATGTTGGATAAAAGGATTGGTGCTTAGCTACTATTTTTTTCTCCCAGAAATAATAAGCTTTTTTTTTTTCATTTGTTTGTTTGAAACTATAGGCAACAAGGTTATCTGAAAAATCTGGCACTAGTCAATGGAACGAGAAATACAAACCTGTGTGGTGTTCAATAGGTTGGCCTCTCCCTGGACTAGGTGTGGTTGGAAACAGTGGAAGGATTTTTAACCTCATTTACCTTCTTATCAGATGATTCATGAGTAGACGAAGACATTTTGAAACTCTCTCGCTTTACTGGTGTGTTTGCTTCCCTTGTTGCTGGAGTTTGTGCTTTTATCTGGAAACACCATTCAAGCGTTGCCCCAGAGTAGACCAGTCACTGTGGATGCCTGGAAAAGAAAGATGGGATTTAGTATATTGTCAGTGTCGTTAGGGTTCCCAGCCGGATTGTAGAATATAAGGCAGCTGGAAAACAGAAGAGCTCAGTTCTAATAATCTTAAAAAGTGTTTTAAAACCCAAAAACTAATTCAGAAAAAATAAATCTGCCCCCTTCTGCCCAAAATTAACGGATCGCAGGTTGTATTAAATGGGCTGTAACTTGATTTTTCATATAAGCCTTTGGTGTTGGGTCGTTGGGGAAAAAGACAAATTCACTCGATTCTGGTATGAATTACAGAACCTTAAGTAAATATCTAAAGCCAAAGG
The DNA here is from genome assembly GCA_028565335.1 of Limnodromus scolopaceus. NCBI lineage: Eukaryota > Metazoa > Chordata > Aves > Charadriiformes > Scolopacidae > Limnodromus > Limnodromus scolopaceus. The sequence goes on from JAOXNO010000070.1 coordinate 39,478,672, forward strand.
AAAATAAACAATTAGCATTTTCTTCAGCTTTTAAAGATTAGATTTTTTTTTCAGTCATTTTGAGAGGAGTAGGGAAACAAAATACTGAATAAAAAGCCACATTTATTAGGAAATTAATTTATAATTAGCCATTGAGTGGTAGTGTGTCAGGCTGGTTGTCTGTTGAAGTTTGATTTTAACGGGGCTTCACGTTGTATCCACAATCTTGCACAAGGATTTGCTTGGCTCTGGCTTTCCAGTAATTAACAATTAAGGAAGAATGTGATGCAAACCAAAAGGAATTTTGCTTTGACATGCTTTCCCAGCAGCTCCTGTATTGGTTTTGGGTTGTGAGACTCTGTGAGGAGCGTTTTATGATCAGTGAAACATCAGTGACCCTCGGATAGAGTGAAATCCAATAGCTTTAAAGCTGATTGACATAAGAAGCCTTAATTACGTGCTGCTTTTACTGTCTCCACCTGAAGCCATCAGGTTAGCTCCATCCTCCAAAGCAAGGCTTCCCCGCTACTGTACGTACTTAATAGGCAAGAAGCTTCCCTCTTGATGTCTTTTTACCTTATAGCAGTTTAATAGTAGCCTATTATCTCAACCCTACAAGTGTTTTTAAGATTAATCCTCCAATTGTTTTGGCTTCCTGTACGTACTGTAAAAACCCAGTGTTTCTCTTTGGCGAGGTCAGCTCATATGGACTTGAGAAATCTCTTTGCAAATGTAGCCTCTGTGGTAACGTTGCCTGAACCAACAACAACACTTGACTTGCGTTTTACCACACTGTAAATATTTGCAGGCGTCTTAATGACAGTGAGGTAATTTGACATGAAGGTTCTTTGCTGTGCTTTTATATGTTTGCTAAAAGAATGCATAAAAACATGCCAGCATTTAAGAATAGCAAAGTTGTTTGCAATTTTGAATGCTCAGTTTCATCCTTAGGGGAGATAGCAGCACTTATACTTGATTTCCTTGCATTTGTGAGCAAACTTAGCAAACTTTTTTGTTCTGTTAAAACTCATTGATACTTTTTCCCTGTGTGCTGGGTAGATGATGGGTAGAAACTGGCTGGTTTCACAGCTTTTTGATAACTGAGTCTCTTCCCCAACACACCCTACACATCAGAGGTTTTCTGTAACCCTGGTCCCTGTTGGTCTTGCTGAAAATGAGGAAGATCTCTAATAACCTTCCTCTGTGCTGCTTGGAGTAATTGATAAAAATGTACTCTGCATGATAATTATTTTCAGGGAATGATCTTTTAAAGATGAATCATAGTATTCTTATAGCTGGCTCTTTATTTTCTATTTTTTTAACCATTCCCGTGGATCTATAAGGGGGGCAAGTATTCCTGTGGCTGTTCCACCCTAATAAAGCCGACTGTTAGCATTGCAGAAGGAAGGGCAACAGCCTTATGGCACTGGAGTCGTTAAGAATATCAGAGGTGTTTTGAGTGAGCACTGGGAGAAAGTTTGGAGTTTTTTCCCTACAATATTGTTGCGAAATGATAGTTCTGTGAGAGGGCTGGGTGCACGCAAGTGGGTCTCCGTTGCATTCCCATCAGGTGGATAACAGTGATTTGGCATGTTCCCAGGAGAACTTTCCAGTGGTTATACAAATTTTCTTTGGAGTAGAGTTAATAAAGCTGTGATGGTTGCAGCATTATGTGCTACATTATTAAAATAATTTGCTGGTCTAACCCAGTTATAAGGTGTGTTAATATTAAAAAAAGAACCCCACTCTTCTTTTGCTGATGCCAGCTTTGTGGGAGGCAACAAGTTATAAATAAGCAGCTTGTTTATTGCTAGAGGTTGTTATTAAAATCAGCTGGTACTGCAGTGTTCAGGCCGTTTTCTAAAAACTTCCTAGGACTTTAGAAGTTTTGACATTGAAGTTTTTCATGTGGTTGTTTTGCTACATTTACGTTGCTTTTAATTTAATACTTTTATTAATATATTTACTTTAAATCATTTCTGTTGCACATGATTTGCATTTAATAGCATAGCAGTATGGTCAGGAAAAAAACTATTTTGAATTACAAATTTATTCTTCTGTACTGTTTTCAGTTATTTTAACTTTGCTTTTCCAAAGGGAAAAAAAAATAGTCATGTTCTAGCTTGCAGACTTTTGAAACCAGTCTTTGTAGATAATGTGATTTCTTGAGACGTGGTTCACGGTCAGTGGTAGGGGGATTTGGCTTTTGGAATGTAAAGGAAATTTGTTCTACTCTCGACAGTAAAAATAAATAAGCAAAAGATCTTGCAAAACATCAAAGTCCTGATCCTCTGTTGCATACCGCAGCTGCCGCTTGTTGGGATGAGCCCTTTGTGTGACCCCGCTGTGCTCCGTGTCCTGGGCTTTGGTGACTCCAGCATCCTCTGTGTTGTGTTCTACAGGCAGCAGGATGCAGGGACCGGGAGCTGCCTCAGCTGTCCTGTCCTGAACCTGCTGCCTCTGATATCGTACATCTCTTCCCTGCACTTTAGAGTAGTCTGTCCCTAACCACAGTTAATTTTTTTGCCTGCTAGTTTGAGAATTAGGAATAATTCCTGCATAGTTAGAAGCCCTCATTAAATTTGGATCGCTCTTGAGTTGTAGAATTTCCTCTTCCAAGTGTAGTGCTCCTGAATAAGTATGAAAGATTTTTGCTTTTTAATGCCTTTGTTTGGTTGTTGCCCTGTGTTGTGACTTTTTGGGCAAATTGCATTCCCTCTTTGTGTCAAATTTCATAGGCCAGTAATTGCTTTTAAAGATTCTAAGGTGAAGCAAGGGGAAGTGTTGTGTAAACACAGAGGTGACTGTGCTATCCCACAGGTGCTTGTCCTCTGTATGATCAGCTCAGGCAGTTGAATGAATTTCTAAGAATGAAATTCTGAGCAATTCCATTAACCGTTTTGTTTTACTTTTTCTGCAGCTTCCACCCGTTTCGTGAAGTGTGAAAAGTGTCACCATTTTTTTGTTGTACTGTCAGAGGCAGACACAAAAAAGAGCATCATTAAAGAGCCTGAATCAGCAGCAGAAGCTGTGAAGTTGGCATTCCAGCAGAAGCCGCCGCCTCCACCGAAAAAGGTACGGTTCTTCATTCCACCCCGGTGTTCCCTTGCATTTCGGTGTGGTGAGTGGTGAAATGCTTTACTACTTAATCCCCATCAGGTGTGTAACGGTTTACTGTGACAGAGCAACAGACAAGAAAGACGATTAGCTCAAGATTAAACCTTTGAGGGCTATGTGACCCAGCAGGGCAGCAAGAAAGGGAACAAGGAGATCCAATAAAAGTCATTGGGCTTGCGTTCTTCTGGCTTTGTCCTTTGACTGAAGTCCAGTGCCTTCATTTTCTCCTTGTGACCCCCGTTTTCTGCACCCTAATGTTAGCAGCTTCTTTCAGTAGTTGCTGAACCTCTTATTTGGCCTGTTTCTGAGTGAGGACCGTGGCTGATTAGCTTTTTGTGGTGACCCATCCTAAAGTCATTTGGTTTCCCTCTCCTGAATAGTGCCGGAGCTGATTGTGTTTCTCAGTTCCTAGTGGACTGGAATGATTTCTGAAGCTGCATGTGGCTCCTGGAGAGACCCTCTTGTAAGACATTAAATATTCTTGAAATTTCTGTTCCTCTTACAAATTTGGTTGAAAATTACAGTGGGTTTCAGTATTAGTATGGGAGAACGTGATTGTGTAGGCATCATGTTTTTGAGTAAACTGATCAACAAGAGTATATTTTGTACTTTAGATGTTGAAATTCCATTTCTCAGTTCTGTAATGGTTGGTTTAGGCTGAAGTCTATCTTTGGCATAATATACTATTTCTTTCTTTTCTGCTGCAAGGTGATTTAGCAGTGTTACTAAGATTGAGTTCTTTTTCAGATTTATAACTACCTCGACAAATACGTTGTTGGTCAGTGTTTTGCCAAGAAGGTGCTTTCAGTTGCTGTGTACAATCATTACAAGAGAATCTACAATAATATCCCAGCTAACCTGAGACAGCAAGCAGAAGTTGAAAAGCAGACTTCTTTAACACCAAGAGGTTTGTATGATGTTTGATATTTTTCTGGGGAAATAAAACTTAGGATTTCAGGGCCCTCACTTAAGAAACCTAAGAGGTTTTACCGTGACATTAGATGTTTTGTAATTGAAGTGAGCAAAAAGAATTTCTATTAAATTTAATTTTTGCTGTATGTGAACTTCTGTGATTTATTTAAATAGTAATCCAGGTTTATGGTGCCACGGGTGTTACCTACTGTATTAAATGTTTAGCAATTTTTACTGACACATATTAGGTATTTTCCTTTAACTTTGTACCGTGAGCCTCCTAAATTTTTCTTTCTAATCTCATTTACTCCTTAATGGTAAATCTGCTGCTTAATCTGCCAGCAGCAACGCAGATCACGAAGATGATACTTTGCATAGGTGATTTGATGAATCTCTAGCTTTCTAACCTCACTTGCTGCTGTTGGCAGCATCTGTTGGTCACCACAGTATTGTTCCATATCTAACAAGTGTACACGGAGTTACTCTTGGCAGTACTTCTGCTACTGAGTAAGTGTGTCGCTATGTTGATCTAGTTTATTTTTAGAAATAAGATTAAGTTACTGTCTCCGATTCAAAGTGTACCTTTGATTATTTTTTTTAAGGTGTGTTGTTCTGTGTTGCAAAAAATAGCATGCTAAGCAAACAGAAATCTTCTTTGTTTTTTGAATTAACTTAAAGAAGTATTTTAATTGAGGGGGAACATTAGTAGCACAGTTCTGATAGTGGTTGTGTACCTGGCACTGGGAAGTTCCTGACCCTCCACGGGAAGATAAAATAGTGCACACCTAGAGGGACTGGCAGTGAATGTTTGTAAGGGATAGCACTTTGAGATAAGTGAAATCTTACATTGTAACACTCAGATACAAATGTGAGAGTTTAAGGAAGCCTTTTCAAAACAAAATTATATTATTGCATTTTTTCCCCCTTCTGTAAGTAGTTTTACAATTAAAATCTAACCTGAGGTAATAGATTGTTACTGGGTTTAGTAGTAGAATGTTTGCTGTCATTTTAAAAGCATGCAAGTTGAATTTTGAGTTAATTTTGACAGCAATAAAAACTATCACACATGGGGATTTCTTGTCAGAAATTCATTCATACATAGTGATGAGATGTATTCAGAAGAGGGCAAGAGGTGGAGAATTTATAAGCTTTTATAAACTTACTTTTTGTTACTGTTTTCATCCTCTCTCTTAGAATTAGAAATCAGAAGACGGGAGGATGAGTACAGATTTACAAGTAAGTGAACTCTCTCCTCATGTCCTCCTCTGCAATATCTACTCTTTTGATGTTCGTGTAGAATAGTCTTTAGTGACGGCTAGTTTGAAATGCTGAGTAAAATCCTGTTTGCTTTTCTTCTGCAAGTAAATTTACTTGATGGCATTGAGTGGGTTTTTAACAGAGGTGATTAGCATTTGGCTCCTTATGTAGGTAGAAAGCAGGTAAACTGTAAAAATACCCTTTATGAAGTTGGTTAAATAGTTACCTGTCCTTAGAATATTCTCGGCAGACAAAGTGAAATGGAATTTTTTTTTTTTAACTGAGATCTGAGGTGTGATTACATTAGTAATGCCATACAGAATATGATGTGAGGTAGATAATAAAGGAAGTTATGCAACTGTTTTCTGCAGGATGCTTACACTCTTAAAAGACAGTGTCACCTTCAACCTCAGACTGTCTTTTTGGTTTTTTTTGTCCATGTGATGTCAGTTACGTTTATTTTTGGTCCAGGGGAACTCTCACTGGCTGTTGAACTTCTTCCTTAGTCCAGTGTAGATCAATTTGTAATCCCAGTTACACCTCTTCAAACAAGTTCTCTTAATCTTTGAAATTCTACCATGCAAGTCAATTAAAACTAGTGCTCTGAAAAAAGAAAATCCAGCTCAATCTCCATATCCATGTGTATAGACAAAACCTGTAACTGAACTAAGACAAGTCCTTAAGACTTGAGAGTAGAGCTGTGCATTGCTTCTGTAATTGTCAGAGTATACCAGTTCTTTTTCATCATAGAGATCGACAGTTGGGGTTTATTTCTTCTCATGTGTTAAAAAAAAATTTTAAAATACAGTTAAAATGAGTTAATTTGTAAGGAATGAAAATTTCTCATTTTTAATGTGGAGAAATATTTTTAGGTTTACAGATTACCTACCTACAGTTCTATCTGTCAACTTCTTCTGTGCAGGTAGAATTATAGGTTTGCAGAACAAAACAGAAGAACCAAGCTTTTATTGTGTATCTAAGGTAATGGCAGACCTTGCCAGTGCTCAAACAGTACTGTTCTTGTTCCCCACAGAACTGCTGCAGATTGCTGGAATCAGTCCACACGGTAATGCTTTGGGAGCGTCGATGCAGCAACAAATGAACCAGCAGATACCTCAGGAAAAACGGGGAGGAGAAGTACTAGATTCACCCAATGACGACATAAAACTTGAAAAAAGTAATATTTTGCTGCTTGGACCAACTGGATCAGGTATACAGCTGCATGGTTTTATAGGTGTCAGGTTTTTCTGAGGATTGATTGTTAATGAGTGATTTTCCTCTTTTGTGATTATTCCAATTTGCTGTGGAACTGTGTAAAAAGCTAAACTGTGAATTCCCAACTGGGATTTTTGTGCTTTCATGCCATGGTAACGAGCTGAGCTAAATGACCTTGAAAAGGAAGGAGGTGGAGTTTGTGTGCTTTTCTTTTCTCTTTTTTTTTTTTATGCCTATATTTGCAGACCAATTAAAAGATTCAACTTTCAGTAAGCTGTAGTAAAATGCATTTAAAGTTTCTCTGCTTTAGATGGCAAGCTGAGATGCTGCAGTTAGAAACTGTTGTTTCATCTCAGGGACAGATCAGTTGCATGGGGGGGTTAAAAGAGAAATTATATTTGTATTTTCATAAGAAGTGGGCGTGTTTGTGCTGTAGTGATAGCATTTTGCAAATTATTTGGGAGAGCATTCACTAAATAGTATTTTAATTCTGTTTCTCCCCAGCTTCAAAGCAGAAGCAGTTGGACTTTGCACTGCACCCTGAGTGTCTGCAAAGGACTGCTGATTTATTTAACCTTTAATCTATGCAAGCACGTGGGTTCTGGTTTTTATGTTGTTTGATATTTTATTTGTGATACTCTATGCATGTCAAGCTGCCTGAAATGTGGACCGTTAGTCTAACTCAGAAATGCAGCTAACCAATGTAAAAAGCACTGTTTATGAAAACTAGCTCCCTTAGAAAATATTCTTATATGAATATATGAACATGCTGGCATCATTCAAAATGTATAATGATAGTAATTCTGATCCTATGGTAAATATTTGGGGTTGTGTACGCTCTGGAAATGTATCACAGTTACACCATACAGTTTTTATTTTATCAGGTAAAACCTTGCTGGCTCAGACTCTAGCGAAATGCCTAGATGTACCTTTCGCTATCTGCGATTGTACTACCTTGACTCAAGCTGGTTATGTTGGGGAAGACATCGAATCCGTGATTGCAAAACTCCTGCAAGATGCCAACTACAACGTAGAAAAAGCTCAGCAAGGTAAATTTATACAATATGTTTCCTGAAGTTCATTCATAAACTGTGTTAATCTCGCTTAAGTGCTCTAAACTTTGAGACCGCCAAAGTGGTCTCAAATACTACCAATATTTCTGTAATTTGTATTCCTGTTACATATACATGAATTTTAGCCCCTTAAATCAGAAATAATCAACCTGAAAAGAGTTCTAAGCATATCTTGTAGGTTTTGTTCTTGTCCATAGCTGGACAACACTGCATACATTTTTGCAATCTACAGTATGGAGGTAGAACAGACTGCTGCTGTCTTAAATTATGCTCTTCCCTGTGCGTAAGTTCTTGCTTCTCTTAAAAAAGTGGAGACTTCCTTAAATCCATTTTCTGTACCTGCAGGAATTGTTTTTCTGGATGAAGTAGATAAGATTGGCAGCGTTCCTGGTATTCATCAGTTACGGGATGTCGGGGGAGAAGGTGTTCAACAAGTAAGTACTTCGTGGAGTGATTTTATATTTTTTAGTTCGTAAGCAAACAGCCCGTCAAGCCTGCGTACCGTCCTGGCGTATGGCAAATAGCACAGGAGCGTATACAGTCATAGTTCTTCAGCTCCTTAATTATTAACCTTTGAAACCTTCATCTTTCCTCTTTACTTTCTTAATTAAAAAAAAAAATAATCTCAAAAGCAGCTTGAGACTGCTTCATAGAAACATTTTAATTGAGAAATGTCTTTGCAGCGTTCAGTTAGCAAGTTGCATAATTAGGCAAGAGTAAATAACGTTTTCCATTTTGGCAAAACCCTTAAAGCAACTTATTACTGACTGCAGCTCATAATGTCACACTAAAGGAAGATTTTTGTCTGTCCTTGAGTGGGATTGTCTTGTATGGAAAAGTGGTTTCTTTAGACACTTACTGTTAATATAAAGGCATAAGGGAGCAAAAATGTACGTACATATGTGAAAGTAATCACAGTATGGTGTGCCACCTTATATGATGCCACGCAGTGGAATTTTATATTGCTTATTTCTTCTTTTTTTCTTAGGGCTTGTTAAAGCTACTAGAAGGCACAATAGTCAACGTTCCAGAAAAGAATTCTCGTAAACTACGTGGAGAAACGGTGCAGGTTGACACAACAAACATCCTCTTTGTAGCTTCTGGTGCTTTTAATGGTCTTGACAGAATTATCAGCAGGAGGAAAAATGAAAAAGTGAGTGCATCAGGCTGTATTTGAACTGAAAAATTACTGTCTTAATTACTGTTCACAGTACTGACTCCTAAAGGTCTTGTTATATTCGTAAACCCACTAAGATTGTAGAGCAGGTTTTCCATCTGTTATCTGGGAACCTGAAGTGTTTGTGACCTAAGGAAGGTAGCAAAGAACAAGCCTGTTGTTAGTGGGCTTAAGTAGCTTCCTGGGGTCTCTGCTTCCACAGAGAAATTTTTAGCATATGAAAATAGGAAAAAAATAGGAGGGGAAAAAAGGTTGAAAGAAGTTGCAGTGTACCAAGTATGAAACTGAGAAAAAGCTTTTTTTTCTGCTGGTATCCAAAGGTTTACTGTTGATACTCAGGTTGGTTGAGCAAATGGTGCTAAAAACTATCATTATCTTAAAATACCCAGTCATGCAGTTCACTATTTTGTATATTAATGTCTGGGGCAAGAGTTCTTCTGCCTGCAGCTTTCTGACAAAATGTGCACTCTGTTTCTAATGACAGAGGAGTGGCCAAAATCCAAATTACCATTTATGATAATTTGTGTAGCTTTTCATATAAACATACTTGCATGCATTTGCTTCGCTTCTGATGAGCCCTTTTTAGTGTCACCGGTATCTGTAAACTTATCAGGACATGTTACTAACCTTTCTTTATTTTAAGAAAAACTTCCTCTTAAGCTGATGTATTGACAATTTACTGGGGGAATTAACTGTTATAAGAAACTGATTGTGTGTAAGAGGTATAATATGCTATAAGTAATTTCTGAAGCTTGAATTAATATGTAATGACATAATCAGTCACTCCAGGTTTTTTTAATGCGCATGGAATGTGATTTAGTTACACAAGTATAATAGGTAAGTTTTCTTTATGTAAGTACAACACGTTTGTTTTGCAGTATTTAGGATTTGGGACGCCAGCTAATATGGGAAAAGGCAGACGGGCTGCAGCAGCAGCGGATCTTGCTAATATAAGTGGAGAGTCCGACCCACATGAAGATATTGAAGAAAAGGATCGCTTGCTGCGTCACGTGGAAGCCAGAGATCTCATTGAGTTTGGCATGATTCCGGAGTTTGTGGGACGTTTGCCCGTTGTGGTTCCTCTGCACAGCCTGGATGAGAAAACCCTCGTACGGATTCTTACCGAGCCACGAAATGCGGTGGTTCCTCAATACCAGGCACTATTCAGCATGGATAAGGTTTGAATTTTTATTTGATGGCTCCTCAATGTCGTTGTTTATAAATACAGTGCTGAAGTGATCTAAAATATCAGTTGAAATAATTTCCTTCCCCCACATGTGCGCCTCCATCCTGAATAAAGAAAGTAAGCTAACTCGTTAAAACCT
>JAOXNO010000070.1:39507687-39517768 GCA_028565335.1 Limnodromus scolopaceus
GCAAACTTGCTGAGGGTACATTCCATCCCTTCATCCAGGTCATTGATGAATATATTGAAGAGGACTGGACCCAGTACCCTTACCAGCATTTGGGTCTTTGGTGGTGTCTGCTTGTGGTTTTTTCCAAGCTAGTGGCTTCTAATCCATGCTCCAGGCAGGTTGGTGAAGTGGTTGGTGGTAAGGCTTTGCTCTTCTTCAACAGCCAGTTGTTGGAGCACTTGAAGCTCTACCTCATGGGGACGGGCCTTTCTGATGGGCATCAGCCAAAGCGGTGCAGGAACATGAAAGATAAGACTGGAGGAGATCCCACTGGAGGAGGGATTTCCTTGATGTCACTGCACAGGCTTGTCATCGATGTGAAAAGCTACATTGCTGTGCAGAACATCAAGCAGCAGCAAACGAGGGAAGAGACAAATCAGCAGGTTACTGATCTGCCAGAGCCTGGAGGTCTTTTCAGACACCAGCAGTTCGTGGTGAGGTGGTGGGGTTGGCCGTGTAGCGGATAAAGCCAAGCTCTCCAGGGGTGCCTGCACTGGAGGAACTTCACATCTAAATGTAATAAGGAGCCTCCTTGAGAGCTACAAGGGGAGAAGGAGCTTCCAGAGGATAGTGGCACCTCCTCCTCCTCCCCAGCAAGTGGTGGGGCTGGTACCAGACCCAAGGGTTAGCAGGTCATAATATTTAAAAAACTGAATTTGTTTGGTCTTGAGGATATATATAAATAATTATTTTTTAATGATAAAAATCACTGAGTTGACAACGGCCCTGATTTCATGCTGGGCTTGAAGAAGCTGCCGGGACCAGCTATGTTCTGCCGTGGGCGGCTGTCCCTGCTGCCACTCGGCGAGAAAATACAGCAGAGATCTGGGGGGTTCAGTTAGTGAGGTAATGAGGAGAATAAAAACAGATTATGAATGCCAAGAACCAATGAATAGCTCATTTTTGAGTTAAGAAGCCGCTCCTTCAGACTGACATTTCTTAAAATCCTTACTCTGCTCTTTGGCCAAACGATCAACTCAGTTTGAGGGACTTTTTTTGGCTTTTTCATATGTTTTATGGTCTTTTACTGAATCCTTCTCCTTGGCTAGGGTGGTGCTGGGGAGGGTGGAGGTCTGTGCGCTGGTGGATCTGGGGAGATATGAATCAGCTTCTCCTTGGATGAGGGCGGCGTGGCTTCGAGGAGACCCGTGGGATGTTTTTATTCCCCCTGCTATTGTATAGCTCATTTATTATTGTCTGTCCCATATGTTTTTGGACAGTGAATGATTCTGGTGGTATTTAAAAGGTACCGCTGGGAATAGTGCTGTCAGCACTCCAAGAACAACGAGGAAAGCCAAAAATAACTGTTTACTTTCAGTAATGACAGCACACGGGTCTCCCTTGGGGTGGGTTTTGTGCTCGGACCCTGGAGCGAACCCTCGGGCGCCCAAACCCCGGCTCATCAAAGCGATGCTGGGTTGGCCGGGGGTAGACATCTCATGGGGACAGGCTCTGCTTCACCCCCCAGCCTGGAGAGGTCATCACTTTGTATCTCAGATGGTTCAGATGTTTGGTTTGCTCCTCGTCCTCCCTCTGCCTTGTTCCTGTTCCCACCCTGGGAGAGTTGGGGGGACCGAGAGGTCTTCTCGCGGTGGGAGTCCTGCTGATGGACAGACCACCCTGGCTGATCATCAGATGGGAACCAGCAGGACAGTTGTGCTCCCTAACGAGCATGTCCCTGGAAGGTGGCAAGGCGGGCTTATGAATGCCCCTTGCATTCGTGAACTTGCACCCCGTATCTATGAGGTTGGATTAACCCTGGTTGTCTTCTTCCTCAGTTCCTGAGCTACCTGGGTGCCTGCGACCGGCTGCTGAAGCAGGGCTACGAGGAAGGGCAGGTGGAAGAGGCCATGGAAATGTTCCAGTACTCGGAGAAAAAGGTCAGAGTGGGGCAGCACAGCCCAGCTCTTTGTGCTATGTCCTCCGAGCTTGCTTTTCCAGTGGGCTGCATGTTCCCCTGCGCCTCCAGCATCCCTCACTCAGCTTCCCAGCAGGTCAGACCCATTGTCCTGCAAGTGATGAGCCCACACTCACTGCAGACCTCGGGGTAGTGTCACCATAAGGACACCCGGGGAAGAACACTCGCTCCATCACTCTTCTCCATCCATCCTCTCACCCCACTGTGCAAGCACGATGCTCGCTCAGCCCCTGTGTGGGGAATTTCCCACCACGAGCCCACCAGCACTCCCTCTCCGTTCCCCCTGTGCATTCACACCCCAGGGAGAAGAACCATGGTGTTGGTCTCCGTCACCAACCTTCTCCTGGGGGCAGTGAAGAGAAAAGCTGCTTGAAATTTGGGCTGGTGGTGTTTGACGTGAGGCCGATGGCGCGTAGGATTCCCAGCCCACCGCTCCTTCGGGCTGCGGCAGCGGGAGGGCACCCGGGTCTCGGTGTCAGGCAGGGGGTTATTTGTTGAGGATGCAGCTCTGGGAGATGTTGTGGTGCCGGGGCCCAGCCTGAGCCAGGGGGGGAAGCAGAGCAAATTAATTCCAGCTTGTACTCCCTGCCTTCCCCTGGTCACTTTACAACGCAGGCAAACGCTTGCGTGGAATTCGCATTAAACTTTATAAGGAATAAGTGAAGCTGGAGGCTGACTTTGTTAAATATTTCTTACTTTAAAAGTTGATATCAAGGCACACTTTTAAATGCTAGCAGCATGTGTGTGCCCTTGCTCTGCTGTCGGCGGTGGCACCAGGGGTGCCCTTCAGCGGTCATACAACCCGGCCAGGCCGTCTGGCTGCAGCCTCGTCACCCAACACCGTTTCTGCTGCAGCTCTGTGATAAATCCATCCTTAAAGGTCCATGATAACATCGCTCCTTTCTCTTCCTTCTTCCTCCAGGCAGCTGAATTCTTGCATTTGTTAGCTCAGTTTAACGATATGGGGTTCCAGCAAAACGAAATCAAAGAAGTTCTTTTGCTTTGTGGGAATCAGAGGGAGAAGGCGCTGGAGGAGCTCGTGATGAAAGCCCACTGAGCAGCATCCCGGACCCCAGTCACAGCTTCTCCTCTCCAGATTGGACCACTGAAGGACTTGGGGGGGGGTCAGCTCACACTTACCCGTCTTCTGCTCCATCCCCAGCCCTGGCAGCACCACTCACCTGGCACAAACCTTCAGAGGACCAGCTTGGTGGCTCATCTCATTTTATGGACATCCATCATAAGCATGGTTGTCACTGTACTAAGGCAAAGGCTTTACAGCAGGAGTGTTTATCTCTTCACCCACACACCTCCGCCCTCGATCATCTCAGCTCTTTAGATTAGATGCAGCAAGATCCAAACCGCCCTCAGCTTAAATTTCGTAAAACCCCAACCACAGTTTTCTCCCTGTACGTGGTGTGATGGGTAGCACAGTTTCTGCAGCTCGTTCCCGAAGTGCCCTGCTTTCAACTGCAGTCAAATGTGGATTCTTAAAATATTATATAAATCAACAAAAGAGATTGTTTCCATAAAAGCTGAAGGCTCCTGCAGAAGCAGTTGTTGGTCCTTGCTTGGGAAGAGTCTCAGCTGACTTAGTCATGGTTAAATACTGTGATTGAAATCCAGTCAAATCACATTAGCTTCTCCTTTTAAACCAGAAACTTGAGAAAAATACACAATTCAATGAGGGTAAGGAAAGAAAGCAGGCTGTCCTTGCATGAAGTTTATCCAGCGCCGTGAAAAATGGCTCATGCGAAGGTTTGTGCTCAGGGAATTTCGTGAAATGGGAGCAGAGAGATGGGGAACGGCTCGGCTGCCCAGTGCTCTGCCCAAATCAGGCAAATTCAGAGGATGCTTCCCTAAACTGTGGAGACGGCGGCTCCAAATGAAGCTAAGAACGAATGTCAGGATCGGGGAAATCCGGATGCCTGGGGGAATTTTTGTATGTACCTGGAGGATGGGGAATGGGAGACTCAGGTCACCGTCCGGGATGTGTCCCTTGGCCTGGCAGCGGAGCAGCGGGCAGTGTTCACACAAAAGTAGGTTATTCTCCCGTGAATTAGCTACAGATGTAATTTCTTTGAGTAAAGATGGTTGGAAAGGGTTCTGCTGAAATCTATTTGTGTCTTTTCCTGTGAAAATGCCAACTGGCACAACCTAGCAGAGAAAAAATCTTAATTAGTTGCATTAGTACCATTTTTTCCATTGTGCCCTTCCAAGCGATCTCCCAGCCCAACGTGCTGCCATCGAGTTGAAACACCGTGTCCCTTCCCCCTGTGTCTCTAGGCAGGCGCCAAACACCAGCAGGAGGGTCCAGCCTTCCACGCCTGCCTTCCTCCCCCCGTGGATGCCGTGAGGAAACTCTGCATCCAGCTTTTGGGGGACTTGACCCATCCCTAGCCAAGGATGCTTTATAGCTTCTCCTTTTTAATGGCACTGGAAAGGAAAATGTGGCACCTTGTACGACCAAGGGAGGTATTTGTGGGTTCACGGGCTCTTCTTGGAGCTCCCAGCCCTGTTTTTACTCCGGCTTTCCCTTGGTTATACAAGCTTTTATTTTTGATACGGCCCTTATAAGGCAAGTCCATTCTACAGACAGCTTTTCCTTACGTTCCTCCTTGCCAAGATGATGTCACCTTAAAAAAAGAAACTCGCAAAAGGTTAAACTGCGATTAGATAGATCGCTTCGCCTCGAACTGTAATCTTTGGCGGGGTAAACACCCCGAAGATTGAAAGGGGAAGATAACGGCGCTGTGCCGGTGCCAGCACTGCCTGGCGCTGGGGGCTGAGCTCTGGTGCAGAGCTGGTGCCCACTCGCCCTGCAAAGGCTGCGCAGCCTCTCGCTCTCGTTAAGAGATTTGCTGGGTCCTGGCTCATCCTTTTCCCCCCCGCTGCTTGCAGAGGTAAGAACTCTGTATTTTTTTTTCTTCCTCCCTGTGCACCTAAAATGATCTTATTATACTTTCTGTATCACACCCTGGATTGATGGATGCAAAAAATCACTCCTCTCTTGGGAGCATCCATGCCATACTCACCAGTGCCTGCCAAGACCTGCTCTTTTCCCCAGGTGCTACACTTAGAATCTTAAAACCTTTTATGTTTGGTTGGCAAATGTATTTGTGAACCCCTGAACTGTCAAAAAACGCCAGTATCTGAAGGTGAGGAGAGAGGTTTTATCATATGAACAAATCGGATGAAGGGCGGTTGAAGGAGCTGGGGCTGTTTAGTTTGAGGAAGAGGAGGCTGAGGGGAGACCTCATCACCCTCTACAACTCCTTGAAAGGACACTGTAGAGAGGTTGGTGCTGGTCTCTTCTGACGAGAGGGAATGGCTTCAAGCTCCAACAGGGTAGGTTTAGATGGAACATTAGGATAGAATTTTTCACAGAAAGAGTGGTCGGGCATTGGAACAGGCTGCCCAGGGAGGGGGTTGAGTCACCATCCCTGGACGTGTTTAAGAGCCGTTTAGATGTGGGGTTGGGGGATATGGTGTAGGGGAGAACTTTGTGGAGTAGGGTAGATGGCTGGACTCCGTGATCCCAAGGGTCTTTTCCAACCGAAATGATTCTATGATTCTGTGATCTCTTGGTGGTGTCGGAGCTGGAGGGAAGGGGAGAGCCTGCCAAGTGCAGCTCTCCTGGGTTAGCCACAGGAAGAAATATTTTAGTAGCAGGATTATTTTAACTTCATTCTAATGGAGGGTTTAGGCTGTTGGTTCAACTTTAAACTGGTTTTAAGGCAGCGTGCTTCCATGCGCCGCTTTCAGTTAGGAGAAGACAGCGTGAAGTGTTAATTGGCTTCGTCTAGGAAGGGAACAAGGATTTGGCTTGATGGGCTCTCTGCTCACGGTCTGCCCGAGGGCGGTGACGCCGCTCAGCTGATGCCGCAGCACGGTGTGGAGCTGGGTGAGGTCCCCCAGTGTCCCCTGCCTCCTCCCCTGGGCCACCGTCAGACCTGCGCCTCCACCGGCTGCCGGCCCCGTCCCAGGGGTGACAGCAGGGTGGTGGCCGGGCCCGGTGGCAGAGGGCAAACGGGGACAAGGCGCATGGAGTGGGTTTCAACGCGGACGTGGGTGCGAGCTGGGGTTTTCTTGTTTGTTTTGGTTTGTGGTTGTGTTGCGTGGGGTTTGGGTTTTTTTTGTCAAATGCGGGAACTGTTTTGAAAGTGCTGAGAACTTGGCGAGGGTCAGCAGCGGAGGTATTTGAGGCATCCCAGCTGGTATTCCCTTCCGCTCCGCCTTGGCCGGGACGGACAGGGGACCAGCTGAGCCATGGTCTGGGTTCACTGTTGCCCGTGGTCTCCAAGCAGCACTGTGGGAGCTCCATGTTCTCCAACCGTACCCAGAGCTGGTGTTAAGGGCTAGCAACCTTCAACACCGGGTGGTGGTATCTCATGAGAACAGCTCATCTGCTAATGGAGGAGACCTCTGCAAGCCTGGCGTCGCTGCCAATGGTGGTACTCTCTCCCTTCCTTCCCTTTTTGCACCTTCTGTATTTCCAAGGTTTGCCACGTCCTGAGAAAGACGCTGTTCTTGGTTCAAACGAGCCTCTGATGAGCACCAGCACTTGCCACCCCATTGGGCCTCAGATGAGCCTGGAGGAGCTGATAGCTGGCTGACACACTCGGGGGGGTGACTGATGGTGCCCAGGTCCCGGAAACCCCGCAGTGCATTAAGCACCCGATGCCCGGGAGATGCTTTCCTTCATCCCCCATCTCCCCTCTCCCTTCCTCCTCCTCCCAGGACCCTGTTGTGGCCGGGAGCGGCCGTGGGGATCTCCCCGGGGAGCGCGGGGCTGCGTGGGAACCGCACTCCCACGCACGGCTCTGAAACGGAGCCGCAGCTGAAAAAGCATTCAGTGGGCAGGAGCAAGCTTTGACGTGGATCCCCGTTAGGAGGCTTCTTCCTTCACAAGGAGAAGAAAAAAAACCCCAAAACCCAAGAGTAATGAAAAACACAGTTTTTTCTTATAGCTTTCCTTTTAATTCCAGGATATAATGAATGATTTCCCATCAGAGCAGACAGGAGGTGGGACACTGGACACCTTCAGAGTGTGGTCAGAATAAATATAACCCATGTTTATGTCTCTTCGGTATCTGTCCTCTGCAGAAGCCATGAAGCTCTGCTCGTGGTTGGCTCACAAGCCCACATCTGGTAGGACTTTGTACCAGCCCATGCAGCGCAGGCAGCAGCTGCCTGTAGCCCCTTTCTCTCTGGTGGGGTCTACTGTCACCTCTAAGGTCCAGCATGACGTGTCCCTGGACCTGGGCATGGCTCTGCAGAGCAGGAGAGGAACCCAGGGGGGCGGTGGGTGGAGAGCCAAGGCCATGTGCCAGGAGAGCATCCCGACGTGGGACAGGGGCCACCTACATTGCGATGTCGTGGTCGCGCCTCGGCAGCCGCAGGAGGAAGGTCTGCAGGGAGCCGCTGCGCGGGAAACCTGCCCGCTCCTTCTTGAACCTCCAGGTCTCCTCTTCCACAGAGTAGAGGAGTGTCAGCATCTTGTTGACAGTGTAGACAGTGTCACCCCTGATAACGGCGGTGAAAAGGGCCCCTTTACTATTCAGGAACTGCCCGGGCAGGGCAGTCCACTGCCGTGACGTCAGGTTGAAGCAGTCAATGACACAACGCAAGAAGTCATCCGAGGGGCCGTTGCGCATGACATAGAGGTTGTCACGGTGGGCCACCATGCAGTGCCCATAGCTCTGGTGCCGCTTGAGCTCGGTGACGGGAAGCCACTCGTCTCGCTGGGTCTCGTACTCGTAGATGACGGTGGTGTCCAGCGGCTTCCACAAGCAAACAAAGATCTGGCCCATGGCTTGGGCGCAGGGTGCCGCCGCGCTGGGCTGTGGCAGGTCAGAGACAAACGTCCAGGTGTTGGAGGCCACATCGTACCTCTCCACGGACTTCAGCGAGATCTTCTCGTACTCCCCACCGATGGCATATAGGTAGCCCTCGTGGCCCACCAGCCTGACATCGTAGCGCAGCTGATGAGGGCTGGGGAACTCGCTCCAAGCGTTGGCATCGGCATCGTAGCAGAAGCTGCTCTCCACCACCTGCTTGCTGGCCCCGTAGACACCACCCACGATGTAGATCTTATTATCCATGGTTGCCATGCCGGCTAGGAACGTGCTGGCAGTCAGCGGCAGGCAGGAGAGGGTCCTCCACGTGTTGGTCTCCTCATCCAGGTAGCAGATGGTCCTGGAGAGGTCCTCCAAGAACTCAAAGGTGGGCGTGTGGGCTCCTACTGCCACGAAGGTGCTGGGTAGGAGGGCTTCCACGTAGGCCAGCAGGTCAGCGGAGAGGCAGTCCAGGTACTCCTCCAGCTCAGCGTAGCTGTCCCTGATGTAGAGCGCGGCGCAGTGGAAGAGGTCCAGGAGACCGAATATGGCGGCGGCTTGGTACAGCAGGATGCAGTTGTCGGAGTTGATGGAGTGGATCAGGTACTTGGCCAAGGGCTTCACCTGCAGGAAGGCGGCACACTCGACCGCCTGGAAGGTCTCCTCGCTGCCGAGGATGGGCCTCTCGCCCGCCAGCACCTGCAGCATGGCGAGGAACCCGGCCGCGCTCAGCTCCCCCAGCCCGATCTCCTCCTGCGTGCTCTCCTTCATGCCCGAGCGGAAGAGGGCACGGAAGTACTCGCTGCTCTCCACCAGCAAGGTCTTCTCCACCCAGAACGACTGCTCCTCCACCCGGATACGCACCCGCTCCGGGGGCCCTGCCTGGGAGCCTTCCTCCTCTGGGGTCATCCTCACCGGTGGGCTCAGCGGCTCTCGGGGGGGTGAATGGTCCTCTTCGCTGCGTCCCGGCGCAGCCCCCTCTTGTCTCCACCACCCTTTGATGCCCTCGCTGCGCTGCCCGGCGGCCGCCACGCCGCTGCCTGGTAATATAAATACCTTGGGCTAAAGATAGCCGAGCTCGTGACCGGGGCCTTTCAAAGGCATCCCCCGAGCTCAGCTGCCCACCCAAAACACAGGCAGGGCTCCGGTGACGCCGCTCGGTGGTGGCGGAGATGCCCCGGCTCATCCCACCCGGGATGCCTGGCCACCCCCCGGGGATGAGACGGGTTTATGTCTCCCTGCTCTTGGGCATCCTCCTCGCGATGCCCTCCCTGCCCACGGGGAGGGCAACACGTTTGTGTGGCCGGGGAGAGCATTTTCCTGCACTATTGGGTTTTTTTTTTTTTTCCCCCTGTATAAAAGTGAGTTTTATGGCCACAGGAGGGTAACCTCAGCAAATCTCCGTGCCGTCGACCCGGCCGTGGGAAAGGGGCTTTGCTGCCCCTGAGGGTGGCCACGGACATTTATGGGGCCATTCCCTTTGCCACCCTGCCCAGGGAGGAGGCACGGACCAACCTGGGCAACATCCATCCCCGGTGCAAGGGGCTAGAAACCAGCCTGCGTTTCACCTGGGGATCCTGTGGTGAAAAAAAATGAGGTGCAGCAAATTCCTTCTCTGCGGGAAAGTCCCCTCCGGGCGCAGGGCTCGCCCCGCTCCCCTGTAACACCTGGCCGTGGGCAGAGACAACCCCCCCAAAACTCATGTAGAGGTTGATGGAGAAGAAAAGTGTTATCTGGGGCACATTGCTCATTTGTGTGCTCTTCACACAGCTTTTTCTAGTTAGAAATCCCATTTCGCCTCTGCCATGGGGTGCTGGGGCGGGGGGGGCAGCGACAGGGCCCCCCAGTTCCCTTCATCACCGCCTGCCCCTGGTCTTTATTTTCGACGCGTGATTTAACCCACTTTGCCAGAGGTGTATCCGTTCCTCCTCTCCTCAGCCCCTCCTGCCGGCAGCCAGGACCTCCCGGGGCACCGTGGGACAACAAAGCCATCGCCCCAGGATCGTGGCCCCCAGCAGGTTCCCCAAAAAATCTCAGCTTAGGGGCGAAGGTGAGAGCTTTGCACTTGTGTTGCTGTCATTGATCCTCACGGGCAACCCCGACTTAAAATACCACAATTAGCTCTGATTGCTTTTAAGCATCCTTCGCCTGAGTCCAAAGAGGGTCTGGGGTCCCCAGAGGGGCTCTGCTTCCCACAGGGGAGCGACCCCCATCCTCCTCATCCTCCTCATCCTCCTCATCCTCCCCATCCCTGGGGCTTGCAGGAACTTCCACACTCCCAGACTAT
>JAOXNO010000070.1:39542280-39555820 GCA_028565335.1 Limnodromus scolopaceus
TTTTTTTTTCCCATTGGTTGGACTAGATGATCTTAAAAGGTCCCTTCCAACCTAGGTGATTCTGTGATTCTGTGACTACTTTGTGATGGTGTTGAGCAACCAGTAAGTGTAGTCCTGTGAATCCTGAGATTGGAGGATTTTAATCCTCTTGTTGGGACATCATCTTCTAATGCCGTTGTCTGGGGATCTCTCAGGAGGAAAGCTGTCCCTCTGTACTATCACTTAAACCTTTTTCTGTTGTGGTCTGTGAGTCTGAGCACCTCATGGGGTGAGTGCTGTGCCAGAGCACGCAGAACTTAACGACTGGTTATGGATTTTATGGATCAGATAGAGAGCAGTGCCAGAGAATGTTCTGATTCTCCCCTTCTCATTTGGGTATAATAAAAAATGGAACACACAAAAAAAATATATTTGAGCAAAATAGTGACTCAAGATGGTTATCGTGCTTTGAAGACACATAAGTGTTTCAAGCTTTTTTTTTTTGTACTTGTTGGCATAAAAATGCAAGAAAATCTTTCTTTGCTTTTAGATCAGATATTAAATGACTGCGGAGCTGTTCCTGGTTCACTGCTGTACCATAAAGTGTCCCAAACACTGATAGCTCGTTGCAAGGTAGGTTTTTCCCATATGTTTTATATTCACTGCCCAAAATAGGAGGTTTTTAGTATTTGTGTGCTACATAACTTTTGTGTTAATTGTCCATTGTTATTCACTGAACTAGTTTAGATTACTATCAGTCTTTTTATTTGATACCTTGAGGAACTTTTGATTTCCACTAACAGGCTTTTCACTTGCAAGCGAGATTTTGACTTGTAGTGTAAACGTGATGACGTTAAATAAAATGTATTCTCTATAAGCCAGCCTAGTGAGAGCTAAAGATAATTTTAAAACATGGAAGCAGCTTACTGCCATTTTCTTGTTTTTATTTTTAGGAGGGCTGGGTTGGAATCAAAACAGTCGTATTAAAGAAGAAGCTTACAGCAGTTGACTTCTACAATGGATATATGCACTCTTGGTTCCAGCAGAGCTCAAGAACAGTTCATCGGGAATGCACATTTCAAACACTCAAACTTAGCACGGCAAAAAAGACTCTGAAAGAGAGGGAGATACAGGATATAAAACAATAGGTGTATTATTTTAAAACGTGGAAGATGATGTCTGTAAGTTAATAGTAATACACAATATTTCAGTGCCCTCCTATAACATTCAGCTTAATTGAGGGCTTTCCTCCCAGAGCATTTGATCTTACTGTCATCTGCATGTCTTCATCGTGGGTTCCTGATGATACTCATTTCTCTTTCCCCCATCAAGGAAGAGAATCTCTATGAATGCTGAAGATAGTGAATAAATCTCTGTTTCCACTGTTGAGTAATAAATTTATTTTTATACAAAGTTTTCAGTTTCTTTTTGAGGACTTCTGGTATAATTTTCTTCAGGCGTAAGTTCTGCGCAGTTACTTTAAGCTGGAAATATTAAAATCCTGTGCTTCTCTGTAATTCAGAGTTTAGTGTTCACTGAGACTCCTGGATCATCTGGCTTGATTTTCTTGTGATACCTTAAACTAACTTTGTATTTTCACAGTGAGATGAATAGCTTAAGCCCTAGCTGGGAACATCTGGAGAATCTTTTCCTGTCCGTGATAGTTTTCTTAGAGTCAACTACACTTAACACAGAATGTCCCTTATTTCTCATGGGAGTTTGATGCCACATCTGTATATAATACCTGTACCTGGCACTGTCTTGGTCATATTGTCTGGTTGTTTGCTGGGGTTTTCTGAGCAGTCTGATGTTCCATCTCATCAACCTGTGCAATCATCACCAGCTTCTTGATTGCCCGTGTCTTCCTGCTTATTCTCTTTGTCTAGTCTCTGTCTACAGCTGTCTACTTCCACTGTTCTGGAATTCACTCTCAATAAATCTTCAATTTAGAAAGAGAGTAAACAGAATATCCCTATTCTAATCTGAGATCTCCCCAGCCAGTTCTCTTAGGACCATCATGTTGTTTATTTGGGCCCATTGGCTCTCAAAATGTTGTAAATAGTAGGTAGTCTTTAATGTCATCCGTGAATGCCAGCTGATAGTTTTCAGTCACCTGCAGGTCATGTGAGCACATCACTTCGTTTCCTTTTAAATTCAGAAAAGAAAAATTCACTGTGCACATTTGCTTTTCAATACGAGTGACTTGTTTTAGTCTCATTGATTATTTCTAATCTATTAACTTGTTGTTTATGTTGTTCAGTAGATACTTTTCTTTGATATCTTTAGCTTTTCTGATCAATTTCTTAACCTTTCCTATTTAACCACATTGATTGCCATCTCTTCCTTCTCCTTTTTGTTTTCATATCGTAGAATATATCCCACTTATTATTTGTGGGATATTAATTCTATATCCTAGCTATCCTATATATTAATTCTATATCCTAGAATATATCCCACTTAATATTTGTGTGCCATCCATCCAGAAAATATATGTCCTACTGTCCTACTTTTTCTCTGATGAGAGGGGTTTTTACCTGATGAGGAGTTGTTAATCAAATCCAGGCTTTTCCTTAACCTGCCTTTGGTTGATGGCAACTGTAAGGTGGAGCATTTCATGTGAAAAACCCCAAAACTGATGACTCTCTTACTTTCTTGTCTTAGATAACAGCAAAACAAAGGCTGGCTGCATTTTAGGAGATGCTTTAGTGTAACTTGCTCAACTTATTCCTGCTTTTTCTGAACACTACTGAAGCAAAAGCAGAACCACGGGAACTATTCAGGCTTGGGCAGGCACTGTTCCTTTAGCCTCATATTTAAAGCCTTATCAGTGACATTTTGGAAGCCTCAAAAGAAAAAAAAATCTCAGAGTTTTGTAGACTTGGTGTTCGAATGGTTCTGTTTTCCTTGTGCTCGTTAACAAATGCCAGCACGTCCTCTTCCACACATCCTTCGGAATTTTCATTGCATTGAAGGAACTTAAAGCTCAAGTCAGGTGTTGAATTCATGGGACTTATATCAAAGTGCTAGGAGCTTGGTGTGCTTAAATGTGACTCACTGAATGGAAGAAAGTAAAAAAAAAAAAATTTTTTTTGAAAAATGTGTTATGTAATATGGATTAAAATGTTTCTGAAGAAGCATCTGTTAAAGCAGATGCTGCAGTGCGTTTCTTTAATTGCCATTGGTCTAACAATTAATCTGCCTCTTGACGGATTTTCCAGAACACATGGTTCTCCAAGAAATCCAAACCTGTGAATCAGAGTCAAAAGCTGGAAAAAACAACAAGGTGAAAGTTAGGATCCCGTGGAAAATTCCTCTTGTCTTTGACCGCAGCCTCAAGGGTGCAGTTTGTGCTGCAGAAATTATAAACCCGGCAAGTTTGTTCCTAAGGAAATGATGCATTTTAGTGCTTTGATCCCTCTTACCTACTACTTGCAAGTAAAGGTTATGAAGTCACTTTGCTTTTACTCCGTCTGGTCTATGAAAGGTCAGTTATCTCCTTATGCCAAGAGAAGGGGTGGTGGGTGGGTTCAGGGGATTTCTGGGGTTTGTTATATTACTGGTCTCAGTTGTGCAGCTGCTTGCCTTGTGTTTTCCCAGCTGGAGCTTCTGGGAATCAGTTATTTTTAATGAATGTTCATAGGCATCACTGGAATCCAAATATTCGATGTTTGCTGAGGATAAGAACATTTCATCTAAGGCGTCTTCTCCATAGAAGGTGAGGTTTTTTGACACTAATCAGCGGAGTAGGAGTCTGGCCTCAGGCATGGGTTGTACAGGAAGTTGAATTAGTAGAGAAATGAGTATACAAAGAAGAAAAAAACACCCCAAAACCCACCACCCCAATTTATAGACAAGTTTAAGTACAAACTATAAAGAATTTTGGACTGAGGAGAAATAAAGTACTTTAATTGTCTGTTAGCATGGGTGCACTCAGCATTTCTGATGTACCAGGTCCCCAGGCAGTGGAAAATGAATTGTGGTTCCTGAGCAAAATGAAGGGCGAGATGTGACTCTCACAGAAACAATACAGTGTCCAAAGTTCAGGCAATTGAGGGTTAAAAGTTTTCAGATGACCAAACTGTTAATGATTTTTGAGGAAAATTTCTTGAAAGTTCTTTAACTCCTTTGTTTTTTGGGATGTGCTCTGGCATCATAAAGTTGATGGCAAAGAAGAACTATGCTCCTTTGCATCTCTAAAACGACAGGGAGCGAAGCGATGTTATTTCTGGTTGGGATATCAGCTTTCAGCCGGCGGTGTCCGCGTTAGATGTTTGCATCGGAGAGAATCTGTGGGGTGATTTGCACGTCTCTCGCTGAGGGTTTTAGGTCGCGCCCCGTGTGGGATCTGTTGCTGTTACTCTTTGCTGGCAGGTGGTGATTTCAGACCTAACTAAAGCATAAAGCAACAGCGAAGAGGTTCCCTGCGTCCTTGGGGGGAGTCGGAGGTGGCGTGTGCTCAGGAACCCTGTAGATGGTGCTCACTGCACCTCTTTTAGGGGAAAACCGAGGTCAGCTGGACAGAAGATGGTGAAAATCTGGTACAGAATGTCTTCAGTTAGTTGTTTAATACCAAATAATGTCTAAACCATATTGTAGGCAGGATACCTACACTTGTAACTTAATCTTTTGATCCGTGCACAGTTTGCTTTCAGGCTTCTCAGAATTGCTTTCTGTGCAAGAGGTTATCGAAGATTATACGGTTCTTCGTTACTTAATACTTCATGTCCTAGCACTGAATAGGCACAACTTCTCCCCAGGTGTTTTATGGAGGAAAAGAGGGTAAGTAATGTATTTTTTTTTTTTTTTATGGAGGAAATCTTTGGCGTGCTATTTTTGACATGGTAGAGGAGCTTTAAAGGGAATTGGTGTTCCCCAGGCAGCTGTTAGCCAAAATGTCTCTTTGGAAACTTTGCTTTCACCTAGCTCTGTAGGGATTTAACTCGGAGGGTAATGAAAATCTGATTATTTTTGCAGAGTAGACAAAACAAAAATGGGGCATTCACTGATGAGGTGTGGAACAGTGTGTCAGGGCTGACTCTGGAACACAGAGAGGTGGTGATTCAATCCCCAGTGCCACTGCTGAGGTCAACTACAGCCACCCTAGCAATTGGAAAGCGATACTAGCAAAATAAAACAGCCATTCCTCTTCTCGGATGAGAGAGGAAAAGTAGCAGAGGTGTTCATAGACCCAGCATCCGCTACGGCTCAGTTTAAGATCACTGAAGCCAAATTTACTGGTAGAACTGCGAAACATTTGGGCACCAGAAGGGCTCTGGTGTTGGACAGGGATGATTTCATCTTGGATTTCAAATAAATGTTAGAGGGAGTGATATTGCCTAGGATGCTGGTGACTCGCAGTTAGATGCATCTGTTTCATGATCTGAAACCTTGCTACTCCCCCTGCTTCCTAGGAAACCTCTTTATTCCTGTTTTCTGCTGCATAAATTACAAATAAACAAAAAGTCTGAGTGACTAATCGCAGGAGTACTTCAGTCTTTTTAAAAAGTTGATTGCAAAATCCCTGAATAATTTGAAGGTTGAGACTAGACAAGAATATCTCCTCTTTTGTTTATCCTAACTGCTGATGGCCTGAGAGCTGCTGGGAAGCAATATTTTCCCTTTTTTTTAAAAAAAACAGCAGGAGGGATAGGTCGCCAGATTTATCTGAGGGTTGGAAAGTAAGTGACCTTAATGGAAGATGCTTTGCCACTAGCCCCAAACCTGCTGATGTTTAGGAGCCAGGTCTCCTGCTTCAGCCTGTTTCTCGCGGTTGGTGGTCCGAAGGCCAAGGCCGAGGGAGGAGCTGAGTCCCAGCGTTCCTGCATTCCTCCAGCCGATGCTCTCCTTTGACATACGGGAGGTTTCAGGTTGCAGAAAGGACATTGCCGTACACTGATCATAAACACAGGCTGGAGAAGTCAGACCTGGCGTTGAGCTGTAGCATAGAACTTGTGTGAGTGGTGGGCACCAGGACCTGCCGTAGCTTTTCTCCTATTATTATAAACTTTCTTAAAGCGTTTGGCACGGTGGCTCATCAGCAATGACCAAGTGTCAGCACTGCGTGGTGGTTGTTGGGCCAAGATTGTTTTCTGTCGATGGTGCTTAAGCACCCGTGTTTGAAACCTCTCTGTCCTGCTCTGCCTCCAATGTGCTCTGCCAGCAGCCTCCTCCGAGAGCTCAGGGGCTTGGTGATTGTGGAGATTAGTTTGTTCCTCCAACTCGGAGCTAAGCTGCAGTGGGGGACAGTTTGGGGAAACTTGGAGAGCTTCTTGCTCTTTCAGGCTGTAGGGCTGTGACCGTTTCATTCCTGTTAAACAGACATTTCTTCCCAAAAGGAAGAGCCCTGTTCTCTGCTGCGCTTGGCTCTGGCAGCACAGGGACAAGATCCCGAGCCTGCCTTCATCCGTGTATCTCCTGGGTTGGTCTGTAGAAGTCATTTGTGTTACTTCACCCTCGGAGTGATGAAACTAAGTCGGGGATTTGGCTGGCTGGCCGCAGAGGAGGGGGGGAGCGGAGGGAAGAGACATTTCTCCGCGAGCCTGCGGTGCAAGCCAAGAGCTCTGTGGGAAGGTCCGAGCTAATGCTCCCCACTGGCTGCCTTGGCCCCAGCCCGCGCCAAGCCCTTGCAGCAGACTAGACACAAAAGAAAGCACACAGCGTCTAAATTCATTGGTATGAAGAGGACGTGCCAGAGTATCCCACAGCTCTTCCTTTTCTGCTTCTCTTTGATAACTGTCAATTCGCATAAAAAGCATGGATTATTAACATGTGTTTTTTACGTTTTTCAGCAGAATTCAGGCTGCAGAGGCACTCAGTTCTGTATTTAATGCCTGGGATGCCCCGTGTCAGACCTGAGAACCTGTTCTGAAGCTTGTTAAGTGCTATTGAAAGATTCCCCACGCCCTTGGTGGGCTGTAAGTAAGACAGCATAGACCTAGAACTGGCTTCATACCCATAGGAGGGGATTAGGTAGGAGAGGGAAGTCCACACTTGAGCGTGTGTTTGAGTTTCAGTTTTCATCCAGTAGCACTGCCTACCTCTTTGTGACCCCTCTCGGTGAAAATTTTGGTGTTGGAGGCTTGCTGGCTTGCAACCCCCCCCAGAATTTATTGCCAGTGTTTGGGTGTAAACACAGGATGTCTTCTGTGCTGCTGAGTTCCTCAGTTCCCCTCTAGAAGTGATGGGGAAATGGATAGGGCAACTTTAATAGGTCACTCAGAGATGGATCACTGTCTGCCTGACCCCTTCTGTGGCCAAGTCCTGGACCTGGGGGAGCACCAGCCACCCACCAAAACCCTCACCCGTGCCCAGGATCGGTCTCTCATTGATAA
Source organism: Limnodromus scolopaceus (assembly GCA_028565335.1). NCBI lineage: Eukaryota > Metazoa > Chordata > Aves > Charadriiformes > Scolopacidae > Limnodromus > Limnodromus scolopaceus. The sequence goes on from JAOXNO010000070.1 coordinate 39,549,591, forward strand.
AGCCGTGACCTGTTTATGAACAGAAAGGTGAAATTTCACAGGTTGTTCTTTAGTCACCTCTACACGTGGTTTACTTGGGTTTGTCAAACACAAAAGCAACACGGCATTGTCAAAGTTACAAAATGGCTTTTTTTATTAACCTACCCTATCATAGAGCATGGATTTTTCTTGTCAGATAATGCAAGGAGCAAGAGAAAACTGTAGTTTTATCCATGTGGAGGCTACAAATCCACGTGGCTTCTCTGTGCTATCGAGCATGTGAGTTCTTAGAAATGCAGCTGCCGGTAGTTTAGCTTGGATACAGTCATTCTAAAACAAGCTAGAAATAAATAAAATACTTACATTTCAAGTACAAAACCTTGCAGCTGAATTCAGTATGAGGGAATCTGGTTTATTCCTTTTCGTGTTACCAACTACTGTACAGGTACTTGGGCTGGCAAAGTCTGCAGATGCAGAACAGAAGAATATTTTATGTACATGACTTAATTGAATTATGTGTTTAGTCTTCCCTTTAGGCTATCATGTGAAGCTGTTTAATGTCAGGCAGAAAGAAGATTTTTATGGATGCATTTAATAAGACACGAACCCACTACCGCTGCTGGCCCCCGATTTTTGCCTTATGTCTTTCCTTTCTGGTGGGGGGGGAGAAATGCACCTTAATTATGTCTCAGAAATAATGACACCCACCAGCTTTGAATTAGGTTATTAGCAGGTAGATGTTACTTTCAAATTATATTTAATCAAGTGCGAGCAACTTTACCGAGGCTCCTATACAGCTCTAGTATGGGCGAGAACGTTGACCTATCATCGGGATCCTTCTTTGGGGGGTTTGGCGGCTTGACGGCTGCCTTTGGTACGCGGGGCTCTCCCCAGGCAGAACCAGTATGGACTGCTGGCCCGAGTTCCTCTGAGACTGGAAGATGCTTTGCTCCGCCGCGCTCCTCTCCGAACAGGTGAAAGTCAATCCAACGCCGATGTTGCTCTTCATGGTTCGGGAGGTGCCATCAGAGGTGCCGTCAAAACACCTGCCCAGAGCGATTTCCTTAGCGATCCTGGGGTCTTGGTCGGTGACGGTGTAGATGCCGTAGTTGTGACCCAGTGGGTCGAGAGGAGCCAGCATGGTGTACTCGCTGGAGTCGTTGTTGGTAGCCATGGGGAGGTGGTTCACCAGGTACTCGTGGAGCATGCTGTTGACGCTCTCTCGGCGGCAGCTGCCTTGCGGGACCACTTTGACGAGCGTGCGGTCCACACGGTCTTGGTCAAAGAGCATGCCACTGCACTTGAACTCCAGGCAGGCGGCCGACACATTCGGCTGCTCGGAGTCACGAATGCTACGGACGTCCCTGATGCCGTAGAGCTTGCCGATGGTGCGTGGGTGCGTCCCGCCCATGTTACGAGATCTTACGTTCACCTCTTGGGGTCCATTTATTTTAACTTTAATGTAGCAGGCCCTAAATTCCATGGGCTTGGGCCACCATGCCAGGTAGTCATCAGTCCAGCTCATGAGGTCATCTTCACTGAAGGGAACGGTGTTGTAGTCATACCGGTCTCCCTCTATCCTGTAAAACCTGAAGTGAGCGGCGCTGTGTGGAGCTTCCTCGCATTCTCTTAGGTTTTCGTAGGTGTAAATAGGCCCATTGTTCTCTTCTGGGGAATTAGGGCTTGGCTTGGCCATGTTAATGCTGAATGCCGTTTTCTTAGTGTTGGAGTCCTCGTGGTCTGTTCTCCTGTAGTTGAGCTTGTTGAGATACGGCTGTGGGACCCCAATAGCATTAGGGTTGAGTTTGGGAGCAGAGGACACAGCTTCGAGCTCTTCGCCTCCCATGCTCGCCAAGATATAAGCTGCATAGGCCTTGGGGTTTTGCTCGTCGCAGAAGGCAGGTACGCAGGCGCCATTGGGACCAGTGACCACGCTGTCAAAACGGCCCCATGCTCTGGGGTTGGAGGAGAACCCTGGCTCTGGCTCTGTGTTTATAACAGAAATCACAACCCCTTGGATCTGCTCACTTTGCAGAAATCTCTCGCTCCTGTAGGCTCGGACTTTGATGTAGCACCGTCTGCTCTCTGGGACATCCAGGTTGAAAAGACGTCTTTCTTTGATCTCCATGTTCCCAACCAAAAAAGTTCTCTCCTCCCTTTTGCGCCGTCTGCTCTTCTCAAGGTTGAAGTCCCCTTCTTCCTCCCATAATCCTGTCTCCGGGTTCAGGGACCAAAGCTTCATCTCTTGCAGGTGCTCTGGCATCTTGACCTGAGCAGCATCCAAATGAACCTTCACGTCTTCTGCGTTAAGAGACTCGGTGCCCTGTTCATTAGTGAAGTCCACGGAAAACATGCCGTACGTACGGAGTGGGAATACATCTCCCTCCTCATCTACAAAGTTCAGGTCACTTTGTGTCACAGGAGCCGTTGAGATGTTTCTTGGGTCCAGAAATGTCACACTGGCTTTCACTTTGCCTCTATAGGCTTCTCCATTTTTCCTATAAAATGCATCTGGAGGAATTTCTAATTCAGCGATTGGATCATCTTCTTCCATTTCTCCCAAAGAAATCACGTTGGTTTCGGTGGATTCCAGCGTAACAGGGGCTTGCTTTCTTAGTAGCTTGATCTCATGAAACACAGCACCTCCATTTTCCTTGAAGGGCAGAACTTTTGTTGTGTTCACAAACTTCTGCAGCCGATCAACAAAAGTTAGAACCAGTCTTTCCGTGTCCGCTGGGACGTGGATGGAGAAGGTTCCCTTGTAGCCAGTCATGCTCACTCTCTTGTTCCCCATGTAGATGTGGCCAAACCGCAGTGGCTCACCATTATCTGCTGCCGTGGCTCTGCCTCGAACCGTTATTTTGGTCTCAGTGCACTTTTTGCAACCACATTCTACGACAATTTTAGTGGGGAGCGTGTACCCGTTGCAGGAGATGTCTCTGGTTTCCATCTTGGACACCCCACAGCAGTAGGAGACGTTGTCCTTACACCGGAGTCCTTTATCCAGCTTCCCAGCACAGGTCTTCGAGGGGCACTTGCCCACATCGTAGTAGAAGGAGTTGGTTTCTTTTTGGAAGCAGTCGTGTGGAAGTCGGATGAGGTGGCTTTGGGGTTGGGGGTTGCAGGCTGCCTCTTGTCTTCCTGTTGAACAGGATTTCTTAATGAGCAGCATGAAGTAATTATACAGTCATCGCTATGTGGTCTGAAACCCTCAGAGCTGAGCATTGCTTCCAATAACAGTGAGGTTTTCGCAGCCACAGAGCACATGTTTTGGAGGATTTTGGTTAGCTGAGTTCATCTGGTCTCTGTTTCGACTAAGCAGGTGCTCAGCTTTAACTTAAGGTACCTGATTTACAGTGTCCCAGCTCCTGCTTACCCACCACTGCCATCCAACCCACCCTCAGCTAGATGTTCTGCAGCTGCCTGGCTTTTTTTTTTTTTTTTTTTTTTTTTTTTTTTTTTTTTGCTATGGACACACTAATACGTGTCCCAGCATTTAAAAACAAACCCCAAAACACAGAAACGTTCACACGTCGGGCAGAGCAAGTGCAGGGAGAAATCTGCTGAAACCAGCAGATCGAGCTTGGCGGGTCACCTGCAACCCATCGCTGCCGTTCGTAGCGAGCGGCTGGTTCGTACCCAGCTCACGCAAGCTTACGTGCTAACGGACGCGTGAAATAACCCCCTGAATATTTTTCCCGTGACTTCTCTCTCCCCCACGTACCACAGCTTCTGGTTTCTGCGCCCCGCCGCCTCCACGGCTGCTTGGAGAGCATCACGCGCGTTTTCTCTTACCTATGACAGCGAGTTTGGCAGATTGGGACTTTGCCGACCCCCCGGCGCTGCTGGCCTTGCAGAAATACTCCCCCGAATGCTCTCTCTTCAAGTTCTTCAGAACCAGGTTGTTTTTGTATTTGTATAAGGAGGGGTCCAGCAGCGAGCCGTTGTGGTACCTGCCAGGAACAGGCAGGCAGATAAGGGGAGGGAGACCGACCAGAGCGCATCCTGCCACGTGGATTTTTTCCAGACCTCTTGCCTCAGTTTCCCCATTTGTAGTCTGACTGCTTACGTGGCATCACCTAAAAGTTGCCCTGGCAGTGCTGAGATGCTGGCAGGCAGGCAGGCAGAGCTGCCAGTCGCGCCTGCTGAGGTTTTTCAAACTCTTACTTGTATGTTTTTCCAGTAAGTCCCTCAGCAGATGACGTTACCACACCTGCGGGAAGCGCCAGCTCTCAGCATCTCGAGGAAACCATCATTTGCAGCAAGCAGTTCTTGGCCTATTTAGCTGTTATATAGCTTAAAACAACCCAACACCTTTATGGAGATGGTAAGGAGACAAAAATTGAACCCGTGGGACAGGCAGGGCTTCTGCCCGATCAAACTCGAGTTCCTTACCAGAGGTAGCGGTCGGGGGCCGGGCTCCCCAGGGCATCGCAGCAGAGTGACACGCTCTGTCCCACTCTCCTGGCTTTGTCCTCGGGGCTCCTGAAAATGTAGGGTTTGCCTGTGGGAGGAGGAAAAGGCCATTTCATGGAATCATAGAGTCGTCTAGGTTGGAAGAGACCCTTGGGATCATCGAGTCCAACCATCTACCCTACTCTACAAAGTTCTCCCCTACACCGTATCCCCCAACACCTCATCTAAACAGCTCTTAAACACAGCCAGGGATTTCGTTACTCTTCCCCTCCTAAAATCAGGGTTTATTTCTGATTAAGTCATAAAGCTTTACCCCCCTCTTTGGGGCTACCTGATCGTTGCAGCTGCACTTGGATCGCCAGGTTTCTCCTGTTGCTCTCGGGCACGGTGACAGTAGCAGTTGCGTACTTGGCTTTCTTTATTTTAAGGGTGTTTTTGCCGTCGGGGCAAACCCCCGGGATCCTAAACATGCCCCTGTGATCGGCCGTCGTCAACAGCTTGAGTTTCTCCGCTTGCAGGTAGACCCGAGCGTCGGCAGCGGGCGACCCGTCCTCCAGAGAGACCTTCCCGTGCAGGGTGGCATCCTCGCACATGCAGGCGTCGCAGTCGGCGTTGATGCGGCCCATGGGGCAGGTGATGTTGCAGGCTGGAGGGAGAGGTACGTGGGTCAGAAAGCAGCCCCGAGTCCCCAGAACGCCCCCGGCGCGGCCTCGCGTCTGCTTTTGATTTAGAGGCAATAAGGCAGATACTGCATAAGGAATATATTGTATCCAAAACCGTATTTTTTTTGCTGATTATCAACAGCTGTGCATTCGAAGCACAGGGACAATGTCATTTTGAAGCTGACAATTAGTAGGAAGCAGCCACGTGGATATAATTACGGCTGTTGTTTACCTTCCCCAAAGGGCTGGATTTCGGGGAAACTTGAATCCAGATCAGCATGTGGGCTTTTAGCTCAACCCTGGAAAAATTGCAAATCCAAGGGCCTTAAACTTTGTAGGTTTCTGTTACCAACTCGTGCCCAAACGTCATGATTTTGGTCTGTCTTAAAAGCTGTCTCCCCTCATTCTGATGGTATCCTGGCTTGGGCAGGACATAGGTTAATTGCCAAACGAGCACTACCCGATGGGCTTAACGAATGCTCTGCCAAACGATGATTCTGAAATTTTTTTCATTACTTACAGTGATTAATCTTAAATAATAATCTGTCTCCTCCCGAGGCAAGGGCTCAGGTCATTCCTTTTACAATCGCATCCCTGTACAGCAGCTACCTGATAGTTTTTTAAATAGCTGGAAGTAAATGGAAGAAATCAAGGAAAACCTGAAACAGCTTCCCTGGAGAAAACATGGACTATTTTCAGAGTGACTCATTCAAAAAGGGGATTACAAGAATAATATAATTAATTACATGCCTCTTCAGCAGGGGCTGTGGCAATTCAATATTCCCAACTCTTCTCCTTCCTGGGGCTGATTGTGGGGAGGCAAACGCCTGCAATTTCTGATTCTACCATGAGAGCTGCTGTTATAACAAGATTAATGAGATTTTTCCTATATCCCCAGGATCTTTATGGGTTCCTGATCGTTCCTCATATCTGGATCTCCCCCCCCTAATCTTGCTATTCGGCTATCAACTCCCCATGTACTCTCCAGCCCTGCTCAGGAAGGCACTGGCATCGCAAAACGGCTAGTAGGTGGAGGGAAGTCATTGTCCCCCTCTACTCTGCACTGGTGAGGCCACAACTGGAATACTGCATCCAACTCTGGGCTCCCCAGTTCAAGAGGGACAGGGAGCTACTGGAAAGAGTCCAGCGAAGGGCAACAAAGATGATTCAAGG
>JAOXNO010000070.1:39555920-39567405 GCA_028565335.1 Limnodromus scolopaceus
CAGCAGGGGAGTTGGACTAGATGATCTCTATGGTCCCTTCCAACTCTAAAAATTCAGTGAAATTCAGTGAAATCCTGGCAAGGGAGATCGAAACGGCGGGGAAAGGAGTAGGATGCCTACGCGGTGGTGAGATCAGGACCTCGTCCCCCGCCCGTAAGTGAGGTTTAGAGGAGCACCTGAGCAAACGTGTCCAATGCAGAGCCGTCCTTCCTCGGTGGCTTCGTTGCAGTGCACGCCCCAGAGGCGCTCGGCTAGGCAGGCTCTGGTACGCTTCTGCACGCCGGTCTGGCCACACTTTGCTGAGCATTCGCTCCATTTCGACCACGGAGACAGAAACCTTTTTGAATCTTGCATCAGTGGACCTTGAATAACATCAGCGGTGTGTTACTGAGACGCACGAGACACGTAAAACTGCCCAAAACCGGTTAGTTTCCTAGCAGTTTCTCTATAGCAGCATCTATATAGCTCAGACTATGCATTTGGATATTACGTACCACGTGGATTTAAACAAACTCAAAGCGTGTTCAGGGAGCTGGGAAATAAAGCACAAAAAGGCACCCGAGTGCTTCTGGCTTAATTCCGCGCGGGCTGCCGAATTCAAGATGATTAAGATAAACTCGAGGGGAGCAAAGTGCACGCAGCTCATGCTTAAGTGTTGAATAAATTTGGCTTAAGGGAAATTAAACACACATTGTGATTTAAATGCTGTCTGAGGGGCGGGCAGAGCTCGCCTGCATTTCAAATGTGGTTAAATTTAAAAAAAAAAAAAAAAAAAAATCAAAACAAAACCAACCAGCCAAAAAAAAAAAAAGAGGGTAAAATTGTTGGTATGATCATGTTGAATGTCTTTAACCGTACTTCACCATATGTTCTCTATAGGGGAAGCGTGTGTCCTATTGGGAGCACCAGTTTTACTGTGTGCAAACAGAAGCCTAAGATGCCTCCGAGCAGGCTGAGCACGTTAGGGGCCAGCTGATTTGTAAAATACAAAGAGGGTTTATTGAGAGTTTAATATGCGGTTAGATTTTTATAGGAATTTCTTGAACCGGCTACTAGATGGTATTAATTTAAGCTGCTTTGGATGGATGAAATCCACTCCAAGTCTGTGGTTTGGGTTTATTTTTCAATGACAATGTTCTAATAATGTTTACGAGGATGCGCTTGTGACTAAAGTTTCTAAAAATGAGGTCTCTTGGAAACGTGTGCCGTGTTGTCTCCCACACCTACTCGGCCACCCGATTTGTAATAAACCAGGTCGGGTTGTTTCCTAGAAAGGCAGACAGGACCATCTGCATGGTGATGGTCGAAACCAAAGCCCTGGCTTACAAAAGCAGGTGGCTGGAAAAGACGGTTTAAATGAGAGCAGCCACGGGAGCGTCATGTCTGGTTTGGAGCGAGCGCTTGGCTGGGACGGGCGAGTTTTTAATCTGTTGGCACGGCGGCATCTCCGCTTCAGCATCCCAAGTGGCGCATCCATAGACCTTATTTAGCAATTTTGGGGATGCAGGAAGAGGTGGGCTTGAGGACGTGGTTGCTTCCCAGGCAGCACACGGATAGATGCCCGTCTGTACTTGCCCCAAGCAAAAATGTAATGTGCAACAGATTAAAGTGGGATCTCAGTAAAATCCTAAGCTTGTTTGGGATGGGCTGCTTTAATCTGCAGGGCTGGTGATAATAAGAAAAGACCGGGGGGAGTCCTGGGGAGGAAAATGGCATGATATGGCTCTGAGTAGCACTTCAACAGCAGAAAAAGCAGAAAGCAAAGGATGGGGTGAAGCTGAGGGACTCGAGGCCTGGCAGGGACGGGGGGAGGGACAGGGCTACCCCGTGGCACGTACTGCGTCTGGCGTAGGCGAAGGTCGGGTCTCCCCTGCGAGAGTTGCTCCTTGTACCTGTGGGCAGAGGACATTTGAGGTGATTCGGGCAGGGTTTGCCTTTTCCCCGGCCGAGAACCAGTCCCTCCTGCACCAAGCCTGGCTGCTCAACCCCACCAGGTCTGGCACACCCTCCCCTGGAGGCAAAAAATGAGTTTACAGCTCACTGCTGCCAAGGGCAGATGCTTTAGTTTCCAATTGCATTGCTCAAAATTTCAAGGTTTTGCTTTATTTCTCCCTAAAGAAGCCGGAGTCAGCCTCAGCGTCGCTACCTTGTGCCATCCACTTTGAGGGGAAAACAACGTTCCCGGTAGTTTTCCTAAAAATACCTCTCAGCAGGTGGAGGGGACCTTTCTCTGAGCGTCCGTGTTTTCAGTGCTTTGATTCTCCCCGGAGGCTGAGAGAGCTGTTGGGAGCGGGATGGGAGGCTGGGAAAGTCCCCTAATCCCTCAGCTATGGCATCAGCACGCCCAGCCCTCTCAGTGCCCGCTGGAATTTCAATCCCGAGCTCTGGGCAGTAAAGCTTGAGAGGTCGGGATATCTCCTGGGGATTAACGAGCGGAGCAGGCTCTGCGGGTAATTAATGCCCTGCGGGTTTTAATTCTAAATCAACGGTGTCGTAAACTGGCCTGGGTGTGGGCCGGGCAGGGGAAAGGCAGGTCGGAGCTTGTGCTTGCCCATCCCTGGGCTCTCCTTGCCGCTCCCGCAGGAGTCGGGGCTGTGGTCACGCACTTGACCTTCACTTTTCCAGGCCATCAGCCAACAGCCTGCGTTAGCGATAGCCAAAGCCCTGCAGGAGGTCGCGGATGATTAACATTTATTCCGTTGCCCAAATGTCCTCATCTACTCAAATAATATTGTTCGGTTGTAAATTAAGGCTGAAAAAAAAAAATAAATAAATAACCCACACGCAAACAGCCCTTGTCCTGGCGAGGGAAAGCCGCCCGAGCTGGGAAATAACTTACTCTCCAAGCTGAGCATTACCACCGGGCTGAAGGTTTTCTGTCCTATCTGGATCCTGCTGAGGGCTGGTTTCAGAAGCCTTTGACCTAAAGGTCAATAAATTAGAGATTAATAAATTAGATTAATAATAAATTAATAAAATTCAAGGGACTGGATATCCCGAGGCTCAGTTTTTTAGATTTCCCGTTGGGTTGTGGCTGGATAGAGCTGCTGGTTAGAGCTCCTGTGGGATGTGGTGCATCACACGCAGGAGACGCCAACTAAAGGGCGTGATGGAGATGTCCTACAGCATCGCTGAGCCTCGGGTATCATCAGATTTGCCATTTCCCTTGTCACCCGAGAAAAAAACATTTTTGTGCTCTCTGTGTTGGCACAGTTCAGGTCCAATAATCTTTTTGCAGCTGGAGAGATAGAATATATCCTGCCTCTCCCTGTGCAGGGAGAAATGAACCTGAGGTGGATGAGGTTGCTTGTTGCTATGGGACATGGGCTGGTTTCTGCGCTTGCTGGCCACCTGCGTGCCCAAGGGGAGAGATGGTGGTTGTGGCTGATTCCCGGGGTGCATGCTGGGACCAGTCCCATTTAAACTGGGAGGTTAAACCCGAAGCTGCCCAGCACCGGCTCTCTCCTGTGCCCAGCTCCCAGGGGCTCGGCAGGGCTTCTGGGCACTTGCCCAGCGACACATTGACTCTCCCTCTTCTTATCCCCAGGCGTCTGGCCAGAGCGCTCCAGGGCAAAATTCCTCTATAGCCTCGGAAAACAAATCCAAAGAGCCTGCAAACATGTTTTCTCTGCGAGACCCACCGGAGCAGAGGGGAAGGTTGGTTATCGCTCAGCGGTTTGGTATGTGCCACCCATCAGAGCCAGCAGCAGAGAGACCCTGCTGCTCCTGAGCGTCTTCTCCTGGAGAAGAGACACCTTCCTGCTTCCCGAGGGCTCGGCTCAGAGGCTGGGGTTGTTTCGTGCTTGGGCAACGGATAAGGCACCGGCCAGGGTGGGTCTGCTTGTAGCAGAGGGGAGCTGGGATGTGGGCTGGACACTGGGGGGTCTCAGGGGTGGCAAGCAGGGATGGTCCCAGCATGGGAGGTGGGCAGTGGGGCTCATCCCTGGTCAACCAGAGGCCAGCTCACTGACAGATGGGCTTTGCCCATGCTCCAGGGGCTGGATGGGCTCCAGCCCTCATCTGGAAGTCGTTTGGCCGGGCAAATGCTGTGCTGACGCAGAGCAGGACCCGGCATTGGTGTTGAGTCCATGTCTGCTGGCTCAGCGGCCGCTGACAGACATGCCTTCATGCCAGCATGCCTGTGGGCAGGGGACAGCGCGGTGATGGGAATATAAATGTTTTAACCTTCACCTAAAACAGATGTGGCTCCCAGAAGGAGAAGGAGGATCCATCCTTTTGCGGTGACCATCCTTGTCTCCGGAGGTGACCAGGGGCTTCTTGGAGTGTCCACAGCCGTCCCACACCTTCCCCAGACCTGTGGGGAGAAGCCCAGCCATGTTGTGTCTCACCCAGGGTCCTGCCATCTTCAGGCAGCTTCTCCCAGGCTGAACCAGTCCGAAACACGCTGTGGGGCCGCTTACACCCCCTGCTCACCCACCCACCCCCAGCAGCCCCCCTCTTACCCTCCAAGGGGGGAGCAGCAGGGGCTCCACATCCGCGCTCGCATCCCCTCCGCTTCTCGCTGTCACATCCAAGCCCAAATCTATTCTGCAGAGCCCTGCTTTGTAATGACATCTCCTCGTAGTGCCTTGGAACAGCTTAAATACTTCTGCAGGGACGCTCTTGCAGCCCACGCGGCTCCGCGGACACCCCAGCACCCCGCTCTGTCCCCGACATGAGCAGGGACATCTTCATGCCTCCACCCCTCGGCCCGCAAACCGGGCTTAGTGCGACAAAAGCATCTTATTCCAGTTCTTATCCCAGTACATCCCGGGAGCGTGGGGAGGGGAGAGGCTCCGGGGCGCCTCTGGAAGTGGAAAACCCCGTGTACAAGCCAAGCCTTCGCTGCAAATGTGAGCAAGAAGCCAAATATTTTCCTTTTTCTGCACGCAGTGCTGAGGGACCGAGGCTTTGTGCTGCTCTTCCCCCGGCTCAGCCACTTCAGAATTTTTTTTGAGCCCCTTAGCCCTGCGGCGTCAAGCAGTTGTTCATTTAATTTCTGAAGATAACCCATGGAGCTGGCGGTATCCCGAGTGACTCCAGCTGAAATTCCAGGTGCTTTATTTTATGCACCCAAAGTTAATGAACCTTGTGTGTGTGTGGGGGGGAAATGTTGCCTCAGCCTCTCAGTGCCTCAGTTTACCCATAAAGCGGGGCTGACAAAGAGCAGCCGGCAGCAAGAACACCCCGTTATTTGTAGGCAGTATTAAACATCCCCTCCGAGACCAGGCAATGTGGGACTAGGAAATACTTTGATTATGGCTCAGCAAATCCCAGCCAAGCAAAAATAACAAGCAACACATGAGCGGTGTTTTGTGAGCTTACGGCGGGGCCGTGAACTCGCAGCCAGACAATAACCAGGAAAAATTAGTCCAGGCTGAAAGCCTGTTTCCCACTCGGTGGCTATTTTTGGGAGCTGGCTGGGGCTTGTTCGGCGCTGGGTTTGGGATGGGATGGGTCCCTCTTTGCCTGAGACACACGATGCTGGGAAAGGGGGGGATTCGAGGGGCTGGATCCTGGTGGCAGGGGGGGTTCAGCATCACCCCTTCCCCTCTCTGGCAGGGGTTGGGGGAGCCAACGCGGGACGGAGCCGCAGGAGATCAAACAGCCCCTTGTGAGCAAAGTACCTTCCCCCCCAAAACCTTCCCGCTCCCCCGTCCCTGTAACCCTGCCCCAAACCCATCAGCTGGGACGAGGAAGGGAGAAGTGGGACACGGGGAACCACGTCCCCACCGATGTTTTCCAGCCCACAGCCTCTGTGCCTTCATCTGCCCATCAATTAATTTCCTCCTCACCCTCAATCACAGCCACTCTTAATTACGCTGCCTTAATAACAAGTGAAATTATATAACCAGTAGCTGCCACAAAGGGGAAAAAACTTAGCAGGGCTGGTTTAGAGCGGGTTTTTTTAGCTCTTACCTACAAAAGCTATAAAAACCCCGATTAAGGAGAGTCTCATCCCCTCATTGCAGAGCCGCCAGCTGAGCTGCGGTCTGGGGCTGGGGCGGGGGGGGGGGGTGAAGCGAGGGCTTGTCAGCCGTGGGTTAAGGGATTTGTTGCCGGTTGGGAAAAAAAAAGAGAGAGTTGGAGCTTACCGAAACCTCCCCTGCACCGCTGCCGAGCCGGGCTGCGCGCGAGCCTCCCCGCAGCCGCGGCGGCGAGGTCGCTTATATAGCCCGGCGTGTAGCTTCGGGGATGGCAGCGAGCCACCGGCCGCCGAGCAAAAACAGATCGGACGAGCGAGGAAACCGCAGGCTGAACAATCCCCTAACAAGGTGATGGTAAACACAAACCCTCGGCGAAACGGCAGCCGCCTGGGGCTGGCGGTGATGCCACGGCGTGGCAAGGGCAGGGCACGGTGTGGGTACCACGTCCCGGTGTGGGTACCGCGTCCCGGTGTGGGCAGCACTTCCCAGCACAGCACCATCGCTGTTAGGGGTTCACCCTGGGTCCAGATCCAAAGTAGGTGCTGCTGAGTGTTGCAGATGGAGATACAGAGTACGTGCTTGTGGTGCAATGAGTTTTGGGGATTTTGTTTTTTGTTTTTTTTTTAGCTCTCGCCCGGTCTGGGAGAAACGCGGTGCCCACCCAGCGCTGCCTGTGGGGTTCCCATATTTTGCAGGCGTGGGGCTCGGCTCGGCTGGGCGCTGTCCCCATGCTGCCTGCGCTCCCTGCTCCCTTCTGCCCTCACGCTGGCTCTGGTAGGGGGTCAAATGAGGATGCTGGAGGGATGTGAGGACATGGGACAGGGCTGGATGTGTGTTTGGACACCCAGGGTAGCCCCAAGCTGCTGAGGCAGGGCATGTCTTGCGAATAAACGTAACTACATCTCACTTGAGCCATGGGGAGATCTAGTAAAGCCTTCTAAAGAGAGATCCCTGCCTGCCCCAGCCTGGCTTCAACCCCCCGCCCAGGTCTTTCCTCCCTCTGCAGCCACGTTATTCCCATGCGGCTCATGGAAGCTGATCCTGGCTCGGGGCTCCTGTGTGTTGCAGGAAGCGGGCAACCATGTGCGAGTGAGTTCCACCCACGCGTGCAGCCCCCGTGGCCCCTGCACCGTGGGGCAGGAGCCATTCCGGAGGGACGGGACGGGATCAGCGAGCGGGATGTGCCGGCGGTGTCCCGGGCTGCCTCTTAGTAATCCTTGCTGGCCCTGCTGCCAGAGGGAGCGGTGCAAGAGGAACATCGATCAAGGTGTCACATAAAAAATACTTGGCGGCGGCCCACACCAGCTCCTGTTGGTGTTTACTACTAGGGAAAAGGAAAAAACACCAGAGATATGCCAAAAAATGGCAGAATATTTATCCGGTGGGCAAGGAGCACCTGGTGAGCCAGGGGCCCCTGACCCGCAAGATAAACACAGGACTCGGCCACGTTTCCCTGCTGTGGCGAGGACAAGATGTAGGAAAGGTGCTGAGACCAAGAGTAAGGAATTGATCTTCTCCGGATGACACCTACCTCCCACCGCGGCTGTCCCGTCCCTGGCACAGCAGCGATGCCTCAGCAGACAGCCCCAGTGCCGCCGGCTGCTTGGCACCTGCTGGCATCAATATCCACCGGTCACGCTCCAGGGTACGTAAATGTGTTTTTCTGCAGAAGGCAAAAGATATTTTTCTTTATGTTATGGAAACCGAGCGTTAGCACTAGCCCAGTGCAGCCACGGGTGCTTCTGCACGGGATTTTTGCAGCCTCCTGAGCATAGGTGTCTCCTCCCCAGCGTGGCTTCTGCGAGGCCAGCTCGGGAGACACACGTGTGGCTTCAGGAGTGGGTTTGGGACACGTGAGTTCATGCAAAAACCAAATCTCTAGAACAGTCTGGTTGCGCAATCTCGCTTGGCCTGGCCTGGCCATCCCTCGCTGCAGCTCCGGCGTGTGGCTGACGTGTGATGGAGCAGCACAAGCAGTGTCCCAGATGTTTCCAGCGCTGAGCACCACCGGCTGCACCGCGGCTCTGGGAGATGCTCGGCTGCTTTCCATCCACCCGAGGTGGATGATGCCCCAAACTTTGGGGCAGAGGGGACAAGCAGGGTGCTGCCCCATGCCCAGGGTGGTTGCTCTGCAGAGCTGTAGCACCCTTGCCTGGCGGGGAAGGATGCAACCCGGGCCAAACTGCTCTTATCTCTCTGGCTGTGGGTTCAGGTGTCCAAGGCCGGTGTTTCCCAGCCAAATCATCAGCGCAGCAGAGCCACAGCCCCACAGATGCATTCACCTCCCGGATTAACACCCAGGGGCCCTGCCTGGCTCTCATGGGATTTTTCCATTATTTTGTCACCGATGTGTAATTACATGGCCATAATATATTTATGCAAATGCTGCCATGCTTAATGCTCCCCCCCCCAAGCCAGTGCCAAGGATGGGGCAGCATAAGAAGACTGTCATAACTGATGGTGCAAGAGCATCTCCCTCTCCACGCTCCTCCACGGTTGTCTCCATCGCCCTTCTCGTGTCCCTCCAATAAATCCAAGGGAAAACAGGCTACTGATGCTCATCCCAGTTATTCATACCTCCCACCCTTTCCAACATGGCATCGGCAGAGTGAGCGTCACCAAAAGCCAACTGCGCTGCACCAGGAAAGGGATGTGGATGCTGGGTCTGCTCTTAGGGCTGTGTGTGGGATTTACAGGCTGTGAGGTCAGTGAAATGCTCTGAGGGGCCCATGAAATATTCTGTGGGATCCGTGAAACGCCCTTTGGGGCTGACACCGTGCTCAGCTCCCCGCCGGCTGCCCCCGTCCTCCCTCCCCGCACCCTCTTCTCTCCACCGAAGGGAGCTGACGGTTATTTTCCCCTGCTGCGTGTTTCTGGTCTCTCTCCTGTTTACGGAGATGGGAGTTAAAATAACTGATTGATGACTTTGTTCCATCCCAAACACTTTGGGGAAGTTTGCTTGGTTTAGGAGGGCGAGCTAGGAGCTGGGATTTCATTAAGCACTTGGCTCCCAGCTCTTCTCCAGCCATGCTCCAGGGGTGGCTAATGTTGTTTTTTAAACCCTGTTTTGCTGTCCCAGGAGCTGGCCTGGCGATTTCCATGGTTTGTAGGAGAACTTGGAGATGTGGCGGGTCCCCAGGGTTCACTCCGAGCTCTGAACCACCAGCAAGCCTTGCGGCCACCGCAATATTGTTTCACTTAAGCCCTCCTCCACCGCTTCATCAGCACAAAATCACACTCCAGCTGCCTAAAAGCTTTGGAAAAGAGCCCAAAAAATGAACTACTGGAGTTTGTTTTGATTGTGTGGATGAGGATTTACAGGCTGTGGCTGGGAGAAAAGGAGCGAGCGGACCTTTCCCCCCTGGAAGGATTTGCTTAGGAGATAAAGCCTCCACCGCGGCTCGGCTCCACGTACATCATTTATGGAACAGATGCAAAAAGCACCACAGAGGGGGCACACTGTGAAAGCCAGGAGCCAGGGAAAGACTGATTTTAGCTCTGGAATTTGGGAAGGCTTTTTGGAGGGGTGACAGTGGGAGGCAAGTGGCTGTGACCCTGCTCCTTGTGGGGTACGGCCACGGGATGCGCCCCCAGATGCCTGCTGGCACAGGCACAACACGATTGACCCCCCCTGGCATGTAAAACCGGGGGCGTCCCCTGCTCTGTGATCCCATCTGTCAAGGAAAAGGGCTTTTCCTAGGGCCTTCGCAGGGCACAGCTGTCAACTGAGTGCCCAGGGACTGTTAACTGCATCCCTGCTGCACGCATGCAGCCCTGCCTCCAGACCCACGGCGCCTGGAGAGAGGTTTGCTGGTCACTGGGATATCCTGGACCACCGAAGGATCCCGCTGGGCTTTCCCTCCTGGATGCCGTGTCTATCGCCACCATCCCTCCTTCCCCATCACAGCTCAGAAGAGCAGAGACAGGAGATGCTACGAGAGTACCAGAAGTGTCTCAATAGCAAATCCCTTTTTAATTATATTGCTGAGCTGGGGAAATTAAGATAAGTATTCTGTCTCATTTAAAAACTCTCTGCGAGATGGAGAAGGCTATTATTTTTGAGCCCTCCATGAGAAACGCACGTCCCAGCCTCTCCCTGCGTTACCTCCAGGGTAGCGTCACGGTACCCCACATCAATTTTTGCCAGGAACATCTGCCGGCAGATGCGGGCAAGCGGCAGGGCCTGAGTTATTGCACAACCTCGGAGGGGTGATGGAAACGCCGTCGCAGGATGCGAACGGGCGTGATGGGAACACGGTGAGGTCCGAGCCAGGGCAGCGCCTCAACGGGGACATTTAAACCGCGGAGGAAGAGCAGGAGCAGAGCTCCCAACCCACAGCCCGCCGGCTGTTTGCTTTAGCTCTGGACAGGCTCTGGTGGACAAAGACCGGCCTGTGTCAAAGCACATGTTGCTTTGGGCAATTAATTGCTCCTGAAGAAATCCTTAATTTATTGCTCTAATTTACGGGCATTAGCCTTGGGCTCGGACGTGCTCTGGGCTGTGCACCCATTCTGGCAGGGAGGGCAGCCTCCCACCCATGGGGTGACGGTCCTTGGTCTCATCTGTGCCTTTTCCTCCTCAATTATTTTCTGCCATAAACCATGTCAAGGTGGACAGGTTTGCACCTGATTTACACCGGCAAAGCCCTGGCCGGTTTTTCCGAAAAAAAAAATAAAAAAATAAAAAATAATGGCAAAATCTTGCATGTTCTGCCAGCGTGCTGGGGAGGGCTTGGGTCTCCTGGCACGCTGGGGTTTGTGTCCCTCCTGCTCTGCAGGGATTCCTGGCTGATGCGCAGCGGCAGCACACAGGCTGTGCGAGCCAGACCAGAGGTCTCTGGTGTTGGCAACAAAACTGGAGCATCAGGCTAAAAAGCTGCTTTTTAGCGTGCGGGTGAGCCTCGCTGCTGGGGCTGGGCAGGGAACAAAGAAGAGATGGAGCTGGGTGGGTGGTAGGGACTCCTGGCTGATTTTATTTCAGGTGAATTTATTTCAGGTTAATTATAGCAAGGTGGAGCTGAGCCTGGGCTGGGGTGATCTGTGCTGATTGGGGCTGATCGGCTCCAAAAGAGTTTGCCAGCATCTGCGCTGGTGGAAGAGGGCATGGAAATGTCTCCTCTTCTTGGTGCCTGTGCTCACGGGGGTGAGTGGAGCCATGAGGTATCTCACCACCTCCCGCATCGTGCTGAAGGCGTGCTTGGAAAAGCTGGTTTCTGCTGAGCTCTGGTGCTGCTGGGATTCCCCTTGGGGTAGTTGTGGCTGTACCAGCTTTTGCCAGAGGGTAAATGTGCATTCAATGGAGTTTGGTGGGGGCCAAGCACTGCCCAAGGGATGGGCTGGCCGCATCCTGGTGTGAGCACCTCAGATGGGCTGAGATGAAAACTGCTGGGAAGGCAGCACAGGAGATAAACTCTTCCCGAGAGAGACCCAGCGCCTGAGCTCCCAGCATCAGATCATAGAATCATAGAATGATCTGGATTGGAAGGGACCTTAAAGATCACCCAGTTCCAACCCCCCTGCCCTGGGCAGGGACACCTCCCACCAGACCAGGTTGCTCA
>JAOXNO010000070.1:39598737-39613307 GCA_028565335.1 Limnodromus scolopaceus
CTCAGCCTGTCCTCATAGGGGAGGTGCTCCATCCCTCTGATCATCTTCGTGGCCCTCCACTGGACCCGTTCCAACAGGTCCCTGTCCTTCCTGTGTTGAGGAGTCCAAAGTTGGACACAGTACAACTGGTTTGGCGACTAATTTATCTTCTAATGCTTGGGAAAACTGTATTTTTAGAGGGCTCTAGTGTCTGTATTTGTGAAAATATTCACTTTCTAACCAGCGAGGCTATGTGGCATTCAAGGTCTCAGTGTTTTCGAGCCTTCCCAAGTGCAGGGATGAGGAGGAGTGAGACCTGGGCATTTGACCCAAGCTGCCAAGAGGATTATTTCATACCATCAATGTCACATTCAATATAAATTAGAAAGTTTGCTGCATAGTGCTCTCTCTCCCTTGACGGTGGTGATCCAGGAACTCCTTGCCCTGATGCCGGACCCTCGAGCCCTTCCCTTCCTCCCGAATTCACAGCACTCGCAGTGTCCCTCATTGTCCCTGCTGGGAGTGCACAGCTTCCTGCTGATGGAACGGGCTGAGTATAGTCCTTGTGTCTTTTATATTGGTGTGGGGATCAATACTGGCTCTTTAGTTATTAACGTTAATTATTTAATCTTATCCTATCAAATCTATTTATATTTCAACCCTCGTGTTTCCTTGTTTGTCCCCAATTCCCCTTCCCGGGTGGGGAGGAGTGATAGAATAATTGTCTAAACGACAATAAATTGGTGTGTGTTTCTCAAACCATAACACGTACCAAAAAAAAAAAAAAGATTTAAATGAAAGATCCATGAACTGATGATGAATCGCAGGAGCTCTGTGGCGTTCGAGAGGATAAAGCAGCACTTCACGGCGAGTTTTGCTTAGAGAGGTCCAGCCTCCGAGCATCCCCCTCTGCTGCGCTGCTCTGGTTTTTATTTTTTTTGCACCAAAAGATGCCTCTTCGGAGTGAGAACGGCAAAAGGAGGGTTTGACGTGTTAAGTGGCGTGTGTGTTGAGTCTGCGTTAGCTTTTCTGGTACCAGGGAGGGGATGGTGCCCTGTGCTGGATTCCCTTTGCCGGCTGATGGCAGCAGCGCATCTTCCTGGAGGGAGCGGGCAGGCAGGGCTGGGGCAGGCAGGGCTGGGGCAGGCAGCTCTGCCACCTCACCTGCCTCTTCCCTTTGCTGCTCTCCCGCCGCATTTCCCAAGATATTGCAATTTCGGGTTATTAGGCAGCTTCCCGTCGCCTCTGGTGAAGTCAGCGGTGCGCTGGGGAGCTGTCGGAGGGTGGCAGGGAAATAAGTCTCTGGCTTCGGAGGGGAAAAACCTGCGAGAAACTTTCCTCCTCTGTACACCCACCTGCTGGTTTGTCCCCTCCCAGCACAGCAGAACTGATGGATCATCTCCAAAAATAAATGCCGGGCGCTGAGTTTTTCCTCCTCGAAAAGGCAGGATGGAAATTTCCATGGGAGCCGGGAGGCGATGGGGCCATTCCCTCTCCCTCGGAGAGGCTGTGGGGTTCGCCCTGCCGTTACCCTGCTTTTCCCTGGGATGGGTCAGCAAACATTACATGTAGAGGAGAAGAACGTTCCCCGCCTGCCTTTTTAAACACAAACGATGATTTTAGGGGAAGAAAGAGGACAATACGCTGTTGTTGTGTTGTTCCCTACCTCAGCCTCACACTGAAATATTTAAGCTCCCCCCATGAATAATGCAGCTTCAGCCCCACGCCTGCTTTGCACTTCACACTAACCGGGCCCATAAAACAACGGGATTGCTCCCGGCATACATTATGCCGTATAGGACATCTCCCGCCGAGCAAAGCTTTGTCTTCGCTGCCACAAAAGCTGTTGGGATTCCCCCCCCTCCCCGTCCCCGTCTCCAAAAGAGATAACGAGCACGAGAGCTCTCGCTTTAAAATATTACTGGGAACAAGTCACCTGTGGTTTTTCACCTGGTGCTAACTCGCTGCCGTCCGCAGCGCATCTCCCACTTACGGCTGATCCCATGCAGCTTCCCTTTTATCCCGCTGCCATGCCCCATAGCAGGAGAACTCTCCGGCACTTAAATCTATAGGAAAAAATATGCCGTGTTTAGCTGACAGGCAAAGACAAAGCGAGCCAGGTCAGTAGTTTCCACCTTCACAGCAGCAACGGCGACTGCATTTGTGTGATTTAAAGGAGGAAAAACATGCTGGGTGACCGTGGAGATGGAGTCTCTCTCTGAGCGGTTTCGCCCTGGCATAATCAGTGGCTGCAAGTGAGTGTTAGATCTGATTTACATCCCACTGAGAGCAGCCAGGTATTGTCGGGTACTGGGAGATGAAACCGATACATTAGGAGTCAGGATTGCTCCGTTACCCAAAATAGGAATTATTTCTTTCTTGTGACTAGGAATTAGGTACCCTAAGAGGTAAATAGAGGTATGCTATAACGGCTGGAGGCTCACACAAACCATATCCCTTCCCGTGTCCTGGTAAAGTCCAAGAGAGATTTTTGTAGCATTTTAATGACGCTGCTATTCAGAGCAGGACCCCTTTGGTGTCGGGTTTAGAAGCTCCCATCTCCTTAAAGGAAAAATGATGCAAGAGGGGAAAAAAGTGTGTGTTCCCCCCTCCTTCCCGTGAAGATACCTTTACACTCACCCTAAACTACAAAGGTGAAGCTCTTGATGAATTTTGGATTAAAAGGAGCAATATGCCTCCCTGGACATCTGGTCTGTCGTCAATAATGACATTAGGATCTGTCACATAGGAATTGCCATCTGTGATCCGGCCGGAGGCCTTTCAAAGGGAAGGAAACAGGAGGGCGGAGATCAAGGAATAGTTTGCTGCAGGGAAAGAGCGACTTGCAAGCTCCGGAGGTGCACGTGCCCTTCCTTCAACTCTGCAAATTACTCCGCTCCTCCATCAGCTCAAGGACAAAGGCGGAAAAATCTTGGGTTTTGGAAAAATCTTGGGAAACCTTTGCTAAAGGGTGGAGATGGAGCAGGAAGAATTAGGATTGTCTGCAAAGTGGTTAAAACAAAGGGCCATAGTGAGCGAGTGCAAAGCTTCATCCAGACCTGAACCCTCTCCCCAGGGGAAGATGAGGGTGATACTCAGAGAAGAATAAAGCAGAAGAGAGACACGCAGGGTGTTTCTGGTGTGCTCCGCAGCCACCAGGGTGCTCAGGGGCTTTCCAGGTTAGATGTGGGATCTCTGACTTGGAGAGAACCAACCAAGCTCTGAGATTTGGTGCGAACTGCTGCAGCACAGAAAGCAAATTAAAAGTGCTGCCTGGACAGGGGTGTTGCTCCATTCCCGGACTGCTCACACCAGGCTGTGACTTCTGAAATGAAGCAAGGCTGCCCTTGAAACAAGGCTCTCCAGGCTGCCCTTGCAGCTTGCTGTGTGCTGCACATCTCCGGAGCCTGCTGCTCACAATTCCCATGCACAGGTTGCGGTAGTGACTCCCAGGACTGTTGCAAGCGAAGATGAAAAGAACAGTCAGAGACCTAAAAAAAGCCAGCAGAAGTTCTCCAGCTGCTTTCTTGCACCGTCTGGGTTACCCCACCTGCTAACCCTCTCCCAAACCAGTGCTGTTTGGAAAGATGGGTGTCTCTGGAAACCCACCTGCTGCCATGGCTGCATAAGCGATAACGTTAAAACCTCCAGGGACCCAGTGATGCTTTTTTCCCCACGTTTTGTTTTTTCTCTTCATTAGCTAGGTATAAACTTTCCCCATAGAAACCTAAGATTAATCCGATCACCAGGCCATCAGCTATTTATTTAAAGAGGTAAGTCCTCATCTTGTATTTTGGCCATCAATCCCTATTAGTTTCCCTATATGGTTGATTGAATAGTCCATTGCCTGTACTAATAAGCACCCATTAGTTGTCCCACAGAGCTTTAGTTTTATTAGAAACAATTCATGTCAGTCTAGGCCAGATGAAATGCTTTTAGCTGGATTGTTTTGATTGCATTACTTGGAAGGTGGCATCTGGGTGCCTGGAAGGTTAGAGAGATGCAGCATCCGACTAAGCTGCTTTTGCACATAGGCGATGCAGGAGAAATACAGATGATACCGTGGCGAGAAAGGTGAGGATTTGTTGCAAGGGCACATGGAGCACATTTAAGTCTGCAGAAATGGCTCTTTGCTCTGCCCCATTTGGGTCAATCTGGATGGAAGGGCCAGGTTTGCTCCAAGGATCCAAAGCCAACGTTCCCATCACCTTCCCTCTGGCTTTGGCTTTCAAAAGCCAGTGGATCTCAATTCTTGCCATTGATGTTTCTCTTCCCTTTTCGATCTCCCTCTTCAGTCCTCACAAGTCCTGAAATTCCCCTTTTCACAGCATTTTGGGCTATGGTAAGCTGTTTACAGGCAATTTGGCTCGCCGCTCTGCCAAAAAAAAAGGTGTGGACGGCAGGAATTGCTGCAAATCACTATTCAGCTGCTCTTCATCACGCCAGCTCTGGCTTCCATCTACCCGACAGCCCCGCTAAAAGGATAATAATGCTTTAAAAATTAGAGTCAGCCGAACAACTACTTCATAAATTCATGGCCTTGCCCTGATCCTTTCCAGAAGTTTTTCTTTCAGATTGAGTCCAACATCAGACCTTGGATTCCTTTCCTCTGGAAAGGCTGCTGCTTTTCTACTTTCCGAGAGCGCTCGCTGGGTCACCCAGCAATGCGAAGGGGGTTACCAATTATCTGTCATTAGCTCAACATAAACAAGCCTCATTTCAAGATAATCTTGTGATCTCTCCTTCAGAGAACACGGGATAATCTCTCCCTGATATTGTCTCAGAGTGGGATTTTGTCCTTGATAGATAAACCGGTCCTGAAATCCTATTAAGAGCTATTCTGCCTCCCCTGAAAGGAGACAAACTCGCAGATGAAACAAACTCCTGGCAAACTCAGAAGAGACCCTGAGCTTTGTCTACCTGATGGCGAACAGCTCCATGTTGCAGCAGCTGGTTCCATCTGTACCACTTCTGAAAGCCATTGAAGATCTAACACAGCCCCGGCTTTTTTATGGGACTGAAGGTCCTTCTCAGCTCATCAAATCCACCTTGAGCTACCAGCAGGCAACTGTGGCAAATATACTGGGGGCTTGCTGGAGAAAAGTGGTGGGAAGGCTGGCTGAGTGGGTGATACAGCATCTTTTCAGTCAAAGTCCTGTCTGTGTTGAGGGATGAATTGCTCCGGTGGGTTTTTCACGTGTTCCAAAGGTGTGGTGTGCCTGAGGAGCTGGACAGGAGAGCTCCCATCATTTCTAGCAGGAGGCAAGGTTCAGCTTTATTGTTCTGCTTCATAAGTTGGGGAATCCCAGCAGGAAGAGTACCTGGATGGCAGCTGCCAGGATTTTCAACCTGGTCCCCTAAGGAAGAAGACCTCTTAGTCTATGTGTCCTCCCAAAATATCTCTGACCCCAGTGCCTGACTATCTGCGTGAAGAGAGGAACAGAGCTCTCTAAAGCTATCAGGTTTTGTAAAACAGAGATTCCCATCCTTGGAGATGTGTAATGGCTCTGCAAACGTTAAAGCCACTGTAAGACCTAATGTTTCAGGCCCTTTAAACCACCCCGGGAAGCTCTGCTTTGGCAAAGGGGCTGTAGAAGAAATATTGGCTGCTTATTATGGCTGAGGAAATGTGAAAACCAACAACCTGGCCAATGGTGAGCCCTCCACAGCTCATGTTCAGTCTATGCCCCCTTTCTTCTCTTTCCCTTCCAGCTCCATGCACCCAGGGCGGCCGTCCCGACCACGCGCCCCTGCACCATCCACACCCAAACAGGAGCAGGGATGTCCTTCCCCTTGCCTTGTTGGGTACAGAGCAAGAGAGGGACTTAGAGGTGCCACAGCAAACCCCGTGAAAAGCATCTCGGTGGCCAAAATGGGAGGTGAACCTCAGTGGGAGTTGAGCGGGTGCCCTGACTCCTATCATAGAATCACAGAATGGTTTGGGTTGGAAGGGACCTTAGAGATCACCTAGTTCCAACCCCCCTGCCATGGGCAGGGACACCTCCCACTAGAGCAGGTTGATTCTCTATCAGAGGATCCTAATGCAAAGCACATCTAGCCATGACCATGTGAAGATGCTGAGCATGGCCAGGGCAAGGCTGCTCGGTGCCTGTCTCATGTGCAGCATCATCAGCCATCAAAAACTGTGTGTGCAAACTTTGGCTTTGCTTGACTTCTTGGGTTGTGAGGAAAAAGGATGGTGGCATTGATGGGTGCTTGGTGGCCTTCTTGCTCTTGAGTTGATAACACGTTGCCTTCTTTCCCCTCATAGAAAAATGTGATAACACACTGCTGCTGATTTCCCATTAATAAATAAAATCCATAACAAACATCCCTAAATCAGATAAAAACCACCTCTATCTTTAAAGATACCCAGGTCTTCCTATGCCTGGGATTGAAGAGGAGCCTTGCTGAGAGGAAGCTTAATAATACAGGATGGATGTCAGGCTCCAGGGAACCAGAAAAGGTTGTTAGGATCCACGTTTCCTTGAAGCACAGTTTTGTACCCTGCTTAAGTCAGGACTTTATTATTAATAACAATATTTCGCATTACTACACCTCCTCAGACGTGAAAGCCTTGGAGTCCTTTGTGGGGTGGATTTTAGCCTGGGTTTCTTCTGTGGTTTGCTCTTTAATCTTGGGGGGGCTTGTTTTAACCTTCTGGTGCCTCCTCTTAGAGGCACAACAAATAAATAGCGAATTTATTTTTGAATCGGCAATGTATTGGCTGGTTTCCCATAGCAGGTTCATCCCTCTTGGTCAACAGGTAGATTTTTAAGATGCAAGGAAATACCATCTCAGCAGCAGCCTCCCAGACACCACTGCAATAAATACAAACTGTATCTTTTTTAGCAATCCCTGCTTACTCTTCAGATTTAGGGTCTTTATGTCATTAAGGAAAGTTATGACAATAAAAAAAAAGACGCAAATCCGTCAGTCTTGAGGGGAGTTTGAAAATTTTTTTTAAAAAGTACGTAGCTTTCATAAAAAATATTGAGTGAGGTGTAAGAAATGAAATCTCTTATTTTAGAAATCTGACAGCTCCAGCAAAGTGAAATTGCCTCTCGAGGGATGTCAATGGGAAGAGGGAGCCTACCCTAGTCTGGGATTCATAGAAAAGGAAAGAAAGTAATCAACGTTGTCTTCGATTTTTGGTTTTTTCACTTGCTCAGATCCGTTCAGCTGAGCAAGGACTCCAGTTCCTTGCTCTGCGTCTGTAGGGTTTGTTGTGCACGGGCACCAGTGTCTCCCTGTTCATGTCTGAAAATAGTGACGGCGATCGACATCTCTTGCGTCCTTTTCCTTCTCAGCATTTTGCTTTTGGCCTCCTCTGGGCGTTGGGAGGCCAGGAGGTGCTTCACCCAGGAGTCGGGAAGCACATCTCCTGCTCTTTGAGATGTACAAGAAGTGATCCTCAGGCTTCTCCAGTTTTGGGGGGGAAAAGTATGAGTGCTTTTCTTGGGAAGTACGAATATCTGAGATATATGAATATATCTCATATAATAAGGCCCATTCCCTCCGGTGGTGTGTTGCCATGTCCCACCAGTCCTACACTCCCCAACATTTTCTAGTGCCCATCAGTAATTTCCCTTGGTGCAAACAATAAATTTAACCCTGTAGATTCATTTTTGGTTGAGCTGCAGCAGGGTCCGGGTCTGTGGCACATTGGCCACCAGTGGAACCGTGAGCAGTTGGGAGAAGGGTCTCTCCCCCTCGCTCCAAAAACCACTGGATCTGGAACACGTCTCCTGCACGGCATCCTCGCCCGAGGACGGGCAAGTACGTGTCCAACCCTCAAAAATAAATCCATCACAGGAGCAGGGAGCAGATGAAGCTGCTGCAGATATAAAGGTCAAATTATAAAGGCCATGTTAAAATATGCTCATAGGAAATGACAGCTTATAAGTACTCTGTTATCTAATTACTTATGTCAGGCAGATAAGTCTGGACAGCAATTATTTTTAACCTAAATCACGCAAACAACTACTGTAAGAGCTTTCCTGATTTTCAACATTTCTTGGAATTATCATTTTGGGGGCAAAATGTGGAGCTTTGCAGGACAAACAGCCATCTTAAGGGGTTGATTTTCACTTTCTCCAGAGCCTGAAAGTGGGGATGCTGCTTTAGTTGTCTTAGAAAAGTAAACCCTATGTGTTGTAGTCCATGGGCAGCCCATGGTGCTGAGCTTGGTTTGCATCGCGTATGGAGAGGGACTGGGGTTTATTTTCCTGCTGACATTGCTGGAAACTGGCAAAGGAGAGAGCCGTGGTTGAAGACAGAAGGAGGAGGGCAGCCCCTGGGTCCTGCTGGGTTGGTGAGATGGACATTAGGTGATTTGGAGAGGCTGAGAGTTGGTCCTTGCCCTGCCACAGACTCACTGTATAAGCTTAGACCAGGCACAGGATTGAGCAAGGGAGTGCCCCCAAGAGAGGAGCCACGCAGGAGGGCTTGTAGTCTACACAAACACACGAGAATGGAGATCACGGTCTCTGACTCCATCTCTAACTGCACCCAAAGTGACGCCGTGAGATGCCACAAAGATCAGAGCAAGAGCATGGGATGGGAGACCACGTTGCCCTGTTGCAGGTGGGTGTCACAGCCTTTTGCTCCAGTCTGGTACACCAAATCTTGGTCCAGCATCGGCTTCCAGCCTCTGCAGGATCTCAAATCTTCCCTCATGTTGCTGGAGAAGCTTTCTAGCCAAAAATATTTCTCTGTGCTTTACGGAGAGATCCTGGGACTGGGTATCATCTTACACAGTGCTTCAGTCTTGGCTCTTTGACCTGTGCCTGGGGGAGCTGCCCCCGTTCTCTCAGGGTCTTTTGAATATCAGCAGAGACGTTCATCATCCTGGGGCCTCAAGGAAGGTATTGATCATGTATGATGAATTGACACATGTGTGGTGCAGGAGGAATGATTAGTTAATGGATGAAAGATGTGAGAGCTCAGGTCGTTGTTCGTTCCTCCTCCCTGACACGAGGTTCTTCCTGCCCCAGTGATGTGGGAGATGCAAAGGAGAGAGAGAGAGATGGGCTGCGGGATGGGAGCCAATGAGCATTGGTGACAACTTCTCCTGGGGACACAGGCTGGGTCTTACTGGGTGGCACCACCACAGTTGGCAATTGGATTTTGGGGAGAGGGGAGGTTAAATGAAACGCCTCTTTGTTCTGGTGAAACCAAGAGGACCTGGTGCAGCAGATGAGGCAGGGGGACCCTTTGAAAGAAAGTTTTTCTCCAGCTTTCCACCAGTACCATGGAGCTTAGATGGCCCTTTCGTCTGCAGCCACCACAGTCTGAGCAGGACAATGAACGTCGCTCCAGCAGTGACCTTCCAAACTGGATAGATTTCCGAACCAGGGGCGTTTATTTTGCAAGCAGCATTAGTGTCATTATGCCAACCAAAACTGCTAATGAGCAGCTTTGGTGAAGATGTACTGGTTTAAATTGAATTTTCCTGCTCTCCAAAGATCTTTTACTTTAGAGAAGCATAATTCATTTCACCTTCAAGGCTAAAATGTCACCTTCTTTTAGCTTTCTGACTCGGCCTGACTGACGCATCCCTGAGCAGTGGGTTTGCAGCAACGCTCCAGCCACGTGGCATGGAGAGGTGCCACATGACACGGTGCACAGGGACCACCAGGGACACGGGTGGGTGCCTGAAGCGCCAACACTAAAAAATATCCATAGCAGGACAGCTTTGGAGGTCCATAGCTTTGGAGACAAAGTGGGGAAGGAGGAGATGCCACGTACCTCTCGGTCATGCCGCTCTCCCAGCCTGCAGGAGTTCCTGCAAACAGCCATTTATTGAATTTTTGTAAACCCACACAGTGTCGCGTGTCCCCACGGAGAGCTGTTCTGCATGAGATGCTGTTCCAAAGGGCTGCTTCTGATGGATATTTTTTTTTCACCCCCGATTTTTTTCCCCCTCTATGAATGTTTTGGAAGGAAAGCACATTATTCCAAATGCGATTAAGTAATTTGGAAGAGGATTATGGTGTTTTGGAATAACACCCTCTTATTCCAGAATGAGATCAGTCACACGGGGAATTAATCGGAAACAGCTATTTTGTTCCTCTGGGAAAGCCTCCACCACCATGACGAGCAGTGGGGCTACTGGAGTCGCTCCCTGCCCGCTGGTGCCTTCTTCCACCCATGGGGTACAAGGCCAGCTGTTGTGTTATGGCTCGATAATTTAGAGATATAATTTGATTATTTCTGGGCTTTTTGTCGTAGTGAAGACCTCAGAGTCCTCCGTAGAAATCGCAACGATTTCTACGCGTTTCATGGGCCGAGAATCGAGAGGATTCGTAAAAGTCTGTTGCCTTCCGGAAGAGGCAACTTTTCTTGCTTTTGCTTGCCAAAAAGCTTCTCCATTTATTTCAGTAAGGGCTGGATCAAACCACACCGGAGGCATCTGCGCTCACGCCGGCAGCATCGCTCTTCCCACCAGCCGTGGGGCTGGGCTGCCCCATGGCGAGCTGCATCCCCCGGCCACAGCCACGAAGGGCATCAGCGTCGCCCCTAAGGCTGCATCCTCCTCACGCACCCACGGCTCCGCCGCAGCAACCCAGAAACCAGGGGCTTCCGTGTGCCACGAATTATTTTTTTTTTTTTCATCCTCTGATATGTATTTATTATTGAAAATTAAAGGGTTTCCTAAATTTTTATTCCCGAGCTGGGCCAAACACAGCTTAGGCAGTAAGCAATGCATATTTATTTCCAGCTCGAGAAGGAAAAATATAACTTCTTTCCTCCTGTTTCTATAATTTCTTTTCTGTGCATAT
Organism: Limnodromus scolopaceus; assembly: GCA_028565335.1. Classification (NCBI taxonomy): domain Eukaryota; kingdom Metazoa; phylum Chordata; class Aves; order Charadriiformes; family Scolopacidae; genus Limnodromus; species Limnodromus scolopaceus. The sequence continues at coordinate 39,609,501 of JAOXNO010000070.1, forward strand.
GCAAATTGCCGGTTTATTTGTGCAAGATTTATGCAGCTAAATGATGGGGAATTATAGAGGCAATTCAGCTCTTAGAAAGGAGAGAGACAATTGCTGCAATTTGCTTGTGCCATGCGCTAATTCCTTCAGAAAGCGCTTTTGCTCATTTATTTGCACCGAGCACCAATTTCTGCACCCTTAAGCAAGCTCGGGAAATTTCCTCCAGGGTCAATATACTGCAAATGGTATATATTTCTTTCCGCCTGTGCCATCGCCTCCCCATAATACTTTATAGCAATTAGTAACAATAATGAAATATAGCGGTGATTTCTCAGCGCTGGAGAAATGCAGCCGGCGCTTGTGAATCAAGCACATTTTCTGGTCAAATTGGCCATTTAAGCACGCTGCTCAGGAAGCTTTAAATCCACCTCGATGGATCAGTGGGAGCTAAGCTCCGGAGGGGTGGGTGGTGGGGGTGGTGAAAAACACTGTTGGAAGCAGATTTTTTTTTTTTCCCCTGGATTTTTTCACTGCCAAAACTGAACCTGGTCTGTGAGGTGATGCTCACAGGCTTGAGGGGACCTCTCACCCTGGCGCGAGCTCGTCACGCGTGCTCACAAGCGCTGTCCTCAGGGAAGTGGTGAGATGATGGCTTGCAAAGCCAGTGGCAGAAAGGACTGGGGCATTTCCCTGGTTTTCTTCCACGAACCTCCTGCATGAGGCTGAGCACAGGGCTGGGATGATAGAATAATTTAGGTTGGAAAAGTCCTTTAAGATCATTGAGTCCAACCATAATCCCAGCACTGCCAGGTCCACCACTAAACCATGTCCCTCAGCACCACAAACACACGTCCTTTCAATACCTCCAGGGATGGTGACTCAACCGCTTCCCTGGGCAGCCCATTCCACTGCAATTTTTCCTAATCTCCAATCTAAACCTCCCCTGGTGCAACTTGAGGCCATTTTCTCTTGTCCTGTAGCCTGTGACTTGGGAGAAGAGACCGACCCCCCTCTCTACACCCTCCTTTCAGGGGGTTGTAGGGAGCAATAAGGTCTCCCCTCAGCTTCCTTTTCTCCAGGCTGAGCAACCCCAATTCCCTCAGGTGCTTCTCATAACACTTGTTCTCCAGACTCCTTGCTCCATTGCCCTTCTCTAGACACCCTCCACCTCAATGTCCCTTCTGTCATGAGGGGCCCAAAACTGGACACAGCACTCAAAGTGGGGCCTCGCCAGTGCCAAGTACAGGGGGACCATCACTTCCCTGGTCCTACTGGCCACACGATTCCTGACCCAGGCCAGGATGCTATTGGCCTTCTTGGCCACCTGGTCAACTGCTGGCTCATATTCAGCCGTCTGTCGACCAACACCCTCAGGTCCTTTTCCAGTGGGCAACTTTCCAGCCACTCTTCCCCAAGCCTGTAGTGTCCATGGGGTTGTTGTGTCCCAAGTGCAGGACCCAAGACTGAGCCTAACGCCGTAGATCCGCTGCCCAGATGCAGGATGGAGACTGGACACAGGGATGGAGGTCCAGAGCCCCAAGAACTAACCTGGAGGTCCTGCAAAAGGACTTGTTGTAGTTAAATGTCGCAAGACAGCTGGTGCCCAGCACTTAGGAGAAAGGGAAGTGATTTAGGTTTGGCCATTATCAGAAAAACATGTGTGGAGGACGGGGCAATGAGAAGAGCAGCCGTTTTCTATTAGGATAAGAGTAGGTCAGGTGTAGTTAAAACTGGGTAAATGGAGCAGGAAATGTGGCTGTATATTACTCACCCAAGATATATTGCACACATTAGCTTTGTTTGATCGGGTTGTTCGGAGATTCGGCGCTTCGAGTGGTGTTTTAGGGTGGCCAAATCCAGGCTTTGTACTCTATTAAAATAAATATATTGCTAGTGTTTAATAAAGTTGCTGAGTTTAAACGTAACCGAAAGTCTGCAAGCGGTCTTTTCTGGAAGTCTGGGGTCTTAATGAATCCGTGCCTGCGATGAGCTTTTGAAGGTGGAAGGTGTGATATTAATATTGTTTATGTAGCAAAATAATTTATGAATATTCATTTAATGATGTTACCAGCTTCCAGTGTGTTTCTGCTCTTGGGAGCTCTAATGGTTTTTCTATCCGGGCAGAGAGCTGCCTCGTGCAAGGGCTGGAGGCTTTACTGTGGGGGCTCATGCGCTACCCTGTGCCGTAGAAACGTGGCCAGGCTGGGGGGGAGCGACTCTGGGCTGAAAACTGTCAGGCTGGTCTGAAATTTGGTTACGAAAACTGCACTGGTTTTGCAGAAGGATTAGGAAAATGTGTTTTCCCTATGAACAAGCTGCATGCAGTGTAGGCAGCGTTATTGCCACTGGGCGAGGGAGAATGTGCTGGGGTTTTTGTTTTGGTGCTTGAAGCTTTTGAGTCTTAATAAAGAATTGTGTGTCCTCTCAAAAGCAGAAAAATGGAGAAGGAGCCACTAAGACGGACAGTCATTATATGCTAAAATTAACTTGCATTAGGTGATCTTATAAAAACTAATGCCTTTTATCTCAGCTGTATCTGCATCTTTGTCTGCACTTACCTTTGATAATCTTCAACCCACCCCTTGGTGAGTGGACAAGCTCTTTCTCATGTCCCTGTGGCTCCTTCCTAACCTCAGGGATAAATATGTCCAATAAATTCGTGCTTCTGGCACAGCAGAGTCCCTCTTTCCTTTCAGTGATGGAGGACTGAGGTCCAGATCCCTTTGAGACACTTGGATCCACACGTCCAGGCTCACCCCATGGTCGGATGATGTGATGAGGGAGAACAAACCTCCCTGGGGACCAAACCCTGCTCTGGGGCTCAGCTTCTCTCTGGTGGCTCCAGATTTAGGCATCCCAGTGGCACTGGGAATGAGCAGGGGACCTCGGCCAAGTCTTGGACCCATTCCTTCCCCACCTGAGACCTCCCAAAACCTGTTTTCCAGAGAGGAGCCTCTGCCACGGCTAAAGATGTGGCTGCACGTGCGGACAGAAAACCAAACCGAGTGTCCCCGTTGTGGGGAGACTTTTTCCCAGCTCCCCCTTCCCTGGGCTGCCCCGGGGCGACGCTCGGTGCATCCTCTGCGACCGCCGGCCCATCTGCGGGCAGTAAATCCCGCGGCGGCGTTGGGGGCTGACCGCGGCTCCGCTCCCTCTTTGCCTCCGACAAAGCTTTATTGTTTCGGCGTGACCTGCTTTTAGGAGCCCCCTGAGTTCCAGCCATATATCTGTCCTTGCCCAGATCCTGGAGGGCGGCTGGGACCTTGGCGGGGTCAGCAAAAGGGTACGTCACGGCTGGACGGCAATTATCCCCCGGGCTGGGAAAAGCCAGGGCCAAGGCTGCGCTGTGACCCGGCGTCTTTTAAAAAATATCTTTGAAGGGTCCCAGGCCAGCGAAGCGCCGGGCGGCTCCGCAGCAGCGTGTCCTCCTCATCCTTCCCCTGGGGAAAAAACCCTCTGCAAAAAAATTTCCCTGCTTCTGCTTAATGGTTACTTTATTCGGACATCACAGAGCAAAGGCATAACGCTTTGCCCTGCCCTGGACGCCCCTGGGCTGGTGGGGAACGTCCCTTGGCTCTTAGCTGGGCACTTTCTGATGAAATCCTGCAGGATTCTGAAGTGTTGTGCTTCAAATCTGTGGGTTCATTAGTTTCCCCTTTCCCAGCTCTGGGTACCCTCTGCCCGGCTGAGCCACTCAATGGGGTTAAACCTGAAAGAAATGGCAAACCATGAGTGTGCCAACCGCTGGGCTGGTGTTAAATGGGAGAGGAGAAGCAGAGCCTGGGTGGTAACAGGCAAAAAAGGTCCCTTCCAACCCCTACCCTCCTG
>JAOXNO010000070.1:39613407-39627108 GCA_028565335.1 Limnodromus scolopaceus
GGAACTGGATGATCTTTAAGGTCCCTTCCAACCCAAACCATTCTATGATTCTATGATTTGTACCCAGGGCAGCTCGGGAGGGGACAGCTGGGGAGGTGGCACTGTCCCCTGCACGATGGGCTGGAGGGGAGGCAGTGGCTCTGGAGGGGATCCTCCATGTGCTGCCTCCTGATGCCTCCTCAACAGTGCTTTATTTGTTTAATCTCCAAGGAAAAGCAGCCCAATTCCCTCTCCTGGCCGCAAGCAAACTCCGTCCCTGGGAGTGAGCGGCAGCGCCCGGCCAGCCCCTTCCCATGGCTCCAGTGGGAGTGAAGGCTCCTGGCTCCCATCAATCTGCTAAAATGAAAAGAAAAAAAACCCCAAACCATGGGCAGAAGGTGCTAGTTTTGGGGGGGGGGAAGGACACTGTCACCCCCGGGGAGACGCCAGTGTGTCCTGTATGCATTAATGAAACACTTTCTTTCCGGTTAGGACTTGAAGGATGCTCATTGAAAATCAGGCTGCCATGGAAACCAAAGGTGTTTAGTCTTTTGGGAATGCCGTTGGACGGAGGCAGGGAGAGGTGCGGGAGGGGGAGGAACAGCCTCTGCAGATGAGGCGTTTTTGCAAAAGCCTCGATTCGCCGTGGGTCGGTACCCGTCTGCCGCTCGGGGCTGCTAATTGCGGGAGAGGAGGCTCCGTCTCTTTGCTCCGAGCATCCTTCTGGCTTCCTGCACCAGGTCCCCGACGGGAGGCAGGAGGTTGGGGGTCCTTTGGCTGCTCAGAGCCCCCCGGTCCCGGCAGGATGGGTGCCAGCACCCCGCTCCCCTGCCCCGCTCCTCAAGGACGTAGCCCTGGGAGGTGCAAGCACGGAAGAATCATGGAATTATTGCACCTCTCCCCCCCCCACCCCCGGCTCTGTCATGTACCATTCGTTTTAATTAACGCGGCACATCTGCGCTGTGACAGCGGTATTAACGAAGGTTAGGAGGTTATTGAGAAACAGTGTTGTCTTCCTGCACCTTGTCACGTCGAGTGCTGCCCCCCGAACCAAGCTCCTTCTCCTTCCCCTGCTCGCTCCCCTCTCCATCCTCGCTCTTGCTGGGAGCTGTGGGCAGGAGCTGGGGGCTGAGCCCACTCCCCCTCGGCCCCATGAACCCCCTCACCATGAGAAATACCTGCCGATGCGTGTTTTAATTAGGATAATTAAATGAGTTGCGCTAGGAAGGGGGACCGGAGCGGGTCCCAGTTGCACACACGACGCAGCTCTTCGTGGTGGCTCCTACAACACCCTGTGACACTTGGCTGCAGATACTGATGCTGCTGGAGGTTGTCATTAAGTCTAATTAACTGCAAAGATACCCAGCACTTTCCATTGGGTACCTTTTTATTAGGGGCGGCTGCTTTATTAGGGAGCACCTCAAATACAAGGTTTCCATTCCAAATATAAGCATTTGCAGTCACTTTTTCTCTTATACTGAAAGAGGACAGCGAATAACATCCAAAATATTCCCCAAAGAGGTCATTTCTTTCAAGGTGTCCCCAAAAACTCCAGGTTAAAAAGTCCTGGGAGAAGCTCGAGACTGTTAACCAAATCTTGTAACATCCCACCTCTCACACGCAGGGCTTTTTCCCTCTTTTCCTCCCTCCCGTGAAAGGATTTAGCAGGTTTAAGGTTGGCACATCCCAACCTGCGTGGTCCCATGTCCAGGGTGTCCTCAGTGACTGTCCCTGGGCCGAGCTCGGTGTCCCCAGCAAGGAGGACCCCTCTGCGTTTTAAAAATTCAAATAGGTGGGAAGATGTTTTTTCCTTTTTCTCATCATTTTATAATGATAGCCAAAAAAGAAAATAAAAATAATAAAAAAAAATATAGAAATTAAGCTGCTATGAAAAGTGCAATATTTGGGATGGGTCTGACGGACCCTTGTGCTGGAGACCCCATGGGGGTTCTACTGGTCCACGGGGTGGTCGGGGGGTTCCATGAGGCAACTTGGAGGTCCCTGGGAGAAGCTGGGCCGGGGGGTGGGGGGGAGTTGTTTGCCAAACCCAAATCGTAAATCACGTATGTAAAAAGTCACTCGGGGCACTCTCTAAACCAGCGTGCGGCGGCGGTAAAATATTTCTCATCTAAAGGATTATTTTCTCTTTGGGAAGCGGGTCGCTCTGTGTGTGACTTATCTCGTTTCTAGATCGACGTACGCGGGGTTTTATAGGCACGTGTGCCCTTGTGTCTGCTCGTGGTTAGTCGATAATGCAAAAACATATGGGCTGTCGTGTACTTTGCCATGTATTCCTGTTATATAGGATACGAAAATAACTTGAGGGTTAAAAAAAAAAAAAGAAAAAGATACCAAACCAATCTGGAGGACGGTATTGTTCATGCTGGATAAAATCCTGTGAACAAAGCAATTGGCATCATTTCACTTGCAAATTGAGCAGCGAAGCAAAATACCATTTATGAAACTGTAATTTATTCTTGGAAAATCAAGCACTTACAATGTCGACTTGTCGCAGGTTAAGTTACAGAAAAGGGGAAAAATAGATTAATGATGAACGTGACAACATTTCAGGGTAAATCATCGCAGCGAAAGCCTTTGAAAAGCTTGTACGCTCCCTGCGCAAACTGGATATTTTTTTTTTTCCTCTCTCCTGAGAACAAGAAACCAGCAATTGCTCTGGGGCTGCCGGCTGCAGCCCAGCAAGCAGGAGCAGGGTCCGGGGAGGTCCCGGCACCCCTTTGCCCCCACCCTGCTGCATCAGCCCAGGTTGAGGAGCCCTCACTGCCTTCAGAAGCCAAAAAGCAAAGTCTTGCTCATTGTTTTTTTCTCTTTAACAATCCTCTTTCTTGCAGATGTGCATATTATTTTCTTATATTTTTTGTCCCCTGCAACTAAAACCAGGCACAGTCACCCTCTGGTTGGGACATCACCAGTGCCACCACAATTGGGGCATCTACCCCCATCATCAGCTCCTCTGGAGGAACTGCAGGAGATGCTCCATGACCTGGTTCCTTGAAGAAGGTCTCCTCCACACTCCTTTCTGCCCTGGCTATTGCTCCCCGTCCCTCTTAGCCATTCTTCCTCTGACCAGGAGACAGTTCCCCACCGTGTGGGCACCCCTTGGTAGCCAGCAGATACCATGGAGTTGTTGCAACGGGGCTGGGAAGAAAATGAATATAATTCACACAAGATGAGGGCAGAGCTCATCAAAGTCCATAGGTGATTAGGAGGTCTGGCCTCGTGTCCTGGTGTGGGGGAGTTTCTGGACCACTTAGAGCCGTGAATCCCAGCTTGGGGTCACACCCTGGATGAACGTCTTAAGTCTTTATTAAGGGAAATATCAGAAAATAGTCCTAATCCCAGCAATTTCTGCACCAGCGTCTTCTAAGGTCTCACCCCAAGTGCTGGATCCCCATATCTTGCCTTGGGAATGGGGTCTTGGCAGGGAGGGAGGAAATTCCTGATCTTCCAAACAAAGTTTCAGATGAAGAAATTAATGAAACAGCCTCAAAAGTATTGTTGCTGGTGGTGACCGTGTGGTGGCTGGTACCCAACGCCCCGCAGAGGGATGGGGGCTGTCTGGAGGGCTGTCTCGGGGAGCGTTTGGGGCTCACGGGGTGATGTGGGGCTGGGGGGGCGCCCCTGGTCCCTGGGGGAGGATGGGGTCAGGCTTGAGGGGACCCTCAGGGGGAGCCACGTTGGTGGCAGCACGGTGCTTTCAGACCCATCTTCCAAAGGTCACCCCTTTGGGATGGGGTTGGGCTGTGATGAGTTTGCAAGTGCTCAGCGCAGGTGAGGGGGCTGGGGCCAAATTCCAGCCCCCTCCCCTTCCCTTTCCTCTTCCAATGCTCCGGGTAAGCCCCTAGACGAGGGGTTTCACGCAATTAAGATTTAATTCCGCCTTTTTACGCTTTGGTTAGGGGCAGATAACATCAGACGCAGCCAGGGCGGCGTGAGTGGAGGTGTGCTTTTTTTTTTTGCACGCCGTTAAATGGCAATTCCCCGCGACGAGCTCTTTGGGGCAGGAGCTGGGTATTTCCATAATTCAGGGCGCAGCATCGCTCGTCTCCCCGCGGCGCTCGCCGAAGGTGATGGTAAAACGGAGTTCGCGACCCGAGGAGATATTGCCGGCTGTAATAGTGTGTCACGTATTAAGGGAGCATGTTTGAAACCACATTATATTATTAAAATTCATAGGAGTGATTTATAGGGGTTTTTAAAAACAGCAGCTTGCCAATATAAATTGGCTTAGGAAAGTCAACTGTAATCCACCCAGGTCCAAATAATGACATTTCCTCCAATACATCCAAAAAGCTGAAAAGCAGAAAATAATATCCAGGCTCCAGAGATAAGGCGAGCACCCAAGGGAAAGAGGACGCTGAAATATTCATGCAATCGTAGATTGGATGGTGGAAATGGCCGTTCCCAGCGGCTGTGTTTAGGGACTGATGAATTTAGTTACTGTACCTTTATATTTATCGCTCAATAAACAAGACAAGCTCCTTTACGACGCCGAGCAAGACTAATTTAGCTATTTTAGCGCTGAGGAAAATGGCTTTCTGGGCAAGATGAGGGTTTGATAGTTTTGTATGAAATTAGGAGCCTTTTAATTTAGGCAAGGCGGGGAGCGTTGGTAGGCTCCGATGATGCTGTGAATACCGGGGCTGGAGACCCAGAGTTGAGGATTAAACCCCCCCAAACCAGGTCTGCAGCGGGTCAGGGTGCCCAGCCCTGGGTTTTGGGAGCCCGAGAGCCTTTCGCGGCCGCCTGCACCCTCTGATGAAGATGTTCCAGCTCTTGATTTTTAAAGATTATTTTTCGAGGCAGAGACCGTCGCTATAAAGGTTTTACAGCAGCCGTGCCGGAATTAAGCGTGGCTTCGTAAAAGTGTCAGCAAATGGAACAGTAATGCCCGAGCGGTATTAGTGCGAAAATGACCTTTCGGATAGTTAGGGCTTTATGGGATATTATAAATTCTCCCTGTGTTGGCAGGGTTATAACTGGGATATTAGCAGGAACATCTTCTCCAGCGATACCCGAGGCAGGAACCCAGCGTTCAGAGCCAAAAGTACCCAAAACATTTATTCTTTTTTCCGTATTTCTGGAGCTGAAGAGCTGCTACGAGATGTTTCCAGCAGAAATTCAAATGTCCATGGTCAAAAGGAGATGTCTTTTATTAAAGATGGGTTTTGACAACTCAGGTAGAGGGTTTTTTTGGGATTAGTAGTGTTTCCAACAGCTAAAAATCAAAGCGATTTAAATGTATGGCTTGGGTTTTTTTATTTCCTTAGTTTCTAAGACTTTAGATTAATATCGTCAAGCCTCTGTTTTATTGCTGTGAAGGCTTAAAAAAGGTGGCTTTTTTAATGAAAGCCACCAGCTCTATACAATACCTTGACTCTGCAGCTGCTATTTGAAGCATCATATTCCACTGAACTTACACGAAAATCCCCCCGAGTGAGCCAGCTCTGATCTTTTTTTCACCTCTTGCCTTGCCACCGGGAAACGAAATCAGTTTTTATGCTTGTATTTATTATGAAGTATATATTCAAACAATCCGTGCTGCAGTTTAGCGGTTTTGAGAGCTTCCAGGGGGTTTCTTTGAAGCGACTCTTCACTCACCTGCTTGTTGAAACCCTCTTTAGAAAGTGCTGCTGGGCTGGGTCTCGCTCATTTATTCCCCTTCGCTTTGACTCTCCTTTGGGACTGTCCCCGCAGCCGCCCTTGTCCTGGCAGGGACTTTTGGGCTGAGGATGGTGCGAAGGAAGTGAGAAAAAACCTAAAAGGACCTGGAGAAGGCCAAAGGCATTGCAATATTTCAAATCTGGCGGTGGATCGATGCTCACGGGCAGCTGGAAGGCCAGGTCCTGCAGCTCGAGCTGCACGGAGGGGCACTGCCTCCAGCTCCCTTCCCTGCCTTTGCACAGGTAGCGCCTGAAAACGTGGCTGAAACAGTCCAAAAATACAGGATATTGTAACCAGATTGGCTTTCCGGCTGGTGCGAGCTAGCCAGGCTCCTTCAGTCCCTGCAGGGTTGTGTCTGTGTCCCCACTGGGATCAGTTGAGTCCCCCCAAAATCACTATGACCCCCGTACCAGCCATCTATTCAGGTGGGATAAAGAAAATGGACCGAGCGCTGAGCCACCATCAAACCCTCCTTCTCCGTGTAGCACATGGGGCAGTTGCAAGAGGATGGACCATGGTTCACAGCCCCCATTTTAGGGCAGGGATAGGCAAGATACCTTCAGCCTCAGGGACACCATTGTGTCATTAGGCTTTGGGCTTCATACCTGGCTCATACCTGGTGGGGATGGGAACATTGGGTTTAAGCCCTCTGCCCGAGATGCCGAGGTTTGTGCCGTCCCAGTTGGTGATGCCCGCTCCCAGGGATGCTCATCCCATCACAGACCAGTTTGCAGCTGGGCGGGAAAAGGCCGGAGCATTGGCTTTAATCCAGGGTTTCTGCAAAGAGCCACCAGGTGAAGCGATGCCCTGTTAGCGCCCGAGGCAGTGGGAAAAGCAGGCGGCAGCGATAGCTGAGCAAGAGCCAAGATTAATTGGAAATTAATTTGCACCTCCAAGCATGAGGTATCACACCGAGACCCTGGAGGTCCTCGTCTCAGCCACCTCCCCAGCTGCCAAACAGCCCCCAGCAGCCCCTGACGCTCCAGCCCGCCTCCGCTGATGGCTCGGCCCGAGGTTTATGAGCAAAGCAGCAAGAAAAGCCCCCCAAAACTCCTCAGCCCTTAAAAACTGCGTTTTGGAAGCTGCTCTTTCCAGCCCTCCCCATGAAGAAAGCACCACTCAGGCTGAACCGCTCGAGCTCGTTTATTCTAGCTTTATTTTTCTTGTACAAGTAGCCACAGGCTAAAATCTAAACAGCGCAAACTACAAAAAAAATGGGTTTTATTTTATTATTATTTTTTTTTTTAATACAGAGCTAACAATCGTAGGATCAGTGGGATTTCAAAGATCAAGAGAGTTCAAAGTAAGAAACGTAGAAAATAAACAGTAGAAAAGTGCTTTGCAATTTGGGTTTTTAATATTACTCTTTAACAGCTGATTCCCAAAGAGGACTGGGACAAAGGTTTAGCATCGTCTTTATTATTACTTTATTACAAACGCAAAGATATTGCAAGTTTACACGATGGAAATATGATCAAAGTAAAAAAAAAAAAAAAATTAAAAAAAAAAAATCCCTCTTTGCTTTGTAAGTAAGACCCTGATCCAAAGCCCCGTGAAATCGGGCTTTTCCCCCGACTCGCTGGGCTTTGCACCGGCCCCGTCCCTTCTCGGTACCCGATGCTGAAGCTCAGGCTCTGCTCTGGGAGGAGACCCGGAGCCACTCGCTTCACTGATTTCCAGCCTTACAGTGGGTTTCGGTGCCACGGCCCCACACCAGCATCTCCCTGCCCACGGCTCCAGCCCAAAGCGTCTTTCCTTCACTTTCCTTTCCTTTCCCTTTTTCTTTTTTTTTTTTAATTTGGCGGGCGAGGGAAATAAATGAGCAGGCATCAAGTTGCCAGATAGGATCTTTACTCTGCCCTCGCTGGCGCGGCACGGGGAGGGATGGATTTCCAAATACTGTTTGCACAGATGAAGTAAGTAAGTGGCTCCCCCCGTGCCGCTGCCGTTTATTTTTATAAGCTTTTCATTTCCTTTTTTTAAACCGATCTTCCCAGACTCAAGTGCTGTCAGTCAGCTCAGAGAGGGCTCAGACACTGCGCTGATTTCCCCCCCTCCCCGAAATGCCGTGGGGTGGTTATCCCGGAGAAACACCCTCGCGGGCAGCAAAAACCTCCCCTTCACCATCCAGAAGCAACAACACTTCATAGTTTCTCTCCTCTTTTATTGCCAACTTAAAACGTACAGCCCCTTGGTATAATTTTGGGTGGAAGCTTTAAAATTCCCAAACTGGTCCAGCACTTAAATATTTCAGCGTCTTTACAAAACAAGGAAGAAGAAGAAAGATACGGTAGACAAATAAATACCTGAATCCAACAGCGTGAAAAATACCCTGTCACAGCATAAAACTATTCCCTGTTCAACTAAAGACAATGTGGATACTATCCCTGAGGTAGCAGCCATCTCTGGTAAACTTGAGAGCTCCAAGAATAGGTTGTGCCCATTATGGGTTACGAAAAAAAAAAAAAAAAGAAAAAAAAATAAAAATCAGCTTTTGGGTACTTTATTCCTTGCTGTAATTTCATCTCACCACAGCCAGAAAAGAAAGAAAAGAAAGAGGTTGGTTTGTTTTTTTTTTTTGGATCTGCCCAGAAAAGGCAGCAAGTTGAATTAGTGGAACTATTTGCTTGGAAAAATGCTAGAGGATGAGACTCCTACCCCAAACGTGGGTGGTTGCCAGCGGCTTGCACCGGATCCAACACCTGCCTGTTATCCAGTGGTTTTATCTCCAGATAAAACTCTGATTCCTCCCATGAAGAAAAGGCCAGGGGAAGGGGGGGAAAAAGCTGTTGCTTATATGTTTGAGGTGTATAACTGAATTATCGGGGCGAAGGGAAGGCCACAGCACAAGGCCAGAACGTGCCGTTTCAAGAGGGTTTTTTTTGCCCAGGTTGGTGGACTTGGGAGGCGTGGATAATTCAGGGAAGACCACGTTCTCCTGCTGGATCTCCGGACTTCAGCCTCTTGGACCTCCAGGGGCTGACCTGCCGCAACCGTCTAAGTTAGGTCCCAATGGTACGGATTGACAAGAGCAGAAAAGAAACCCCAAAAAAGAGGAAAAGCTAAACATCTAAAAAATAGTCTTTAAAGATTCACATCCATCTTCAACCGGCTCAAACCAACACATAATCTGCGTTGGTTTAAGCCATTACATTTCTGCATAATTATTTATAAAAAAAAAAGAAAAAAATCTCTATTCTTGACATACTATCGTATTTCAACTAGTCAAATGGCACAGCATTTCCCTTTAATAAAAGGAAGTAGTGACAAATACTTGTTACTATTACAATATCACAATAATATGATATTAAATTAATAGCATGTTCACAGCTCCAGGAAGTCCGAGCTGAAAGCTAGTCTAAATTCTGTGTTCACTTTGGCAACAGTACTTATTCAATGTGAACGTCGGCGTTACACACATGAAAAACAAAACAAAACAAAAAAAAGCAATAAAAAGCAAAGCTGGGCTGGAGCGGGAGCGGGGTGGCAGGAGGAGATGGGGATTTCTTTGATATGAGGTTATAACTCAACCGTTTGGCATCTCCTCCTCCTCCCCCCCCCTGCCCTTTCCAAGCCCCGGCATCCTCCGGCTCCCACGATGAGCTGTGCTACCGGTCTCGCGTGGTGCCACCAGTGCTGTCCCCCCCTCCATGCTCCCTTCCCAACCTGGCTCCAGGTCCAGCATCACGTGGAGGGGGAGCATCCCCCCCACGGTCGGTGTGAGCAGGAATCGGTCTGACGGCCCGTCGAGCCTCTGGGGTGGGGTGGGGAGAGGCTATTTGGGGGTTTAATACTTAAGTTTAACCCTTCACATTTTTTTCTGCCCTGCAAGGTGTCTGCAGGAGGAATTTTAACGAGCACCGAGCCCCAAGAGCTCCTTCTCTCAGGGTCAATGCCGGTCCATCTGCTTGGGTCAAGCTGGACGATTTGGAAGGAGAGAGCCCTGCTCACAGCTACCCCAGCCCAGCACCAGGACACGGGGCAGGGGAAGAGACGTTTGCCTTATTGTCAGGCGTATTGTAATATTTACACAATTACCGGTAGCATCCCATTGCCCAACGGAAAGGCGACGGGGGATCTTTCTGACCCGAGGGACTCTCCCACTGGTACCATTTAAAAAAATACATTTTTTTAAATTTTTTTTTTAGCTTAAACTCCTTTCTTTTCCTGATTCCTTTCACTTTTCCTTGCAAATGCGGTGCCGTTTGATTTACCACCACCTACACAAAGAGTTCAAACCTTCACATTCACCCGGTTTTAACCAACACACGGGGCAGGGAAAGGGCTGGCCAACGTCCCTGTCCCCCCGCGTGCCCCCACCTCGCCCCATGGACAACACTGCTCACACACCAACTCATGAGGCTGCACCATGCCGGGACAACCCAAAACCGATGGTGGCATGTTGGTGGTTGGTCCCTGGAGGATTGGGGGTCACACACAAAACCTCTCTTTGGTGTTGGGAGCTGCTCTGCCCACGCCGGGCATGGGGAAGGGGTGGCTGCTGGCAGCCACCAGCATCCTCCAGCACAGGGTCCTGCTCTGCATCATCGCCCGGGAGCCCTCCACGCCTCATCCCTCCCAGGGAAGTGAGGCCTTTTTGGCTCAGGTCACCCTTTGGCCCTGCCTGCCCACCCTGGGATGAGCCTCAGGGAGCTGGAAATATGCTGGAGGAGCTGAGAGCAGCTCAGTAGCATCTCAAGGGGTTCGGGAAGTGCTGTATTAGGGTTTCATCGTAGGTGCTCCTGATGGCAGGGTGGGCTTTGAAGGGATGAGATGGTGATGACCAGGTTCCCACCTCCCAGGGGGCTGCTGCTTGTGCCGGCACGTGCCATAAATCATCCTGCGGGGCATCAGCCTTAGGGAGCTGTATCCTGAATATGCCTGGGATGGACAAAGGCAGCCGCCACCACCACCACCAAATTTGGCCCTGCAAGAGCAACGGTGCCAGCGAGCCACAGGGCATCGAGCCACAGGGCATCGAGTCACATGCCTGTAATGGCCCCAACAGTCTTTAAAGTAAAAAAAAACCATGTTACAAATCTCCGCCACGCAAAAAATCATACCGGAGCCCCACTACACGCCTAAAAGTAAAGCTCATAACACTAGCGAAGCATCTTGCTTCTTGTGGGGCTGGGTGGGAGAGGCAGGAATTGAGGGAGAGGAGAGGACACACACGCACGCTCTCTCACACACAAGTTTCTATCACGCTTGAGGTAGAACATTGCTTTCAAGGTTTGGAAGTGCTTTACACGGGAAGGACGACAACAAAGCCACCAAGGCGGCAGGTACAGAGCGTGACGGCTGAGGTAGGACCAAGCTTGTACTGACCAAGTGCTACGCTACTTGTTTTTCTTGAACACGAAGGAAGACGCAGGTATTTCTGCTTCCCAGAAGACATTCATTCCGGTTGAGGTAGGTTCTGAGTTCACTCGGGTTGTCTGTCCAAGTCTTTCAGTAGCCCTCAGGCAGGCATCCTTTGACACACACTTTTTTTTTTTTTTTCTTTTTTTTTTTCCTTTTTTTCTTATTCTTTTGAGTCAATCAGCAAAAAAAGTATCCTGAGAAATAGCGAAAGTGTACAAAATCATCAAATCCATGGAGAGACGGCCTCCCCGGGCCTCAATTTTTGGAGTCAAGTTAAAAGGACTTCTCCGAATCCAGTCTTCTGGAAATAAAAAATAGATCCAAAAAGTAGTCCTAAAGCTGCTGATGAGGAAAAAGTCCGGGATGCCAAGAGAAGGAGGCTCCACCATATCCCCAGTCTGTCAGAGACGGGAAAGTTTGCCAAACTCTGCCAAGGAGTCTTTTACTTAGCAGCTGTGGGGAAAATTCATCGTGACCAGTCTCGATAAAGCCATCATCGGAAGAAACACACCGAGAGGCCCAAGAGAGGTCAGAAAGATAAACTTCACAGAGTTTCCAAAAGGCTGTATACATATATATATATTTATATATATATATAAAAATAAAGCAAAACAAAAAAATAACAATCAGACTGTAGAAATCTTCAATTGACCTGAGATTGACGACTCGTTGTAAAGACATCACCAGCCGCGGGTTTGGTTTCGGGTAACTCCTACGAGAGGGTTCGAGTCTTGGTGAGTTTTATCCTTCATTGGTGGGACCGTGTTCAGGAGCTGGAGCTGTGGGGCCGCCCCCGCGGGGGCTTTTTGGGAGGGGGTCTGGCTGCTCCTCGATGATGCTGAACTCATCCAGAGGGAGTGTGGATATCTGGGTGTCATCGTGGTCAGCTGGTGGGCTGTGAGCCACCTGGAGAGAGAGAAGGGGACAATGCAATGACGGTGGCAGGTCACTGATGCTCTTAGACATGCAACTGTGTCTGCGTTTCCCAGGTGTGCTCCCATCCCGTTGGACTTACCGTTCTTCCCTTATCCTGCTGCTCCTGGGATGGAGATGCTGGGAATAACCTCTCCAGCTCGTTCATATCCAGCTGCTTTCCATTCAGGTCCCGGTCGTCTCTGTCCCTGCGAGCGGCTCCGTTCAGGACGAGGCCCGTGGCACTGCGCTGGCTCCTGGGGATCTGCGGGGTGGACAGCTGCTCCTGCACATTTTTGCACATCAGCAGCCTGAAAAATAAAGAGACGGGGCCTGAGGGTGAGCAAAGTTGGTGCCTTCCCCCACTGCCTCCCCCCAAGCCTGAGTCTGCCTTATCCTTGTTCCTTCACTCCTTAAACCCCTCCTATAAAGTCATGTCTCTTCCCCTTGCCGTGAAAGGGCTTTTGGTTTACAGGGAGGATCAGGGCTTGCCAGAGCAGAAATAGTGATGCTCCCGGGAAGTACCAGCTCCCTCGATGGGGAGCAGAGCTGATGGGGTGTATTCAGAGAAGCCAGCTGGGTCTGGGCTCCTGGGATGCAGGAGCTGTGCTGCAAACAGCACCCGGTGTTCCCGCAATCACACGCCACGGGATGCACATCCCGAGATGTGCACGGGAAACAGCCCATCATCACACTGGGGTGCGAGACGCCCGTGGGGACACCCACATGACATTAGGGGACCGTCGCCCCCCCCATGAGCAGCGGCACGAGCAACCCCTACCTTCCTCTGTACCCAAACATGAGGAAGAGGACGCAGAAGATGATGCACGTGACGCCGATGTGGATCCCAATGATGATGCCGGTCGTGGAGGTTTTATTGTTCTGCTCGTCCTTCATGCAGTCGCAAGGGGGATTCAGCACTGCCAGAAGAAAAGGGGAGAAGGGGGGGTCAGTGATGCTGTTTGCCTGTTGCTCCTCCAGCTTTTGGGGCGCCCAGAGCAAAAGCTGGAGCCTGGGAAGCACTGGGAGCTGTGTAAGGGGAAGAAGAGAGCGGGATGAGGGTCTGGAGAAGGGGTGTCACTGCCTGCCAAAGCAACCCCCCGCTCCTGGTACTGTAGGAAGGCAGTCACAGCAAGCACAGGACCTCTGCTAGGTCCGTAGAGAGCCAGCCCCATTACCCAGGCGCTGCTGTTATTAGACACAATTAATGAACAGAAGAGACTCTGATGTTAATTTTTGCAAACCCTGTGTCTGAGGTAGGAGGCGGCCACCAAGCCAGAGCATGCAGATACCTGATGTAAAGCACCGAGCAGCCAACGAGATTAGTATTTACTCCAACACAGACAGAGGAGTAATAACTGTCTCTTGAAGATATTCCCACTGGACGGCTTAAAAGGCTTCCAAGAGCAGCAGGATGTTTTTTACACATAGATGAATACAAAAGGTGTGATCAGTTAGATTCCCTCTAGCGATTTCCCCTTTTCTGCCACATAATGCAGTGCTTGTGCTCTGCAGCCCCTCTTTCCAAAGCCCTGCGTTCTCCCTTCCCAGCATCAGTGAAGGTTAAAATATCCAGGAGAGCTCCCGGAATGCTCCACAGATGCTCCGTGTACCACATCGCACTCAAGGATGGCAACTCTTAGCTTAAGCATGGAGGTTTTGTTCATGTTCATGGCCTCACCTCTGGCTGGAGCTTAAGGAACAAAACTGGCAATTACAGGAGCATTTGGGTTGTCTTCTCCCCACCCCTTGGTGAAAAAA
>JAOXNO010000070.1:39646677-39667203 GCA_028565335.1 Limnodromus scolopaceus
CCCCCCGTCCCGTCCCGGCTTCCCCAAATCCCAAACCCGCCGTTTGTTCCAGCAGAAACAAAGTTTAAATACGGTAAGAGGCACCCGGCGTAACCCTTCTGGAATCGCCGGCTCTCCTTATCCTCCCTTATTAGCCCGTGTCAAGAGGGAGTAATTGGAGCGGTGTCGCGTGTGACTCGGGGGTAACGAACGTGCAGCTGCGGCCGCTGGCTGGGCGCCAGCGATGCTATTCAGGACGGCGGCCCCTTGGGTTCCTCAGGTCCCCGCTTACCCTCCGCCGTCCCTCCTCTTCGCTGTCTCGATAAACACCACCAGATGAAACCCCCAGCCCCTGTTTAACTTGCTTAAACTCTCTGGGGAGCAGGCGGCCGCTCCTTCAAAAGGCTCCCAGCCTCCACCGTGCTGAGCTGTCCCTGCTCGGTGGCACCCCTCGCTGCAAGACACGGGATGGTCTTCCACTGCTCCTGCCCGGCTTTCTCCAGACATCACTCTGTCCTGCTCAGGTCTCACCCTCCTCCTTTGGGTGCAGTGTGAAGCTGTAGTGGCAAAAGGGCTCAGGCTGCAGCAGAAACCCATGGAGCTAAAAGGCTCCTTGTCCCCAGCACTGGCTTCCAACAGCATCAGAGAAAGGACGTGGTCCAGGTGCTACCAGGGTCTTAAATTTGGGGACCGACATTTACCCCTCTGCTACCCCAGACCAGGGTGCACCCAACCTGGTGTTCATACCAGGCAGGGTGCCCTGAGATGAGTGATCCGGGGTGAGTGGCTCCTTTCCTGGACAGGAGAACATCTGCTCTCCTGCCCCTGGGTCCCCTCCCTGCCCTCTCAAATGATTTCACCAGGAAACGAGAGTTTGCCTCCCCCAGCCCTGGGTTAGCAGGAAAGGAGCAGAAGCAAAGCCCTGCCTTCAGCCAAGCCCTGCCTTCAGCCAAGCCCTCCCCCCGCCTCGTCATTCATAATTAATAGAGCATCTTGTCAGTGCTCATCTTGCCCTACACGGAGGCACGGCAGCCTGAACGCCCCCCACTTCCATCCTCCATGCCAAAAGGCTATGGCAGGCAGTGAGAGGAAGTGTCTCCCAGCCCTCCATGAAGATCTTAACAAGGATATTAATGAAGATCACTGTTAAGAGAAGAGGATTTAAATCTGGCGAGGAGGAGCGGGCAGGATCCAGCCCTGGCTTGTGAAGCATTGATTATTCCGGTCTTAAAGGGAGGGAGGGGATCATGCAGTTTTAATGAATATTTAAAGGCGTGACATTGGTATCAAAAAGCAATAACACTTAATACCACCCCTGGAATCGTTAACGAAGTGCTTCAATAGCTTTTACTGTGCTCAACAAACTGTGATAGCAGGAAGACGCACTGTAACTGCGGGTTGTAACGGGAGACCTGAATGGGCTCCAGATCTTTAGGGACATCTCATCTCAGCAGTGACCAGCCACCAGTGTGGTCACTGCTCCCCAAGGTAACAGAGAGCTTGGCTGCCCTTGCCGTGAGCTTGCGGTGTGGTGGCAGTGGCAGCACCTGACGGCTCGCTGAGAAGGGCTGTCCTAAGGATCGGGGGGCACTGAAAGCCGATGCACCAGCGCCAGACGAATCCTTGCACCTCAGTATGAAGCCATCAGTAATTCTCAAGTAGCCAGAGAGGCAGGGGGAGGGAGGGAGGCTGGGGTGAAGAGAAGAAAGAATAACATGGAAACAACAAAACCTCATAAATTAGGCTACCAGAACCTACAATAAGGGTATAAAGGAGAGAACAGGTCAACGGGGAGGTCAGTCAAGCACAACATCAAATGATGGGAGATTTCAGACAAAGAACTGCTGCCCACTTGGCTTCTCTCTATTGACCACAGAGGATGCCCAGATGCTTACGCAGGTAACTTCAACAGTTAAGTTGTAGAGCTGGTGGGATTGTTAGGGCCAAAGACGGAACCCATGACTGTGTCCCTGGGAAACAGGCAGAGACTACTCAAGGAGGC
The DNA here is from genome assembly GCA_028565335.1 of Limnodromus scolopaceus. Lineage (NCBI taxonomy): Eukaryota > Metazoa > Chordata > Aves > Charadriiformes > Scolopacidae > Limnodromus > Limnodromus scolopaceus. Next base: position 39,648,659 of record JAOXNO010000070.1, read on the forward strand.
TGTGATGGAGGTTGTCCATCAGCCCTCGATGGGTGTCATGAACTTCTTGTCCCAGCAAGGTGCAGGGCTGAAGCTCTGCAGCAGTGGGATGTGTTCCCACGTCACCTACCAGTGTATTCCTGGGAGGATGCTCCAGAGTGCTCAGGCACCCCTAACCCACTCCAACATCCCGATGGATGAGATCCAAGTGCCCATCTGCCCCTGCATGGTGGCTTTTCTTGAGAAGGAAAACGTAGGCAGGAAGGGGACTGCTACATGTGGCCATATTGACTTCAGCATGTACTGAAGCTGGTTTTGCAGCATGAATTTAGGGCTAAACTCGAGGATAAGCCAAGTACCACAGAGCTGAGCCTAAAACACAGCAACCGCCATACATCTGCTGATGAATTCAACCCCGCAGCCAAGGCTGGCAATGCCAGCGAGCAGGAACGATGGAAGAAACATCAGGAAACACAGCGGTGGCTGGATCTGCTGGACCAAGGAGCGCTGCCTGGTTCTGCCAGCAGAAAGCAAGGCGAACAAGGCAGTCATTGTCAGCAGAGCCTTCAAAAACGTGTCCTTAAGATGGGCACTCATTTATGAGATGGGATCTCATTTTTCTGCATAGCTTTCAGGAGGAAATGAAGCGTGGAGTGGAGAACACTGGTGACCATCTGGCCATTCACAGCCCATCAGTTTGTTATGACACCAAACACATAATAAAGCACAAAAGATTGCACAGGAGGTAGAGAGAAAGCGCTTTGAGATACTTTTTTTTTTTTTTTTTCTCCTTGCCACCGAAGCCTGCTCTTCCCTTGCACCACACGCACGCACACCCTCCGTTTCAGCCGGCGATGCATTCGGCCCTTCCACAACTCCCCCCGTGAGACTTTCATTCGCAGCCTGGCACAAAGCAATATTCAAATGGCTGTGCCGGGATCTGAAGAGAAAATGGAAACTTTCTTGTGTGAGAACCTTACAAAAGAGATCAAAGGAGCCTAAATGGCCAGGGGAGGGCAGGGAGGGAGGGAGCGGGGGATTGACGCCTTCTCCTCTGAAGGGAGGAGGAATTCCCAGGAAGATAATAAGATGGCGTTAGATGATCTGAAGGAGAGCCTGCAACGCCAAAGGACATTACTGGCGGAGCAAGAGCAGAGCCCTGCACCAGGACACCTCTGTCCGTGCGGCTGCCGTGATGGGGATGAGGACCACCGCTGGCAGCAGGAGGGTGGATGTGGTCTCAGTCCCAGCCTCCCCGCTAACTCCTTGCCTTACAACAGGAAACATCACTCCTTCTCCCCCAGTTTCCCACCTATAAAACTGTGCCTCCTTCAAAAGACAGGAGCAAGTTAATTTGTGCCTCCAGGCCCTTCAAGGGCCCCTGCATAAAGGCAGCAAGTACCTGGCCTGGTGTGCTTTGGGGACGCTGTATTGTCCTTGCCCTGTGCTAACTTCGTCTCCAACCAGGCTTTTGATAGCCCACTCCTTGCTTTTATTCTCTTTAGGGATGCAATTTGCATCACTGACATCTTGACAAAGATAAAACCCACGGTCTCCCATGTCAGTCATTATCAGTGTTTTCTTTCCAGACAAACCTGAACAGCAATCATTTGTAGCTCTCAGCTGGAAAATTTAGGCAAAATGAGATTCAGAAGGAAAAGCTGCTTCCAGAGGGAGGGTGAGAAAACTTTGGATGAGTCCAGCTGCCTGGCCAGAGTCTGCCATTAGCTTCCCCGGGTAATGACAGTCCCCCTGAAAAGCATGAAGCGTTTTATGAATGGGCAACACAGGTTGGGGTCCTGGACACCACAGCTCATGTCTAAGGGATACACCAAGGATGCACTGGCCATGCTTCTCCACTGCCAACTTCTCTGCTAACGCCGAACGCAGGAGCATCCCCCTCCCACAGTAAGGCTGGCCTGCGATGGCCCTGTGACTACCACTTCAGGGACAAATTCTCATTGTGGTTCCCCAGGTGAAAATCCACCGTAAATCAATCTCAGATGAACTCCAGCACTAGACCAGCTGCTCAGGGGCTGATGTTCAAGTCTCCAAAGAGACTGAAAACTGCCCATCTGTAGCAATGAGAAGTTGTGCTACCTTTCCCTCTCTCATCCAATTGCAAACAGAAGCAGTCAACAGTATTCAACAGCTGTATTTTTTACAACTTCATAGATTTCCCAAGTAATTTCTTCTGGCCCTGCCTGCCTGCCTCCTGTACATCACCTTTGTCTATGGCTTTAGTAGACCTCAGCTCTAAAGGGTTTGTAGCACCACAGAGAGGTCGTTCTTAATGCCTGGGCTTGTGTTTCTTAATAAGGGGACTTATAGGTGTGCCATAGTGTCAGCTGGCTGATGTTTGCTATTTTGTGTGCCAGCTGGGAGGCCCCCTCCTTGCATCGCTCGCCCAGAAACCCAACAGCAAAAGGAAGGGCGAGTTTCCACCTCCTGCTGCGTCTGATCAGCACATGGGACTCAGGAGGCACGAGCATATGTATAAGCATTTCTATGTTGTTCCTTGCTGCTCCCAAGGCAACGGGGGAAAAGGAACGGCAGCACCCAGGGACCGTGGCTGCTGCACAAGCGGCGCGGTGCCGGATCACTGCCAGTGACTGCCGGGACCTGTCAGGTGAGCATCAGGGCTGGAGCAGGGCACTTTCCCCATCACCAGCATGAAAGGTTCAATTAGCTCACTCCAGCAGGAGGTGTATAATTTTAGATTCAGGATATCATCAGTCAATAGTTAATGAGTGAACTGATGAGAGCGCGAGATGCTTTAAGTGGACTAGCTTGAAGAGGAGGTGAGTGCCTGTAATCAGGGGTGGATTACTGCCATTCAGAGCACGCTGCCAGCTGGGTTTGCCTTCTGAAATACTTGCCTGGCTCCCCTCACCATGGAGACTGGTCACACAGAGCAAAAGGAAGGGATTTGTTTGGTTTCTTGAGTGTTGATCTCTACTCCGAGCTGGACCACCCTTTAAAATTGGCATTTCAGGACAGTTGGTGTGGGGAAGGGGAGCAACCTGCATCTCCCAGGCATCTCCCCGAAATGTGCTTTACCCACATCATGGCAAGGGGCTCAGTGTTGACTGCTAAAGAAAAGAGTCTCACTGGCTTTTTGGAAATAGTTTTAGACCTCCTAGTGGCATTTCAGCTGGAGAGCAATACTCTGAGTGACACCCACTCTGGGATATCACTGCAGGAGTGACATCTGTCATGCAGAGGGGTCTAATATGAGAACAGAGCCCTTGTCCCCATATCACTAAGGTCCATGCAGGGGTGAGAAACAAATTTGGCTGACAAATTTAGCCCAGGCTTTCTGCTAAGATGTAATAGTGTGATAACAAGTAACAACTGTGCCTGTTAAGCCACATAAATGCCTGTAATGGGGTGGGAAACCATTGCAACCCATGCAGCTGAGGCCTCAGTTGAATGACACCTGGTTGCTACTCACCTCCGTGGAAAACCATGTGCCTAGAAAATAATTCCTTTGTCTGATACCCTCAGAGAAGCAAAGTCAGCATCTGTCCAACCCAACCCATCACAGCGTCCAGGCAACATGCAGAGCCTGTGCAGATGGGCACAGCAAAGTGGGCATCACCGCTCGCTCCCCAAGCCCCAGGTTTGCTCACCTTGTACAACGAGCCTGCCCTGGGCAGTCCTTCGCACCCGAGTGCCAGGTTTGTTTGCGGCACACACGTAGATGCCAGAATGCTGCACGGTGAGGTCCGAGATCATGAGATTTCCCGTCCCCAACACCTGGATCCCCTCCACGCCGATCGGGCGGCCATCTGAAAGAAGGGGAAAAGGTTAAGAGTCACATGCTGGAGCTTTGAGTGAGGCTCTCCATGGCACAGTCCTCAGTGAGGTCCAGGCTGAGTACTTACGGAGCAGTGCCATGCTCTGTTACTGAGATTTGCCAAATAAAGTCAGTAGGTCAGTAGATGCTCTTAGCAGAACTGCCTTCTGGAGAAAACCAGGATTCTCACTTATGTGTTTGTCCAAAACCATGCTTCGTGCTGCTTGAAAAACCAAGATTCCATCATGGGAAATGTGAAAGCTTTCAACCACGTGTTCAGATTAAGATGAAGCACCCAGAACACTTCAATAAAGTGGTTAAACCAAATTAAATCATATCGGCTTCTGTGAGCCATTGCCTGGGTTCTTACATTAGACTGAACAAGGATCCAACCAGCCTGTTTCCAACAGAGATGCTCCGGGAAGGAGAAGACCAGCTAACCTACAGCAATGCCTCCCTAATGCATGCTCCCAGCCACCAGCAATTTATGACTAAGGATCTCCTGAGCCAGAAGTTATGCCTTTATGCCTGCTAACCTTTGATGGATTTTTGTGGCTTTGGAAACTCTATGAACTCTATGATTTTTGACTCCTTAGCTCTTGAGCATGCAATAGCTCAGGGCCAAGGACCCAAACTCTGAGCTGGTGGTTAGATCTGGCTCAGCTGGGCAACTGGAAAGGGCTGCCTCCATCCTGAGTGCTGGGTCTGAGGGAGGTTGGAAGGAGAGCAGCGAAGTTTCAAAAAAATATGCCTGGGCTCCAGCACGAGATCTTCAGAATTGAAGCACTTAACATAAAATAGCTCAGTATCAGGGAATTCACCTTTTTCCAACAAAGCCTGTTTTCACTGGAAAATTCCCAGCCAGCTCTAATTACAATGTGTTTCATTAGTATCAGGCTATTGCTTTTTATTGTTTCATTGGTTTGTGTTTTAAGACACTGTCTGACAAAGGCAGCTCTAAATCAGTCCTCGCATGTGTCAGGGTGTCGGAGCAGAGGGGCAAGGCAGGGGAGTAGTTTTACTGGAGGAGCAGTTAAAGGGTGCACACTTTCATCAGATGGGAAACAGGAACCCAGTTCCTCTCTTGCTCATGGGGGAGTTTAAAGAACCTACAGAAATGGGCAAAGCAAGAACCAGCCCTGGTGGTGTCCCCACCTGACCATCCCATGAGCCCTCCATATACGAGTGCTCCACAACAGCAGGACAGCTTGTGTCTTGGGCTTCAAGGTTGTGGCTAGTAAAAGTGAAAATTCATCTGAAAACTGCCTCCTGGAAGTTTTGTTGGTCTTTGCCTTAATCTTGCAAAGGAAATGGAAGAAGCCAAACAAAACCAGAACTACTCTGTAGGAAGGAATGGGCGATGGGGGAAGACCTGAGATGCTCTAGCTGGTTTCCACTCCTGTGGGCCACCTCCTGAGAGATGGCAGGTAATGGCTGTTCAACACGTTTTAAAATTTATCATTATTCAGTAGGCAAAACAGTTTCCAGGGACGTTTAGCACTGAATAGATTGGGGAAACATGAAGACAAAGCGGCACTCAAAGAGAGGGACAAATTAACCATCAACCCAAAAATGCCACTGTGCAACTTGCTGCCCAGTGCGTGGTTGGATGCCCATGGAAAGGCACGTGATGGGATGGAGAGCAAGTGTCTCTGGCAGTGTTAGTGAGAGCAGCGCACGTCCATCAGCTCACAAGCCCGGACCATACGAACGAGGGATCCCATCTCAGATTAACGGCACCATCCTCTAGGAAATGCCGGCAAAACGTGGATTGAAGGCTACAAAGCACTTCCCAAACGTATCTCCTGCCAGGCTCCTTATATATCGGTTTTTCAGGAAATTTTTAAACTTAAAGGTTTCCTTGCTTCATTAGGCAGGCAATGCCAGACCACTTCATTATTTGCATTGCAAAGCAAAATGCTCGGGTCTTTTAGAGAGAGAAAACCAATGTCATTAAATGATTAAATGATCACATAGCTGGCCAAGCCACTGCAGCAGTAAATGGCTCAGTCATAAAAAGGACAGTAAAACATGACCTGTCCCACATTTAATGAGCAGTAAGAAGGAACCATTCCTTTCAAACATCATTTGAACTGAAGTGTAAAGAGGTATGAATTAAATTCAAATTCAACTTGATTTCATCTCTTAAACTAGACTTTTTTTGGAAATCCATATTTATAACAGATGTAAAAATCAAATCTCTCTCTCGAGGGAGGGGCAGGACCAGTGAAAGATGCGAAGTGGCCATACCTGGATGCTTCATCACATCATTGCCTTAAGAAATACTACAGAAATGTGACTTGAATGTCAGTAGTTTTACTGTATTATTTATAACATGCTACATAATTTAAGCATGCAAAGACCCAGCCTGCAGCAGGTACTCCACGCAGTGCAAATACCATCGATACGTCGTCAGTTGCCTCTCAAGCTCCTACTATTAATTAGAGGTGTGGTGGTCTGAAGAAACACCTCCTGTCAACCAAGCATCTTTCATTTCCCTGAAGAACAAAGCTCTCCAAGCTCTCTCAGAATCCTCGGGGGATCTGCCATTTGATTCAGGGAGTGTGGCCACCTCTCACAGCCAGCAAAGATCATCCCATATGCCTCGTACTCAACTCCTCCCTTCCAAGGAGCACTGAAAAGGGCTTCTAGAGAAATATCTCTGCTTTCCCAGCCTGCTCCATCATTCCTACTCCGCTGCCTCACTCAACCTGAGCCATCCCTGTGATCAGTTAGAAGCTCTTCACCCAATATCAAGTCCAACTTAGTAACAATGACAACACATATAAATAATACAGAGTATTTACTGAAGAAATCCCTTGCATCTAGAAAGCTCAGCACCTCCCAGAAGCGCTGTGCAGAGCACACCTGCGTTGCAAAGGTTGCTACCTATTTTAACTCTGTTTCACTTACACAGAGACCTGAAGAGTGGCTTGGATCAAGGGATCCAAACCCTGAAAACCCACCTTCCTGGCATCGCTTTCCATCACCAGGTCATCTCTCCATGGAGGAGATCCAAAAGACTGCCAAAGCTAATGCTGTTTCTCAGTTCCCAAAGCTCCCAGGACCCACACAAGCTTGAAACTGCTGCTCATTTAACATGACCTTCTACTTCTTTTTATGAAGTCAAAAGCAGAAAACAAGCCGGTCTGGGTGGAAATGTCTGACAGATTCCCTCTGTCGATCCTCAATCGATGAGGGCAGAAGGGGGAGGTTCAGCTGGTTGTGAAGAGCAGCCAGGCAACGGATTCATAAAGGAGACCATTCTCCAAATGGGAGATGCTCCCAGAAGACGCCTCGGCTATGGACAAGTAGAGGCTTCCAGGTCCCTCACTGGGGTGAAGTCAGGATGAAAGATGCCTGTGGTTTGGGAGCCACATTATTTATTTTTCCAAGGTGTACATGATGCTTTCTGGAGCCCATTCTCCGCCTGCTAACCAAGTGATTGGCACACCGGCACCAATTATGGAGACCCGTTAAAACGTGCCAGGCGATATGAATATGCAACAACACGAACGCCTTTCTTTTATAAGTAGCAAGTAGAAAGAAAGTAACAACTTTCTAATGTTGATCATTTAGGTCTTTTGTGAATTCTTTGTATTGTGCCATAGTAGCCTTCCACTTTTTAGACACATGGGTCTCCTGCTCCAGCGGACACTGGGCACTGTGGATTAGCATATTTAGAGTACATTGCAACAGTTGACTATTCAGTATGTGAAGTGGTGAAATTTACTCTATTATTTCTAAACACTTACGGGAACGGTGCTCCTGTCAACCAGTCAGCCATCTATTGCAAGCTTCTGTGTCCAATAAGTTACCAATTAATTGGCTCCTACAATTGTTGTATAGTTTACTTCTTGAATGGCTCCCTCTTTAGTAATTTCCTTCCCATTGTGCGACCCTTTCTGACAACTTCTGTATAACGCTATCAGATAATCACTGTCTTTTCTCTCTCGCCTCACTTTTCTGTATCTCTCTAAATAGTTTATTATTCTGCCTTGGTACCTTTTATGGAGGCCAGCTCAGTGGCCTGTCAGTTAAAGGGTAAGGATACATTAAAATCGTCATTCATTCAAAAGGCTTTGCAGTAAGTGCCCAGGATATTCATTTGTGCACACATACAGGTCCAAGCCTGAAGTGCGTAGCTCTGAAAGGAAAAACCCTATCTTCCCCGAACAAACCCTTAATGATTTTACATTTCTCTCAGAGCCTGCTTTCTAATGAATGTTGACATTTCATGCACGGTGAGACACAGGAATTCTGTTTGTGGTCAGGGGCTACAACATATTCCCAAGGAAATTAAATTCAAAATTGATTGTGTGACACTCAAAAACCGGCCCAGAATTTGAATGATTTCCTTCAAGCAAAATATAGCTGCCTTTCCAGCTAAAAACCAGTCAGCTTTTAGCAAAGCCAAAGCAAAAAGTGTAAATGTTGTAAAAGCAAAATTGTTCTTTTGCTCCTTTCTTATAGATGAAATGCCACAACGTCAAAACTGTGAGCAAAGGGGTTCAGAGAGACGCTCCGAAATGGCAGTGTGTCCTGTGCAAAGTCCTGGCGTTATGGCAATAACATGACTCTTCTTTATTTCAGCCTGGCAAGAAAGAGGTCATACGACTGACCTTTTTTGTTTAAATTAAGTCAGGGCTATTGCTAAATCAGCTGCATCTCTCTAAGACTTCGTGGCTATGGACTTTTTTATTTCTGGGAGTGGATTAAAAGTGTTTTTCTAAGTTGAGTAAACTAACTGGTTATTTAAGCTGAACCAGCTCTGTAGGAGGAACTTCAGGAAGGAGACCCTCCAAGGGAGGAAGCCACATGTACAGACGACAAATGCTCGGAGGACCTCCCCATCCAACATAAACCCCTCCACCTCCTCCTGATCACAGAGATACGGAGACATGAAAGCACTTCTGGAATGGCTACAAAGAGATGACAGACCCACCAACTCATCAGAGAGCCTGTACACCACATCGCTCTCAAGGCTGGTGTAATACTAAATAAGATCTCACAATGCTTTGGACGGGAAACATTCCTGCTGAAGGGGAGGGAAAATAAGGGGATCTCTTTCCCATTCAGTAGCTCTAATTCTGCTGCCGTGCTGCGAAGCAGCATGGAGAGGGTATTTATTTTTGGTGCAAGGCAACGCTGAGCTCAGACCATCCAGACAAACATTGCACAAAGCTATTACATCTTCATTATTGTACTGCTCTATAGAGACAAGTGTTTTGAAGAAGGTAATAAGCACTTATAATTAAGGCAATTATAAAGTAGTTTATTATAGTTGAGCGCTAACGTAGAGCCGCCTTGTGTCCAAGAGAACCAAAACAGTGATACAGCCTACCTGGGGAATTTTTAAAACAGCATCAATCTGACGTTTATGGCTCTGGAGGAAAAAAAAAGCAGCTAGTGGCAGACACCAGCTGATTTTACAAGGCACCAGAGGATGCAAGCAGGAGGGCAAGCATGGAGAAATGCTCGATTGATGCTGGATACGTGTCCTCATCCCCTGGCAGACAGCTCTGGAGCGGGAAGTCACCCTTCCCACGAGCTGGACTCACGGGGATAAAGTCGCACATCCAGCACAGCAGCACGAGGCAGGATTATCCCTGTTTGCACTTCACAGCCACCTTGGGGGACTCGGGAAGATTAGCATCCCAAAATGACGTGACCTGGCAGACCACAAGGGCTTGGGAAATACTAACTGAACCCAACCCCACAGCATGCACAGGCGGAGTTACAAGCTCCGGAAGATAAAACAAAAGCTACCAGCTCTTTGCTCAGCACAGATTTCTGTAGGGCAATGGAAGTGTCACTCTGAGCAAAATAGTTCCCAAGTTACTATCACAAAGTGAGAGCCTAAAATAACCCTTGCTTTCAGACTGGGAGAAACACGGCACTTTGCTCTTCCTTGTTTGTACGATGCCATCAGACACTGCCTTTGGTTTCCCTGCTGATTAAAAAAAACATCACGGACCCCAGCGGCAAGCATTTGTTTTTTTCAGAGCTTCAGACATGCTACTTTAAACACTCTCTTCCCCTCAACATTTTTTTGAAAACTCCCTGAACAGGCAGCAAGTTTCTTTCAAGTCTGTTTTACGTGAAAGATGTGTTTGCGTATGATTTTGCTTCTCTAGGCCAACAGTGGCGATGTTTTTGATGCAGCTGAAGAAGATGCTGTCACTCGAGAAAAGACAAAATTATCACCTTTCACGAAACATCTACACGTTTAACCAACCCACTTCACTCACAGGTAAAAACAGGATCTTGGCAGAGAGAAAAAACAAAGCGTAGACGTGAGGATAAAAAAGCACTTCAAGCCTACAATTAACTCCAGTGGGAAGGGAATGGGTGAATCACTTGTTGCATGAAATAGTCGGTGGCACCTACCTATTTCCCACACGATGGCAATGGAGAGGAGGAGGAGGAAATCCCAGTCACCCCTGGGGCTTACCTAGGCGGCTCCAGGAGACGATGGGCCGGGGGTTGCCCGTTGCGATGCACTCCAGCACAGCCGTCTGGTGCACCGTCAGCGTGAGGTTCTCCGGCCCGACGAGAATCATGGGGTCCTTGTAAACGGTGGAGTGGGAGCCTGCAAGGACAGCATCATCGTTAAAAGGCACCTGATTCTCTCTTGTTTAATGGAAACGCTGAGGGCTTCATGCATCCTCTAACCACAAATGATGTGGCTGGTGGAATCCTCAATAGATCTGAGGAGCACTATGTTTGCATGACAGTCACGTCGCCTGACCGTGTTTCAAGTTTGTGCTGATATTCCAGGGGAAGACCCCTCAGCCAACCCACCCAGGCACAAGCAGCCCTGTTAACACCCAGGTACGGGCAGCACAAAGAAGGAACCACGCTGGGAACTGCAGCGAGCAGATGTGCAGGAAAAAACATGGTATATAGGGAGGACACAAGCTGCCAGACCAGCTCGTGCAGACAGGAATGCAAATAAATGAAGGAGTTGCTTTATCTTTCAGCATCTCAAGCCATAAAGTAATCCATGCAGTCCACAACACTTAAATCTGCCTCTCTACAAGCATCCTCTCATGCTGTTGGTGCTGCTTGCTCCAAAAGCCCTATCCTAGGACACGGAAAGTGACAGAGGTGCCAGTCCCTGACTCCTGCTGAAGATCTCCTTGAGGATCTCCTTCCCTTGAGGATCTCAAGGGAATTCCTCTGACGACTGCAGCCCAGAGGGGGGTCATTTCCCCTGTCCTGGCCCACTCTGGTGTAACTGGGTGCAGGGAGAGGATGCATCACATTGCTCTGATACAATCATGACTCATTGTTCATGATGCAATCACTCGTTTATTTGCACTACAGTAGCACCAAGTGGCAGCAACCAAGAATGAAACCCATTGTACAAGATGATGCACAAACCTTAATAAAGTCCTGGCACAAGGACTCTGGAAACCAGACAAGCACAGGACAAGCGAAAGAAACTATATTTCACCAGACAGGTGGAGGCTGTGGGACATAAACATCATCCTGTGTCAGGTACACCACAGCTGAACCCGCATCTCCTGAGTCCCTATCCCTGGGACAAAAGCTCCCTTCAGCCTTCACTCCTTTTTGTTGGGAGCCGGAGAGGAGGCAAAAAAGGAGAAATTCTCATTTCTCCATCAGTAAACAGGAACACTGATAATCTCTGCGTTAGTTTTCTCCCCTTTTCCGAAGAGAGCTGGGTTATACTCCAGAAATGCTGAGGTCAAGCAGTGTTTAAGGAATTTCAACAATCTGACAGCTGCTGCTGGCAAAAAATGCTCTGTACACCTGCGGAGAGAAATACTTGGGTCGGTAGCCTGCCCCCGATCAGGAGAGGGGCACAGGGAGGGCTGGGGAGCTGAGCTTTGCTGTGGGGACCATCCCATGCTGACTCCCATCCATGGACTTCCCGATGTCCAAAAGACTTGTTAAAGAGAAGCGATCCATCAAAAACTATCTGCTAGGGCTTTGCTCCAAGCCCAAATTCCGTTTTTTCCTGCACTTTCTAGCGTTACCCTGTCACAGCAGCTCAGGGGCCAAAGTCAGGGTGTTAGCAGAGGGATTTCTCAGCGGTCCGAGGGCAAGCACAGATCAGAGCGGCTCTTTGTTAATCGTTCCTACGGGGGCTAAACGAGGAGCGATAAAGCCACTCAGAGGTTGTGTCTAAATGGGCAAAATCCAAGAAAAATCACCGTGTCAGTGTGACTTAAGAGCTGACTTTCTCACTAAATGCATTTCACTGCAAGCCATAAAATGCAGATTTTTTGATGAGAACCAGAATGCACAATAAATTCATATGACCGGCTGGTTAACCCCAAGAGATCTGAAAAACAATACCTTCCCTCTCAGTACCTCAGAGCGCCTTTAAAACCCATGTAGATTTATTGTTCTAAATCACAATACTAAATGTTCACGCTTAGAATAATACGATATTATCATCGTATTATACAGTGATTTCAATATTTCAAAACACAGAGAAATGAAATGAATTGTCCAAGGTCACCCAAGAATATCAGTAAATGGGAGCTGAGACCAAAGTAGAATTTTGACTCTATTTTGACAATAAAATATATTAAAAAATCACATTCTTCGATTTATACTCTGAGTCTTAAATAGGCATTCAAGTTTTCGGGCTTGGGCTCAGCTCCCTGAGTCTGGCCAAACCCTGTCCAGCTCTAGAAGTGGCATTTCCACCACTGCTCACCTTCTACTGCAAAGGCCACGTAATGGACCTGTAGCTTTGCTGCCAAGCCCAACGCCCACAGCAGTGCCAGCTCCAGGGCCAGAAGGAATGGTGAGCCAGCAGGAACACACTCATCAGACACAGCCCCACACAATGGGGTTGGCCATGCCCAACCATCGGGGAGGAGGCTTCTTTCTCCAACCAGAAAAGCTCTTTGATGCAGGGTCAGGAAGGAAGGAGTGACAAAACGAGGGACTTGTGGCAAGCGAGCGCTGCTGGAGCACAACAGGGTTCAGGGCAACGCGGGGGGGATTTGTTTTGAAAGGGAAAAAGGCTCTAATGATGCACGTGGTCCCCAGGGACCCTGCCAGCAGCAATCTCTGGGAGGATGGGGAGGTCCCCGGCACTGCCAGGAGTGACAGGCACTCTAGCAGGGACGGGAGCGTCGCCAGCACGGGCTGTTAGATCTTGATCAAAAGGAGAGCAGCAGAGAGAGCCGCAGCTCGCGCTGAAAAGGTGTCAGCGCAGAGAGGCAGGCAGCCCCTCGGGAGCATCTCCGCTAAGCAGGCACTTGAAAATAATCAATCAGTAGGGCTGGAAGACATATCTGTGCTGCTTGCTGCTGGCAGCCCCGCCACCGCTGCCGGCGAGAGGAAGAAGGCTGCTACAAGCAGGCTCCTTCATCCCCTGCAGACAGCTACCCTCCTCTTCCTCCTCTCCAGCCAGGCTGTGGCAGTGCCCTGCAGGGCAGCCGCTCCCAAAGCTCTTCTCAGTTCTCTCCATCCTCAGCCAGGGCTCAGTTTGGAAACCCCAGTGAGGCAGAACGGGTGCTTTTCTGTGGGTGAAGCAATGGCTGAAGTTGCTGCCCTGTTAAGAGGAGAGGGAGCCCTCCTGCCGTGACAAAGAGCAGGGAGCACCATTCCCTTTACCCCTCTACACAAGAAGGAGGCAATGGAAAGATTTGCAAGATTACTGCTCGCCCCATCATGGCAAATGCCATGTGCACAACAGCACTCGCATTAGTTCAGTATTTACTGACACAACACCCACACCAGTGAAGCAATGTCCCTGTGCTACCTCTGCGGCACACCGTAGCCTCTGCTGGCGTGCCAAAGCCTAGGGTTAACATGCTAGCACACACCTGCAACATGCTAGCACATACCTGCCATCCCGCTCTAACAGATATAGGTGTGGTCTTAGCAAACAGCACAGAGCACAAACCATTTTCACTGAGGTTTAACCCAGTGCAAGGGGTTTTCCACGGGCTGAGAGCATGCAAACGTCCCGTTACGGCAGCTCTGCTGACATGCAGTCACTGAAGCGTGGATCAAACCCTTCAACAGACACTTACACACGGTGCCCATATTCATCATCCGACTGCTTTAAGGAAGAGAAAAACCACAAATGTTTTACAGACAGGAAACCTGGAAAATATCCATCTGAAATGAGGGATGGTCAGATGAGAACAACTACCACTTTCTGTCCTGCGAGATATAATAACTCAGACCGGTAAATCGACACAAAGAACTTCACCACGCTGATAGTTTACTGTTCCTTCTTCCCTCCACGTGGCTACTGTTCGCACAGATCAAGAAAACAGGTAAGTAACAGGCATCAAAAGCTCCCAGGTCTTTCAAAACCAGTTAACCCGCTTTCTTTCCCCATCAGAGTTGATATACACACCATTGCTCTTTCCGTAGCTTCACCCCATCTCACACACGCTGCTTTTTTACTGTCAGTAGAGGCTATTCTGACACTCGGGACAGGCATTAAGTCTCCCACTCCAGAACCACTGGCCAGGCAGCTGTTTCGGAGGGTGTGAGGTACGAGCATACGCTGGCAAGCCTCCAGCCACTGGCTACCAACAATCATGTGTATCTGATGGACAGGAGGATCACAGCTCACGGTGGGATGGGAGGAAAGACCCTTTGCTGCAAATAAAAAAAGCTCCCAGAGAAACACCCACCCACCCAGCCCTATGCAGACTTCCCTTGCCTCTTCTCTCCAAAGCTGTAATCTCCATTTCCACAGGGAATCTGGGATGGTTGCCCAACACAGAGCCACGGATGCATCACCACTGCTCTCACAGGAGACCACAGTGGGCACCCACCATCTCAGGGCAGTTCTGACCTGCCCAGAGGCCACCCTGCCAGCAGGACATAGCCATAATTTTCAGGTGACTACTTCTTTGGCACTCTTATCCTCTGAAGGTAACCCACAAATGCTCTGAAGTCCAGGAGAAGCAATCTGTCCTGTTTTCAGAGAAGGAGGCTGACCATATCAAAGGCATTTCCAAGGAGAGGGCACAAAGGTGTCATTCACTCCTGGCTGCTTGATCTGGCTGGGTTGTATGATTTGACTTAATACTTCCCACTTCCTTCATACTAGGAGCAGCTATTGAAACATCAAGAGAGACTTGTGAAGCTAAAAGTGTTTTAAATTAAAAAGACTGACAAACGAAGAAAGCCTAACTATAAAGTGACAATCTAAGATCAGGTTTAGAAACTGGTTGCTGAGTTACTGCTCAAAGGGGCTCCAAGAGATCAGCTTGGGTCCGGACAGCGAAGAGAGGGATGGGCAACGGGCAGAGCAGCACAGCTATGGGAACATGGTGGTGTATTTGCACCCTAATCCCTCCTTCACTGGGACAGTGAAGGTGACTTCCACATGTCCTTTTGTGCACTTTCACAAACAGGTCAAACTTGTGCACGTGCAAAACGTGGATGCAGGTTGCTTTGGTTTGCCCTTATGGCTTCATCACGTCCTGCCTCCGGCAGCATGAGACCAAACAGCAAGTATGTGATTTTGGCCCTTTTTTAGGAGAGGAGACCATAAGTCACCATCATTTCTTCAGCTGGAGCTTTCAGAGGTGAAAACCCGTTTCTGTCACTGACTTCAAATGTGGATGGAGAACAAAGTTAAAATTCAGCCTGGGGTGCTCAGGGCTTCTCCTTCTCGCCTTCCAAAGCAAGGTTAGCCTGCTTGGGTCACAACGCAGTGCTAACAGCCTACAGAACATAATTCCCCCATTAGATAAATAATTGATCACCCTGTGTGCTGCGATTACTTCCAGAGTGGGCAGGTCTCATAAGGAAATGATGAATCTTCCACATTTCCAAAAGAATTTATTTAATGTAAAGCTGCTGTAACTCATTTTCTCACCGTCCTTCCTCTGCCCAGAAACTGGCACTAATTTAAAGGCAGAGAGACTGATTTATCTGCTATCAAATGCACTGATCTGGCAAGAACTAGTAACAATCCAGAAAAAGGAAGGTGCTATGGCTGGACAGAGGAATGTTTCTCAGCGCCGTTAGCCTGAAGCTCTCTGTAACTGCCCTGGTCCAGACCAGCAGTGGGAAGAAAAAGATGGAAAGACAGTCAGGACAGCGTTTACTGGTACTAACCTGACACGGTGAGTCTGGCCTCCCGGCTGAACTTCACATTAGCAATATTGGTAGCAACACAGTGAAAAATCCCACTGTCTTCTGCCCTCAGTCCCGTAATCTGGAGGACTCCCTTGGGAAGCAGCGTGTACCTGTGGGAAGAGAAAAGCAGAAACAAAAACTCCTAAAGCAGGACGTGATGTGAAAGCAGGCTGCACTCCCACGCAGGTGGGGCAGGCTGGCTCCCCACGTCCCGCTGCAGAGGCACCAGTATCACCCAAGTGATGCAGCCCCCACAGGCTGAGCCCATGCTTATCCCTGCATCAGTTCTTCATTTTTTTTGGATACTTGAGCCTCTCATCTTCTTTTACAGGGGGTTATGTTGTAAAATCATAAAATGGTTAGAGTTGGAAGGGACCTTAAAGATCATCGAGTTACAACCTCCCTGCCCTAGGCAGGGACACCTCCCACCAGACCAGGTTGCCCAAAGCCCCATCCAGCCTGGCCTTGAACACTTCCAGGGATGGGGCAGCCACAGCTTCTCTGGGCAACCTGTTCCAGTGCCTCACCACCCTCACAGCAAAGAATTTCTTTCTAGTATCTAATCTAAATCTTCCCTCTTTCAATTTAAAACCATTACCACTCGTCCTATCACTACATTCCCTGACAAAGAGTCCTTCCCCATCTCTCCTGTAGCCCCCCTTAGGTACTGGAAGGGGCTCTAAGGTCTCCCCGGAGCCTCGTCTTCTCCAGGCTGAACAACCCCAGCTCTCTCAGCCTGTCTTCATAGGAGAGGTGCTCTATGATCCACTCTGATCATTTTCGTAGTCCTCCACTGGATCCATTCCCTTTCTTTATCTTCTGATGCATCCTTGAGAAAGGATGACTTTTACTGGAAGGCTACAAAGTAGATGCTTCCTATTTGACCTGTGGAAAAGCTTTGGCAGAGCATTTGCAGGTGACGGAGCTGAGGTGGGAGTTATCACTCACCACCTGAAGCACAGTGACCACGGACAAGCATCAGGGGAAGTGTGTGCTCCATATTCCCAGCTCCAGGACTCAAATCCACGTGACCTTAAAACCTCAAATGCATGGAAAGTCATGTTTAAAATGTGTATTGAGTGGGCATACATAAATATCAATAAATATTTTATATATTTAAAACATAGGTACATTTAAATCATGCATGCATACACACATATGTGTATACATACATTACAGGTTGCTTGGCAACCATGTGTTTAAATTGGCTGGTAGTAAGTCATTACACTGTGATGAGTTAATAATCCATTTCCGTCTGGAAGATGAGGAATATCTTTTTCCATATCAGCATATGGTTAAGTGCCTATAACCTGCTCCCTGCGCTGGGTTCCAAACGCGTGGCTCGGTGTCGGTGGCAGCGTGAGAGCAATCAGTTTTACACGTCCCGAAGTTGATTGCAATCTCTCTGGGACTTTAAAATGCCCATTGTTTTGGATGAATTATACCACAAGAAGCCTTCATTTTTGTTAACAATCTGCCCACAGCATTAGAAGATTCAATTCCAAAGCTATTATTCTGCCTTCAAAGCCTCCAAGTGCAAGATTCAGCATACAAATTTATATACACTTTATACGCAGAAATGCATCAAGCGTGATTAATGCAGAAATCCAATTCAGTTAGAGAAGAAACCCTCATCACCCAAGCCCATTGGTGTCAGAGATTAATCTACTGAGCTGACAATAAAAACCTTTCCCAGTAACTTTACTGCTACAAAAAGCCAAATATTTTCAAAATCAGGACACTGAATGTAGGGAAACTGCTCCTAGCCTGCATCTTCCACGGCTTGGGCAAGCTCTCTGCCCTGGAGGAGAAACAGCTTGGGGCTCTCTGGGTTGGAGAGCCCTTGGAGATCCTCAGTCCCGTCAGCCTTGGAGCTCCTTGGTCTTGGAGAAAAGAATTCCTGGTCACACTCAAATCCCTGCCACATCTCTGACCATCTCCACGCCTGTGACCCTGGGCTCAAGTAGAAAGGAGCAATAAGACATGAGAGACTTCAAGGAAAATTCATCTGTCCTGCAACATCTCACAGGGATGCACCCAAGGTGTCAGGCCCAGTTCTGCACCCCTTCCTTCCACTGATAGCACCTCGGATCACCTGCCCTGCTCTGCCACATCCTCAGTTTAGCACTTGTGTGAGTAAGGAGCCTTCAGAGGAGATCAAGTGTAACAAATCAACCCTGTGCTGGGCTAAAAAAAGCTCAGATGAAAAATGCAAGGAAAAACAAAACCTGACAGTTGCAGTTTTCCACAACAGGGTTGGGCCTCTTGGGTCCTTCTACTGTAAGTTCACCGCAACGCTGAAAAGGTCAGGCATTGTTCCAGCCCTCGTGTTTTCTCCTGCCTCCAAAGCACCCAACTACCTTCTGCCGCAGAACTGACATCTTTAAGAATAGGGGCTTTCAGGAAAATATTTACAGCTTCCTGGTTTCGCCTATTCCCCAACGCACGGACGTCAGTTTGCGATGGAGGTGTGCTGCGGCCGATTGTCTCCCACCATCGGGTGTGCGGCTCCCGAGCTGCAGCTGGGACTGCCGGAGGCCGCCGGCACGGAGCACGGAGTGTTTCCTGCCACCTGTCCTGCCGCTCGGAGGATCAAACCGTGAGGAGGGACGTTTCCGACGGGAAGGGAGCAGCCTGTCTAACACAGGACGCGAGGACGTGCCGTCCC
>JAOXNO010000070.1:39667220-39679275 GCA_028565335.1 Limnodromus scolopaceus
AAGCAGGGCGGGGGGGGGGGGCAGCTGGGGTTTCTCTTTAGGAGGGTTACACGGGAAACGGCAGCCCAGGGTGCTGCGGGATGCCCCCTTCCCTCCTGCCACACACAAAGCACCACAAGGGAGTCAACCCGGGAAGGAAAACTGAGAAGCCCCAGTGCAATTCAGCACTTGCAAGAGTTCAGAATCCACATGCAAGGCCTTAAGTCATGGATCTGGCTTGGAAAGAGCTGCACAAAGTGGATGCGCAGAGGGATGATGGATACCAAAGATATCCCAGCTCTGCTAGGACTGCTGGGTGGGCTCCTCATGCTGGAAAGTAAACCTGGAGGAGGGCTGATCAGGGAAGGTCAGTGCAAGCCCTTGCCCCCTCCAAAATCAGCCATCAGGCTTTATCTCCTAGGAAATGCAGTGTTTGTACACAATATTTGGCCAGAAGGAGCCCAGACAACCCACAACATTAACTGAAAGAGTCTTCCACGGCAGAAACGCTGGCCAAGACCCTCAGCCCCCGATCAGTTGCGTCCTAGCACAACTGGGAGAGCAAGAGCAAGCCTGGCCAGCTTTTTCCACCTGGAGAAAGGACAGCAGTACGTGGTTTGGATGCATCCTACCTTTCATTGTCCGTGTTGACTGGCATGCGGTTCTTTTGCCAGAGGATGACCGGCTCAGGCAAGCCATGGATCTGGCACTGGAATCTGGCTACACCACCTTCCTCCACCACTGCGTTCTGAGGGTGGATGTGGAAGTCAGACATCGCTGGAAGACACAAAGAGAGACAAAAATATTCACATGTGAAAAGAGATCCACTGCCAACAACTTCCCATGACCTGGAAACACCCTGATTTCACCGAGACAGCAAATGGGATTGTAATGCAAGAACAGAAGGCTGGTTTGCAGCCTAACCTAACCTCCTGCATGGAGAAACAAGACTAGTGGCAAGTTCTTGCTATGTGTCTGTCTCTGCACATTGAATTGATTGACTCAATCAGGACAGGAGATGGTGCTCTGTGTTGGGGGATATGGTGTAGGGGAGAACTTTGTAGAGTAGGGTTGACGGTTGGACTCAATGATCCCAAGGGTCTTTTCCAACCTAAATGATTCTATGATTCTATGATTCCATGACCCACAAGCTCCACAGCAAGGTCAACTGGGGCAGTGAGATGCACAGACACTGCATTGGCACTTACCAGAGGTCATTCTCAAGAACTTCAGCAGGCGTTGGATCCAAGCTCACATCAGAAAAGAGATGTCTATCCTTGCTGTTGCTGCTAATGTCTTATATACTGTAAATTTCCTTCTGATGTGCATGGCTTGACTATTTCACTTATGGAACAAAAGAGCTCCCAGATACCCTGAAAAAACTTACAGCCCTTGATTTCCATCTCTTTGGCACACACTCCAGCTCATTGCCTACTCTGCCTTCCAGCACCACAGAAGAAATGGTCACATCCCCGTGCTGGGGAGCAACAGGCTTCAGTGGATAGAAAGAGCAGCTGCCAAGAGCTCAGCAGCTCAACTGAGACTTTTGGGGCTGGGACCACTCCACAGCGAATGACAGGATGAATTCAGACCAGCCCGCTTCAGCACAGCCACAGCTGTAACCATTGTGCAGAAAGACTCTGGCATGCTGTTAGAGCTACATAAATAATACCGTAATTATTACTATTAATTAATTGGAAGGTGCTGCCTGTTGACTCTGCAATAAACATATTCAAAGCTAATAAACATCCCAGTGGTTATTTAGCTCATGATTCATTTACAGTGCCGCATCCGCAGGAAGATCTCTCACATTATCATACAAAATAAAACTCTAAGAGAGCCCCCTGCTCTGCCACCTCAACCTGATAATACCCCTCTCCCCAGCAAGAAACCCTTGTCCCCTTTTACATGCGTCAAGTGTAATGAATGTACCTCTGCTAAGGAACAAGCTTCGTATGTGTCAGGGCAGCTTAATCATTCATCTGCAAACTCCAGTTGGGCTCAGGCAGATGGGAGATGGCCATTAGCAATCATACATTAAATATGTGTTGCATTAACCCGCCCTGCTCCCGCAACCGCCGCTCTCCACCCGCCGACTGCAGATTTGTTAAGCTGACGGAGTAACACGGAGCAAAGCCCCGGCCCCGCACGGCCGTAGGGTTGGGAAGGTTTTGGAGCCGTGAGGGTGGGATGAGAAGCCAGCCCCACGCCGGGGCGCGCCACCGGGGAGCAGGACCAGGAGGTGGCCGTGCAATGCTCCAGCCAGAGGGGAGCACACCAGCAGAAGGTGATAGATCACGCAAAAATAGATTTCCCCTTCCCAAGATGAAAATAATGCAAATACTCTCTCCGGTATGAGACGGAGTGCAATGGCGGAATGGCAATTTACCCAATTCGTACACATTTAGCCTTGAAATGAGACTGCACGTGGCCCAGAGCACTCAGCCACGTGGGAAGGAGCCCTAAGGCTGCTGGGGGGGGGATCTCCCACACCAGGCAATCCCCATTCCAAGGCGGCAGGGGCTGGGGGAGGTCTGGAGGAGCCCATGGCAGGAGAGCTCGAGGGAGCCTGCAGAATATTCCAAGGCTGCCATTTGGAGGTCCAGGCCAGGGCGAGCATAGAATCATAGAATCATAGAATGGTTAAAGTTGGAAGGGACCTTAAAGATCATCTAGTTCCAACCCCCCTGCCCTGGGCAGTGACACCTCCCACCAAACCAGGTTGCTCAAAGCCCCATCCAGCCTGGCCTTGAACAGCTTATGAACTCTCACCAAGAAATGAATCCAAGAATTAATGAGAATGACACAAAGGTTGTTAATAGAGGGAAAGAAAAAAAAATTTTAAAAAGGGAGGGGAAAAAAAAAAGCAGATTCATATGCCTGCAGGAAAATTCCTTTCAAATGTACAGATGCTCAGTGCTGAGGTTTTTCAGTGGCTGACAGGGTTGATAAGAAGAGGGAGGTGTGAATGAGAACAGCCCTGGCACAGACTTTGCTCTGCTGGCTACAGAATTCATTGCCATTCCTTTATTTCAATAATATCACCTCTTATAGGTAAAACTACAGCAATAACCTCTACTCTTAAAGACACTAGTATTAATATTTATCATGAATAAAACATGGGAAGTCATAAATAATTCAGTTATGAGGATGTTAAGTAAAATATTACTCTTCAATGACCCTATAATGTGGCTTTGAAGCACAGTTTTATGTTAAATGCCTAGGAAACACTGTGACCCTTGCCAAGACCAGCTGGTTTGCAGAAGATGCATTAAAAATTCATGCACCGAGCTACAAAATGCTATTTTTAACACAGGTTTATGAGTTTATTTACAGTTGTAGAGACAAAAGCTTTTGTAGCATCTCCTGTAAAACAGCAACAAAACTGGAACGCGAGCGATTACCTGGGATGCTGTTTTCAGCCTGGAAATAAATCACTGGGTGGAAGGAGAGGAGAGGGATAGGAACACAACTGCTTCACAGGGCATCGCTTGGAGGGGCTAAATCTCTGCTGACCCACGTGAGATTTTTATATACATCCCAACTGACTTAAGAAACTCATACAGAGGAGCTCTTGCTCCTATTTGTCACTTGTCTTTCAGCAGCAAACACCAGGAGCCCCATTATCAGCCAGGCGCTATTGTTTCAGCCGCCGCGGAGAAGAGCTGCACCACCAGCCCCGGTGGGGTTGGCCAGCAGCCAGGGAGCTGCATCTCATTTCTATGCTAATGGCCATAATCATTTTAAAAATAAATACATGCAATCACAACATTCACCCGCGAGCTCCTAAGACGGAAGGCACCCTCTAATCCATCTGCCTGTGGTCTCTGTTGTCCAGCAGTGCAGCATCCACGTGCCAATGGAGGGACTGGTGCTGCTCCAGGCCCCTTTTTACTGTCATCAGACAGGGTGAGTGTCCCCCTGTTCCTATTAAACTTCCCTCTGCCATCTCCATGTCCAGCACAGTACCGTCCACACACAGAGTGAGCATAAGGTACTCATCAAGCCATAAAATCAGACCCAAATCACATGCACGCTCATTGCTCCATATTGATGCTCCAACCCACGGTGTCTCAGAGCCTCTGCTATCATCACACCTGATTTTGGCCACACAAAACCATGCAGACCAGCACAGGGCAGGGAAAACCAAAATAAAATGGGCTCGCAGCAGATGGGGAATGGTCCCAGCAGCCCTCCCATGCTGCAGGTATGGGTCCACCTTCTCCCAGAGATGTTGGTCAAGGCTAGATTCAGGTTGAGTTGTCTACAGCCAGACTGACACATAAGACAGAGCAGTTACTCTTCATCTCTTCTTCCCCCGTGTTGTATCACGGAGGACCTCAACTAGGACGAGGTTGCATGCCAGGTGAGGCTCTTCCCTAAAGAGAAAGTCATGCTTGGGATCTCCCACCACCTAACCCTCACCAGGATGCAGTTCCCAACAGCATGTCCTATGGACACAGTGCAGGTGAGCAGCAGCTCTTATCCTGATCCACACCCACAGAGGAATCGTTCTAGCAAACGAGTTTGCTGCGTCTCCCCTAATCGAAGTGCAAACACTCTCTCCATCCTAACAGGCCCCATGGAAAGGCCAATGGAATAAAAATGAAAATAGGTATCGAGTGAAATTTTCTTTAGTCCATGAAAAACTAAATTGAAACCATTAGTGGCCAATCCTTTTTTGCTCAGTACAGCATTAGTGCTAAGCTGGAGATTGACCTAGATTTGATATAGAAAAAGAAAACATTAACTTGTTATGTCAAAGCAAATCCCAGGCCTGTTAGAATCATTAAAACACAAACATTATTATCAACTGCAGGCACAAGGGGAGGGAGAAGACTTGAAAGGTTCCACGCCAAGCCTGGTGGTAGGAGAGTATTTGGGAAGTCGAGCTAGTTCTGCAATCACATTGATTGTTGCTTTTAAATTACTTAATGGGAAATAGATACCCAGGTTGGCTCTAACATGAGAGGATGCTTGGGAGGAGCTGAGCATCCTCACTGCCACTGACACCAAGGCATTTCACAAACAACAGGCTGCAAACAAAGACCCTTTCTCCACATTGCTGTCACCAACCTGTTAAATTCAGACCTCTTCCAATGCAGGCATGTGGTCAAAAATGCCTCAAAGTTAAGACAGTCTGAGGGATAAGAGTTTAATGGGGACATGCCTCCAGTACCTGGGGTCCTAGACACCCCGGCCAAGGAGGACAAGCTTCGTTAGTTCCATTACAGCCGATGACGGTGAAGCCTGGGAGGAAAATGAGAGAACAAGCCATGGGCAGAGCCAATCCCTTCCAAGAGTGGCTCTATCCTGATGCTGGTAACAGCGGCTGATTTTCATACTGAATTTTCCAACTTACTAATAAAATCAGATTTCCCCTTGGGCCAGCAGAAGTCAGGGTCATTTTTAAAACACAATGACCACCATGTCAATTAAACCCCAACCTAAATCACTCTCACATCAGGCTGACAGCTCCAGCAGAACCAACCCTCAGTATCTGTGAGATTTATTAAGTCCCCACCTTCCTTGGCACTGCAACTCCTTCCCAAATGCTTTCCCTGCCCCAAAGCAAGCAGCGGGATTACATCCTCTTCCATTCCCTCCTGGCTTAAGTGACTTTCACCGTTAAGTTAACAACCTGTTGGGGAATATTTTCAAGGAGAACATCGGGCGAAGGCTTAGCAGACACAGGTATCATATTTGCTCCTCTCTGTACTCTGGAAATGGAGGATTTCCCTGCAAGAAAGTGCCATAACAAAAGACGGGGGGTGTATGGACACCACAAATCCCATCCTCTCCTCTCTTCCCCCGGCTTTCAAACAGGGGTGCTTTCCCAAGTCTTTAAGAAAAAGAGCCTGCATCTTCTTTCTCTACACCTTTTTTTTTTTTAAAATATGCATTTTTATAAAGATAAAAAAAGCCCACATCACAACAGCCTGGTGGCTACTCCAGCTGCAGAGCAGCCCCCGCGCCTGCGAGCCGGCCCTGCGTGTCTAATGATGCTATTGTGCGAGGTTGTTGCTGAACTGCCATGAGCCCAATTTTGAATGCAAGTTGCTTTGTGCATAGTGAAGCGTGAACAACAGCGCCGCCCATTTATCTATTTAATTCTTCAGGAGTAGCAGGAGCGGGGGCCTTCGCTCACATCTAAAGGGAAGAAAAATCGCCTTTCTCTCAGCTTCGGAAAGGGAGGGAAATATTAAACACCAGCCGTGTCTCTCCCAGCACAGAAGAAAATCCCCTCTGTCTCTGCCCACTAATCATAGGGGTGAAAATCCCAAATCTCTATTGTCTGCACTGGGCCTCAGATCTCAAAAGAAAATGGGCTTCGAGATTCAGGAGAGTTTGAAGCAAGGAAGACATTTTGGAAGAACGTAGCTCATTTAAGAGGAATCAAAACACACGGCGAGACGAGAGAGGGAGGAAGCCCCATTTCGCTCTGTGCTGGGCAGGCGTAGAGGGAAAGAGGGTCAGTCCTGCACACTTTTCATTTGCAATACGTGCAAACAAATGCTTATTTCTCTTTTGCTTTGGCTGTGGCTTCTCCCCCTGGAGCTGGTACAACTGCTCAGAGCAGAGACGGAGGATGGTCCGGGCTCTCCGCCCTCTCTGCATTTTGCGTCCTTGCGCCTCCATTGTTATCTCACTCAATCAAAGCAGAGAGAAACAATTTAAATGAGGTTGAGAAGATGCCCCATCAGACGATCTTCTCTGGTTGAGGAACAGGAAGTCCATCTGGACTGTTTTTTCTTCCCCCTGCCCTAAGCCCCTGGGATGAGGATGAAAGGGAGACAACCGAGCTAATGCCTCGCAGTGGGACGTAGCAGCTGCCCATGGGAGGGAACATGCAACAGATATTTTACAAGGGGGGGGGGGGGAAATAATCTACTGCTTTGTGACTTAAGTCCACCAGGAGGCAAATTGCTGCCTTACCTGGGACTGTGGCTTCTCAGTTTTTTGCATAACACATGAAATGACTGCGAGCCAAATCCAGCCCAGATCACCTCCTGCTCCTGGCAAGGAGCAGCACCGATGGACTCGTGATTTACTGTTTGTTTTGGTGCTTTGAGAAGCAAGTGAAAAAACAGCACAGAGCCCTACGGGGGCTGCTTCTGTGTAGGGATGATAAATATCCTCCGAAGATAATGAACACATCTCCACTGCACGCTGACCGGGGGGCAGAGGGAACGTGCTCAGGGGTCCCCGGTTGCTCTGCCCTCCCTGCACGAGTGAAGGATAAGGGCTGGGAGGAGGAGTATGGGTTGTCCCTGCAAAGGTTCCTGCAGGGACTCTATTGTGGCACCTGGAAAACCTTACAACGCTTGTGCTGCGGCTCCACTCCTTTTCCTGAGGCTCCCTTGAACGCCCTCCCCATCACCAGCACACCACAGCCTCTCCCGCACGATCACATGTGCCTCCAAGCCGGTCTCCCAGTCCTAAAGAACGTTTAGTAGATTTATGGTATTGATTATAGCTCGCTTATTGGAAAAATAACTACAGCACCATCAGTTGTTGATGCAGGGGTACTCTCCCATGAGTGGGAAAGAATTTTTTCTGGATAAATGCAGTCTCTGCATCACACATGGAAATAACAGGGGCTATACACCCCCAAGGGCTATTTTATACTGAAGTATCTCACAATTTCTATAATGCTCACAAAGTGTTATCCCTCTGGAGAGAGACTGCACCCACACTGTCCCAATACAGCGCCCCCAACATCTGACACCCCACCACCCTCACTGTCTTGATCTGGAAGGATGGAGAGTACCAGGGGAGCCGCCAGTGCCAGGGGAAACCCCTGAAAGCAGCTGCCCTTTAATAGTGCAACAGCACTGCCCAAACGCTGCCTGCTCAGACCCACAACCTCCTGCAACTCAGCTGCAGCCAGAAATTATCCCAGCCTGGAGATAAGGAGCAGCAAGTGCTGGTGCATCAGCATAAAAGCCCTCTCTCAAGCCCAGCAAGCAACCAGGGCTGTCTGAGCATCCTCAAACCTTTCCTATAAACATATTGGTCATTTTACAGAGAAGGGGAGACAGGCACAGAGGACACCAAGTGACACCCAGGGTCACAACTCAAATCCAACATCATCCCTCGAGTACCAATGGCATGCTCTACCCACAAAGCAATGCTGCTCCTTATAAATCACTGTGAAAGGTGCATCTGGGCAATCCCACAGACCAAATTTCTCACTTCCCTCCTCGGTCAGAGCGCACGGCAGCACCCCATCACGTTACCTGCTACGCAGAGCAGCACAGCAGACAGCCCAAGGTGGTTATTTGTCTTCCAGCACCCTCTTGTTTTGCAGGGGAATCGAGTAATAAACAGCCCCTTTAGCGCTTTAAAATTGGTTTCAGGGAGAGAAGAAGTTTCAGGCGAAGAGGGAGGCATCGCTGGGAGAGACCTTTATCAGGGAGCGCTATTGCAGTAATTTTTCAAGACGAAATTGCTCTCTGGCTCATGACAGCATTTAGTGTATCCTGAGGCGACCATTTGTGAAGCCAAACCTGTGGTCCTGCTGCCCTGCTGCTGGAGGGAAGGGGGAGTATTAAATGTCATAAACAACTCTTAATTTGCTTGGGCGGACTGCATATGGGGCCAGCGATTCTGCAGTGCAGGAGAAGGTTATCTGTCATCATTACAGTGCTTTGGTACCAAGGGTGATGCTGGCCAGGCAACACTGGCCACTGTCACACCTGCCCAGTGGCACGAGTCACCACGAAGAGCTCCTGTGTTTCTGCGGGATGACTTCTTCAGAAACCCCATAATCACACAAGGTTCCCCCAACCCAAAGCAGGGCTCCCTTCCAGGGTCACAAGAAGATACTCCCTCCTGCTGCATCCACAGCTCACTTCGCTTCAAGCATCAGCTTCTTCAAGCCTTGCTACCTCCCAGGCTTTCTTCTGAAGCACACATTTGGTCTTTACAAAATACCTATGAATTATTACACTCAAGTGCCCCTGCAGACCCCCAAAATCATGAGAAAATGAAGGGCAAGCTGTCCGGCAAGCCTCCGGGAGAGGCTGGCTCGGTGAGGGTAAAGCAAAGCGTGCAGCACGCTGCCAGCAGGCAGGGCTCTCCTGCCAGATTCCCATCCGGAGCTCCTCGGGTTTCTCCCACTCCGACACACGCAATTAAGACAAATTACATAGTTACCATTTTGATTTGTTGCACAATAACAATGTTTTCCATCCCTCTCCCAAATATTGATGGAGTTGGTACAAGAGGAAGCTCCCGCACAGCTGTTTTTGGCCCTGGACCACTTTATTCACAGCCAACTGCTTCCGATACCGAGCGCGGACGAGCAATCCTTCTTTTTACCAGCTTGGAGAGGCAACAAGCCATCCGAGCACGAGCCACTATCCCATCCCATTGCAGTCCTTGCAATGCTTCTAGGTAGAAATATCCCTGCTCAAACCTCCTGGTCTGCAGTGCCAGCGGCCATCCCTGGCTTTTTGGGCTTGCCAACGAGGGCACGCTGCATTTTGGCATCTCCGAAGGTGACGGTGGAATCCAGAAAGGTGGAGGAAAGGAAGCTTTTCATCACGACTGCCCACGGAAATGCCATCAAGCCCGGCTTTCCGACAGGGAGCTGTCCTGATTTACAGGCTAATGAATTTTAAATGAGATGCATTTTTTAATTTTTTGTTGTCAGCCCCCATTTTTCTGCTAGCAATCACTCCAATAATAGCTTTAAATTTTCAGCATCTGTTTTTACCAGCTCTCTTGTAATTAGTTTACTAATGTATTTCACTGCGCCTTTGTTATTTTCAGAGAATTACTTCATTCCCAGCTATCAGAGATAGTGCACTTCAGTCTATAAGGAGTTTGGCCTTTGTTCCCTCGTGGTTATTCACATGGGGGAAGATGGCTCAGTGAATGACAAGCCTTTCTATCACCACACATTCTCCATTTAATGTCTTTATACTGGCTCATTAATTACCACAGAAAACTCCTCTCCGAATGGAACCTGTGATTTATAGAAGGCTTGGGCAAGGTGCCATTTTTGTCGGGCCGACAGCGAGCGGCACCACTGCTGGTATTCACTCCTCATTTTCCCTTCTGCTGCAGCGGGGTCAGCCCCACCGCGCTGGGAGTTTTGCCTGGGCAAAGGAGCTCAGCAAGTGATCGGTGCTGCCGAGCCGCGGCCCTCACGCTGCTCCCGCACGGCTGGGGCCACCACGTCCACAGAAAATTGAGCTACAGCCCATTCTGCCTACGCACTCCCTTGGGCAGAGGCTGGACGAGTGCCTGGAGGAGGTGGGACTGCCTCCAAGATGATGCCCTGCATCTTTTTATCAAATCCAGTGGTCCAAGGCGTTGCGGTGCATACAACGAAGCATCTCAGCACTCAGCAAAAGCCCAAGCACAGCACAAGGGAGACTCAGGCTTGCGTTAAGGAGCGGGCAGTGAGATGGATGGACTCCATGGTACCTAGATGTGCCTCTCTGCCGTGTCCCACTACACAGCACGGGCTGGATGGCAGGCGTGAGTCTCAGCTGTATCTCTCAGGATCTAAAACATTACAGACTTGCAAACCTCCCAGCAGCAGCAGGGTCCAGCCAGGGGGAAGAGCTGCGCGAAGACACAAAGTACAGGTTCCCTGCAGGAGAAAGATGACTGTCCTGCCTTCAAGAGGAAGGAACCTGAACAACGGTCTCTCTGTTCGACGGAAATTAACTTTAAATCCTTCAGAACAGTATGTCTTTCACCACATCCTTACTTTGTGCTGAGCATGATAAACTGCCCCCTTCTTTATTAAAGAATGAAATAGAGGTGGAAACAGTTCAAACGTTGACTAAATAAGTTATTAAAATAGAAAAACAATCACAAAAGGCTGGATTTCCATCACTTGAAGCAGAGGAGCCACCTCACACCATTGCAGGGGAAATACTCAGCATCCCCCGTGCACATGGGAAGGAGAGAGGAGAGGCCAAAAGTCCCAACTGCAAACATAGAGCAAGTCAGACAAGGAGTTAGCATTACAAAGAACTGCTTTAAAGCAGCTTTCTGCTTATTTTAATTCAATTTCACTCAAATGCAGATGATTTTCCAAAACGCGGAGGGCTCCTCTGCTCCCATCCCTTGGTGGTGCACACAGATGCTGTATTATGATGTTGCTTGATCCAGATTGAAGGCGATAATTTCATCGATGTAGAAAGGACAGAACCAACGTGATACTGAGAAAATCCAGCTTCCTCCAAGGTCTGCTTTTCCTCCTAGCAGCGGCTGAGCCGTTAGCTGTCATCTCATCCCTGTGGCTGAGCTACATATATAAATTCCTGTTCGCTCCTTGGCAATAGCAACAGCTTCCTATTTTGCTGGCAGCCATCCAGGGGAAATTCAAGCTGAATTACAGCCATTCTTCAGAAAATAGGCCAAATCCACGAAAGCAGGACACATGACCGCAAACGTAGAGCTCGTCCTTTTTCTATTTATTTCGCGGCGAGAAGCCCCGTTGGCTGAAAATAGCTTATCTCTGGAAGTCCCCCTTTCCGTTCGCGGCTGCCGCTCCTGGCCGCTCGCCAAACTATTACCACCTCAAAGAGAAAGTTCATAGCTCCGGCGTATCAGCCCCACTGTACAGGACGTGTGGTTTGATGTTTTCACCGATTTCTCTCCGGGAGCTCGGAGGAGACGGGGATTGCATTTCTGTGCGTGAGCCAGCGAGTATTAAGTCCTTTCCTGCGCCTCTGCTGGGATGGTTGTACTTGGGGTTGTACCCCAGCGTCGCTTGTAAGCGTACACACAGCAGCGTGTGTACGTGTGCATGTATGTGCATGTATCACACAGCACGGGTGATAACATGGGCTGGACTCTGCGAGCCAGGGTCCCTCCAGACACCCATTCCCATGACAAGGTGACAGCTTACATTTCACACCGGTTTCACTCCATTCAAAAGTACCTCTGCACCCACAGTAAGTCCTCTCTCCTCCCCGTGTGCCCCATCTCTCTAAATATAACTGGGAGACACATCCCAGTTGCGAAGGGCAACAAAGTTGATTCAAGGATTGGAGCATCTCCCTTATGAAGAAAGGCTGAGAGAGCTGGGACTCTTTAGCCTGGAGAAGAG
>JAOXNO010000070.1:39679375-39724654 GCA_028565335.1 Limnodromus scolopaceus
CTGGATGCCGTCCTGAGTAACATGCTCTAGCTCTGGGCAATCCTGCTCCAGCAGGGGAGTTGGACTAGATGATCTCTTTGGTCCCTTCCAACTCTGGAAATTCAGTGAAATTCAGTGAAATCCCCATCCCGAAGCACGCAGACAGACAAACATGAGTGAGGACACAAGAGAGCAGTTAAGAAGGATGGTCACAGAGAGGAAGGAAGTAATGGCATAGTTACAAATCTCACCATCTTTATCTTCCTCGCTATCACCAGACAATCACCAAATCTGAGGAACACGGATGCATTCCAGAAAACACAGCTCTCCATGGAGGACCAACTTCTTGTTGATAAGAAGAGGGGATGCTTATCTCCCAAACTCACAGCGATACCTCACCCCAGGCCCGGTTTATCAAATTAAACTCATTACCTTTGAGGACTCGTTGAAAAGAGGTGGTGGGAGAAGAGTGGTGGGTCAAGGAGGCAACGCTCCCACTGCCCTGCTGTGTCGCTCCCGGCTCAGAGCATCCTTACCGGCACATGCCGAGCAGCGGTGGTGGCTGGTGGGGCAACACCACCCGTGAGACAAAAACGTCCCAGGATGTCGCATCCAGGAAGAAAACCAACAGAAATGGTTGATGCACTGATTTACTGCGAGGCCATGGCATGGCTCTGCAGTTTACTGTATGTACAGCCACACCATGTAAGGCCACGCTCACTGGGTGTGTTTTCTGCATATAAGATGGTCTACAATAGTTGGATTCTAGATGTTAGAAAGACAAACTCACCGTGCCTGCAGGAGAGCTATGTATCAGTGATTTGCCATCATCCAATCTCCACGCTGTGTCACAACCAAATGCAGTATTTTGCATAAGCATCTATTACCGGCAAGGAGAAATAACCAAAACTTTTCTATGAGGAATTTTAAAAACAGGCCAAGCAAAACAGCATTCCAGCTTTCAACACTTTGCTAAGGCATTCAGATACATACTTCAGATATTCATATTTTCTTTGGTTTTTTATCATACCTGATAACCTCAGGTAGTGTCTCTCCTCTCTGCTGAAAGCCCTGTTTATGGGAACAGGATACGACGAGAAGCCCTGGGTACCACGAGGTGAGAACAGTGAGGCCCGAGAAGCCTTTGAAGAGCTTAATTCCTGAGGGGTGCTCCCAGACGGGATAATTATTAGCTCACAGGGCTACAAGGAGGGGGGGGGGTTGGATCGAATAGCTGGCAGGAGAAGAGATGGGAAGAGCCTGTATTATTTCCTACTGTGGAATTTACAAATTTTTTAGCCAAATGAGTTTCAGGTTGCAGAAACACATGAAGAAGCACAATGTGGCAGGTCAAGGTGGGCAGGCTGCCTGACTCCCCAAGAAGTGGTCCCCTGACTGGGAGACACAGATTCTCCTGTGGGCTTGCTGCAACCACCAAATAAACCCTCTGCAGATGCACCAAGTCCCTACAGCCTTCATCGCTCTGCACCTCTGCTTCCAAACACCCCCTGGGCAGCAAAATTCAGTGTGATGAACAAAAGACAAGGGGAGAATATGATAAGAAACCCAGCGCCCAACACCCAGCCTGGAGAAGGGCTCAGTGCCCGTAGCTCCTGCCAAAGGAAGGAGAGCTAGAAGAAAGGCTGGGCACTTAAGCAGCCATGCAATCCAAATTTAAACATCAATATTTGCCTTCAAAGTCTCCCAGTGATGGGAGAGCCATACAAAGCTGCAACTGCACAGCTACAACGCAGAGGAGGGATGTGGCCATGTCTCATCCGTGAAGTCTCCCTGACTTTGCTGGCTGGGTGCACCCGTGGGAGAGGGTGATCTCACCTGGGACTTCTTCATCCCCATCCCTGCTCACGCACTTGTGACCCCATTCGCTTCCCGGCCACATTCCCCATCCAGATGCCAGGGTTAACAACATTTAGCCACCTAAGCTGTCATCACAAAATTTCATTTTAATTAAAGTTTGTTAAGGGTTTGGGCTGCACACATGACTGTGGAAACCTGCCTGGGCTGGAGCGATGCTAGACGTCAAGGAATGGCAGCATCGCAAAAGCGATGTGGGTTTTGGAGGGCAGGCAGAGGTCAAACGCTGCGCCTGAGTGATGGGGCTGAAGGGGGGGTATTTTTCCTGACTTTGAGCTCTGGACTTGAGCTTTGCCCCGGTGTTTGCAGCACATTGGGGAAATCAGAGCCAAAGCCCCGTAAGCCTGATCTTCAGGGAACCTCCGCAGGGAGGTTCAGCCCCTCCTGCACTGAGCCTGGGGAATCACTCCTCTCTCTCCCAAAATGTGCATCTTCATCAGAAAAAACACTTCCACCCCAAAACAGGCACCCCTCTGGTATTAACAAAAGAGAAGAAAACTCAGTAACAAATGTGTAGCTGTAAACTGCTAGAGACCTGAAAAACTGCTGGGATACCTGAAAGATCCAGGAAGGCGATTAAATCTGTCTTAACAAAACCTTGTGGCGCATAATGGCTCCCCAGGAGACCCACTACGGTGCCCTAATAACTTGTTTATGTGACCAAATTGTCCAAGAAGAGGTTTTGTGGGGGTGGGCACACACACGGGACCGCACACCCCACGTGCACATTCAAGCAGGGCATAAAAGATGGGGAAATAGCGAAGTCTGTGAGATACTCGCATGGGACAAGGCAAAGGCATCCGCCATGGAAAACATCACCAGCAACTTCACAGCCCTCCCCACCATGAAATGAAATAAATAAATAAAGAGAGCTCCAGGAATTAGCTGTGAGGGTGACAGCACCCAAAGAAAATGAAAGCAGAAGTTTGAGGAGGGGGGGGATTGGGCGGAAAAATCCAGCCCGGCTCGCTTTTGTGTTCTCGCACAATGGGGCACGTCAGCTCCGGAGCCTTCGCAAGCCATCACCCACCATCTGGCACCGGGCTGGACCGCTAATGGGAGGCCCCGGTGCCCCAGCTGACTCCCAGAGCCACGGGGGAAATCAAGCTGACGAGCTCCCCACATTAAGCCGTCTAAATTAATGCAGATGCGCGGCCCGCTCGCTGGAAATTTGGCTGGTGAACAGCGGCGAGGAGAGCGGCGTGGAGCCGGCGGCAGCGTGCCACGAAGCCCGTGCCAGCTCGGAGTTCCAGCCCAGCCACCGTATGGAGCGGGGCTGGGGCGGACGCAAAGCCCCCTCTCCCCGTCTGCACGAGGAATTGTCGGCGAGAGGATCTGGAAGGGCAGCCGTTTCCACCAAGCTCTCGCAGCTCGGCTGCGGGATGCACAACGCCGGCCAGATGCAAATTGTGCAGCAGCGGGGCCAGCCCAGACGAACACCTCCTGCCCCACACATCGTGCTGGAAACCAGCCTCATTAGCTAATGTTCCTAACGGAGGAGACCAGCTAGGAAATGACTGTGCAAGGGGAAAAATGCAGGGAAGGGGATGAAGTTGTTGATATGAGCGCTCGGGGCCAGGTTCCTCTCCCCAGGAGCAACCCCTGCTGATTTTGGCAGGGGGGACAACAGAGGTCTCATCGCCCCAAAGGAACGTTTACTTCCATGGATATGTGATTTCCCTTAGCACTATGGTACTGAATAAGGGTGCCAGAGCCTGGCACGGAATCACGAGGGAAAATTCAGTGCCGTCCTGGGGAAGGAAAAGGTTGGCTGAGCACCTTGTCAAGGACACAATGTCCAGCTCCAGCCCTTTCCCTTGCCAGCTTCTGCATGAGGAGCAAGAAGAGAACAAGCCATAAGGAATTAAGGACGCACAACACTCCTCAGGCATGGAAATGCGCATCGGAAAGCCCATCTCCAGGCTGTGGGGGACACAAGATCCCACCTCCTCCTCTGCTTCTAACATGGCAGTTGGGCTTTGGGGACAACGCAGAGACCGGTGCCTCCGCAAGCTCCCGGGGTGCTACCCTGGGGACATCTGGGTATGCCGACCAGTATCTAATGATGTTTCTGTGGTGAAAGATGCGTGTTGGAGCTCTCTGAAGGGACTTGGCTCTGGCTGGAGCGTGCAAAAAGATTTGACCCCTCCATCTGGACACAAGCAGAAAAGTCAGCCTTCAGGAAGGGATTTTGCTTCTCCTCTCCATCAGCAGCTTCAGAGAACTGATGGGAACCCAGCTCCGCAGCAGCTCGAGCTGGGGATCAGAGGCAGCAGGGTTAAATCTGAGGAGGGCAAGGAAGAGCCTGGGAGGATCAGAGGAGCATCCCTACGAGCAGGCTCTCCTTGCTGTGGCACGTGCCCCACAGCAAGAGCAGCACTGCCTGCCTGCAGCCAGCCCCACACACGCTGCCTCCCACCCCAGCACACAGAGCAAACGATGCCCTCGCTGGCTTTTTGCACGGAGCCAGCAGCCTGCTTATCACCAGTGCCAAAAAATAGCCACATACCTCTCCAGGGTAAACTCTCAATCAGCAGAAACCTCCAGGGAATTGCTTTGGCAAACCTCAGGCCAAAGAAAAACCACATCTCTTTTGCAACTGAGGCACATTTCAGCATCCCAAGGTACGGCTGCTGTTGCACAGCCCGGGGAACCTCTTGGGGTGGCAGCAATGCCTCGCAACAAGCAGGTATTTGGGGATCCATCACTGTCGCTGACAGCTGAGCTCCTGCTTACAGCACCAAGGGTAAACCCAGACCCTTTCTAATGACTTTTGGATTCATAACCTATTCCCACAGATGGAAAATTTTATTCCCAAATGCACAGAGACCCACATGGCAGCAGCTTGAGTGATTACGGTCTCTGCTCTGCGGAGCTGCTCTCCTTTGCAGGGAGGCAGCAACACCCTCATTTTACCTAAAGGGGAGGGTGGTAGCATATGGTAAGCGTAGGTTACACTCAGCCCCAGGAGCAATGCTGTAGCTTTTACACAGCTCATGCCGCCTCCGAATCGCATTCCAGGTCTACAGCATCCCACCAGAAGAGAAGGAGAATATTTGCTGGGGTGGGAGAATGGGAGAAAACCTCTCCATGCAATTAATTTGCCTCCAAATTCAAGCTAGTTGAAATAATCTGTTGGTAAACATAAAACACCATTGGGATAACAGCTGAGCAGAGGCTTGTATTAAACAAGCATCTTCAGATGAAAATATCACTCATCCAAAAGGCATCACCATTCATTCATGCTCAATAAAACACAAAATGGTTACAGATAGAGCTGATGGAAAATGAGAGAGAGAAATGGAAGTAAAGGTAAAGCTGCCAGGCAGGAAACAGCACAAGAAGGAAAAAAAAAAAAAACCCAAACCCAACACTATGAAGAGGTTGATTTAGCATTCTGCTTTAGGAGAAATTTCAAAAGCAGGTTTTAATATCTGATAAAACTTCACTGCTGGTTGCCATGCTGCCTGACGGAAGCACAGAAGGGGACTAATAGCCCTGGCATACGACATGATAAAACATTTTAAGCCGCAAAGCTTTACTCGGACTTGCTACTTTTAAGGACATTTTATGGTTCACTGCTATCTCTCAGTGTCTTACCAACAGCCCCTGAGCATGCACAAGCTCTCATCTACCCACCAGGCAGGTATTTTCCCCCACAGCCGAGTTTTCCCAGTCTGTAGTTTGCCACAGTTCAATATTAGCACTTGGCTGCATTGCTGCGAGGAACTGCAAAGGGGCTGAGTGCAGGAGCACCCGGGCTGGTAGCTCTCCTCTTCTTGCCTCCCATTTGCCTCCTTTGGGGCTCTCCAGGACCCCCTCAAAGCCCCCCATCATGCAAACCCTCCATCCAACCAGCTGCATGCTGCTGACTCAGCATTAATGAGAGACACGGGGGCTCGGTTTCAAGTACACTTCTGCTCTGTAGATGATTTCCCAATCTAATAAAGAGACAAAACATTATCTGTCCTTTCTTCTCTTATTTCCCAAGGAACAACAAGGCTGGAAACATCTTTCTGCTTCACTAATAAAACCTTTATAACCCTCTTCCCTGACAGCCCCTGAGCAGGGGGGTTCCTTTTCCCATCGAGGAGCCTGGGATAAGCAGGGGAAGGAGCAGCACGATCTGCATTCACAGCCTGTCCTAGCTCAGGTGGCGGCGTGAAACATCGGAGTCACACTTGGATGCAGGCTGCAAAAAACCTCCCCTTTGCCGGCTGCCCAGGGATTGTTCTTGCCAGTCAAGGCAAGCAGAAGGCTTTATTGGACACAGCACAGTAAAAGTCCCACTGCCAGGATTTAAAAGCTATCTGGCCACTCCAGGAAAAAAAAAATAAAATAATAAAGGCAACTAAAAAAATAAAGGCAACTGAGATGGGGTTTGTTGGCTGGTTTGAGCCCCATTTTGTTTAATTTTATTTTTTTTTCCAATGGTCTGGTAGCAGCTTGTATTTTCTGGCAGCCATCCTGCCATTTTCAGTTTGATTTTACATTAGGGGAAAAGCTGAAAATCAGGCAAATTTGGCCATGGGATGGCCAGGTCTGCCTGCACATCCCTCTGTATGACCGCGGGTCTCAGCACAGCACTGCCACACTGGTGCTGCTGCCAGGACAAACTGCTCTGGTTACCAGACAGACTGCCTGACAGCAGGACAGAGCTCTTCTGACCCACACCTCTGTGTTTCCAGGATTTCCAGACTGGTATAGGTGTATGGGCAAAACTGTTGAGACCGAAGAGCTCCTTACAGATATCTGGAGGCAGAAGATGACAGCAAGTTTTCCAAAAAGCATAGAGTCGTCAGTGCAACAAATAAACCCAGCAGGTATCAGTAATTTCCACACTATATTTCCAGCTGGAAGGAGGAAGGATCAGTCCAAAACAGGCTGTTTGCAAGCAATAATCTTTGTCATGGTCTTCCCTGTGATGCTGCCCAACACAAATACTTTATAACGATGCCTTCCCATGTGAGAGACAAGCCCAGCAGGATGAACAAGAAGAAGGACAAACCCATTGACTCATGTCACAGCTCTGGGGCTGCACTAACTGCGAAAGGACAGGGTTGGCCAAGACAGGTAATTACTACGATGCCCTAATTAGGATGGAGAGGAAGAACATGGAAGAGGAAAAATACATCCAAAGCAATGTGGCTTAACCACCCTGGAGGGGCTTTCCTTGACAGTCCACTGTTGCCTCCATCCACACATGGATATCTTTTAAGACTGTTTTTAAATCCAGGAAACCTCTCCTGGCCACAAGCACAGGGTCAGGAAGGGGAAAAAAGGAGGAAGAAAGCTACTGAGGAGGAGAGCAGGAAACTTCTTTTTTTTTTTTAAATCACATAAATCAAGCCAAAGGAAAGACTTCATGCCCCAAAAACCCAAGGCCAGGTTACTCATACATTCAATCATAAACTCCAGGAAAGAGAGGTCTCTCCTTTCTTTCTGCAAAAAGCTTTTTTTATGTCAGGAATGGTTTTAATTAGCATGCCTGAAGCTTGAGAGCAGCTCTGGGAGCTGAGAAGCCTGCCCCATTAATGGTCTTGGAGAAAGCTGAGCACCCCAGCAGGATTCATCCTGGCTCCCAAGGATAACTCATGCCTCTGGGTCCAAATCGGAGAGTGGGCAGGAAAACAAAGCATGGAGTAGGTGCCCACGTCATGAGAGATAGCCAGGTTTAAAAAGGCCCTCTACAATTTCTTGGGAGACTCATAGTGAACTCCAGGTATGGCTCTGAGCAACACCAGCCCTTTCCTCCTTGCTTCTGAAAGGTTTGCAGAGGTCACTGCAAAGACCCCCAATGGGCACTTCACCTGGTGCTGCTTCAGGTTAGAGCTTTCCACACGTGCCTGAACATTGCTAAGAGCTCCAAAAGCAGGTCCTCCGATTGCAGGTCCTCCGATTGCAGGTCCTGCTGGGCATACCTCACCTGCCGAAAGGTCCAAGCCATTTCCAAGGTATGCATGTGACACCCACACACACTTGGCCTGGACCACAACTTTGCTCAGATCCTGGCTTGGCACACAGCAAACAGAGAGGGAAAAGCTCTTTTTGAAGATATCATTACCATTTCCCTATACTTCTTCAGCCCAACTGATGATAATAACCACTCATTAAAGCAGAGTCTTGTTTAGAAGAGCACACACCACCTCCCTCTACATTAAAACAGCAACCCGACCTCAATAAAGTATAAAACAATTAACTTACTAATTAGTCGACAAATAACTGTTTCACCCAAGTAGATACTAAGTTGTTAGGAAATCTATTAGCATTTCCACTGTAATTTCATGCTTTGCTGATGATGAATAAAACAAAGTTGAATGGGACCTATTCACGTCCAGAGCACAATGCCCAGTAGCTGTAAGATAGCTAGTGGGAAACTTCCTCAAAAGAGCCAAATACTGGGACCAAAACCACCGGCTGGATGGTGTCACCGACACCACAGCAGCACTGAAACCCGGTGAGGACGGTGCATGTGGCCAGAAGGAAAAGCACGGGCTGAGAAGATGACAGAGAAGAAGCAAGATCCGCTTGTGCGTAGGACAAGTTCACGCACACAAGTGGATCGGGCCAAAAAACCCCCAACATTTTGCTTAAATCAATTGTTTTAAATTCCCCCAGCCAGCTCTACCACGGCCAATAGAAATCTTACCAAAAAAGCTAGGTTTTTGACACATCTCCATGTGCCCTTGTGCTGCGGTCAACAAGCAAGGCCATCAAAAGCCACCAACCCACATGCATCCACCTCTCAGCTCCCTTCCAGAGAAACCCAGCGCCCCTCGAGCACAAGCCAAAGCTCAGCAGACTGCACAAAACCCCCTAATTTACAGCATGCTGCCACCAGCCCTTCCACTTAATGTGGGTAAAGATTAATATAATTGTTGGTGCTGGTCCTCAGGATGAAGATTGGGGTCTCCCAGGTGACATCCATTCACAAGATCCTCTTCCCATGTCAGGACACGCTCCATGGTTGCATTCTGAAGATGCAACAGGGGAGATCTGAGTGTCTTCCAGCCCTCTTTGCCTTCTCACCAGCTCTGGCTATGAAACCTTGGTGTGCGGGTCAGATGGGACACCATCACAGGAAGGGACAAGGACACAGCCAGCTCAAAAGGTAAGTCTACACAGTCTTGGATGAGCACTCACGTGTCCAAAAATGTTCAGAGACGGTGATGATAATAACTAAGGCTAGAAGAAGGGGTGAAGCGTGTTAGCTGCTGTTTAACAAGATGTACCAGAACTCCCTTAGGTCTGTGGTCTCTTTCTTACCTGTGGACAAAAACCACTTAGAAAACAAGTGTGGAATTTGGATCCAATATAGTGAATCAACAGGTGCTCTGGACCAGCAGCCAGGCAAGGGACAGCCTGTCTGCTGGGGAACATTCAGCACACACAACTGATTTCACAGCCGTTTGCTGGGGAGGAAAAGGAGGCTGTAGACTCAAGCTCATTCACACCGAAGCATCAGGATTATCAAGCCCCATGGTAGGGACCTCACAGGGGGAAAAAAAAAAATAAATTGAGTCACAATGCTTGAATCAGTGAAATATTCTACAGCCATACACAGGTCTCCCCATCCAGGCAAGGGCTGCTGTTTGGTTGCATTTAACTGGCACTTTAT
Source organism: Limnodromus scolopaceus (assembly GCA_028565335.1). Classification (NCBI taxonomy): domain Eukaryota; kingdom Metazoa; phylum Chordata; class Aves; order Charadriiformes; family Scolopacidae; genus Limnodromus; species Limnodromus scolopaceus. The sequence continues at coordinate 39,688,848 of JAOXNO010000070.1, forward strand.
TATCCCAAAAACCAGCATCACCTCAGGATTCCTGGAGAGCTTCCCAGAGACCTTGCAGCCAGAAAGAGATCGGCACATCCAACTGCCTGCAGGGTGCCCGATTCCACCTGTATAACCTACACCCGGGAAACGCAGCCCCTGCCTTCCTTTTAACCTAACGTACGCCGGCTTTGGAGAAAATTTGCATGTTAGAACAATTAGACGAGAAACATTACATGCCTTATCTCAATGATATTACATAATTGGATTTGCGGCATATACAGATAATGAAAGCCAGAGCTTCCAGCAGCCAGAAATATAAATCATACGCTGGATTCTCTGCAGTTAAAGTTAGGAATATTTTAAGAGGCCCCAGCAAATACGTTGTTTATATTAAGAAATCGAATCATGTTATTAGGCCCTCCATTTATCTAGTAAAATCTTTAAAAAGCTCATAAACTCGTTACTTTATTAGTTCAGACTTATTATATGTATTTGAAGCAATACTCGGAGGTATTGTTAAGCTACTGCAGGCAAGGGTTACAGGTCTTATGTATTTTCCTTTTGGTAGTACCAGATGTGTTGGAGGCAGTGGCTGTGCCGGGGGCTTGTTGGGAAGCCCGCTGCTCGGAGCCAGCCCAGGAAAACTTCTGTGCATCGTTGTGCACCGGAGACCTCGGGCACATTTAGTGCACGGGCAGCTTCACTTTTTCCATGGGTAACTCCTCACCTGCTGCCCACCCCTCCAAGCCGCCCTCCCCCAGCAGGAAAGGCCACCTGAGAGCTGTCTGTGCAAAGGCAGCTGTAATCCTGCTCCAGAGGTAACGAGGCCTGGACTTCTTGCACTAATTAACACAAACGAGTTCCTGCTCTGCATCACCGGAGCACCCACGGAGAGCGTGCAGGACTTGCCTATCAGGGAATCATTTACAGAGCTGCTCTCGCAGTAATTCATCTCCATCATCCTCTCGCATCCAGAAGATTTATGCAAATAGCTTAATGTGTTAATTTACATATTTGATGAATATGCATTGTCGCGCCCCTAGAAGTGACAGCAAACATCCTAATTACCAGCGCACAAGCCTGATCGGGCTGCAGGATGGAAGGAGCCTGGGAAGCAGAGCTGTGCCACGTTTCTGGCTGGGTAACACCAAATGCCGCTGCCCGGAGCTGCTGCCCCTCATCTCAGCTCCTCCATCGCCCCCCGACGCGCGTCATCCACTGGGGGCTTTCGTAGGGGCAGGTCAAAGAGCATCTGATCCCAGAAGCCTCCTGCTATTGCCAACACATGTGCTTTGATCTCCAGCGGCCGGCGCTCCTCCCTGACCCCGCTTGCGGGGATCTGCAGGAGGGTCCCGGCTTGGATTGGAATAAACAAACCCCGGCCACGGCGGCCGCAGAGAAAAGCCTCGCTGGGGGACCCCAAAACATCCTCAAGGCCCGGAGTGCAAAGTCACAGAACCCCAAGATGAGGGGGATTTTTTTCCTGCTTTGACAATCTTGTCGTTTTTAACACATTCTCTTGATTTTGGGAGGCTGGATCTGATTCAGGAAAGCTTAAGGCTATCCAGAGCAAGACATCTGAACACAAGGAGCCTTGTGACCAGCCTCCCCAAAAATGAGTATCCCCAAAAAGCCAAAACCATGCTCCAAAGTCTCAAAGAGACATGCAGGACCCCATCATATCATTTTAGGCAGCGCTGCTCCAAGGGGACCATGCTTTTACCAGCTGCTCTACCACACAGGCGTTGCTTCGCACCATCATTCTGGCACCACAAAAGACTGTGCCCCCAGCACAGAACCCACACCCCGAATTTGGCAGGCTGGGGGGCGAAAAGCATCAGCAGCATGGTTTTCCCCACTGTTTCTCCTCTGTCCCTCCACTTTCCCAGGGCTCCTTCCTCCCAGAGCAGCTGTGCACCAGGTGAGCTGGCCCGCTGGGAGGCTAGACAAGGGGTTTGCAGCCCCCTGTGACCCCATAGCTCCTCTCCCCCCCCCTTCCTGATGCCTGCCTGCCTGCCTTTGAAGCCCGGCTAATGACAAAATGACATCCTGCTCCCTCCACCTTCCCCTGCCCGCTGACGGGGGGCCCCTCGCCTGACCTTAAAGTGTGATGGCTCCTCAGGTTCAAAGCAGAGAGAGGATGCTCGGAGCTGAGCTCCAGCTGGCAACGGCAGTGCTGCCTTCAGTCGGGGGGGTGAAGGGGCACCCCACATTTCAGCTCTCCCCTCCAACCGCTCCTCGTCACCTGGCCAAGAGGAAACCAGCCATTTTGCAACCCCAAGGGCAACAGCTCTCATGGGCATTGCAACCCACCGCATTTCTCCTTTCACCACAGCCCTCAAAGACCCAGGACTAAGCTGCTTTTCGCCAGCTCCTTTTTGCCAGCTGTTGGCGGATTCAATCACTACATTGGGAGTTTTCACCTGGAAATCAAGCCCTTTCCAGGCGATTGGTCACCACATCTCCCTGTGCCACCAGAGTCTAAATACTTCATAAGGTCTAATTAGTGATGCAGACGGGGCACTGATCGCTCCTCGGCAGTGTTTCAAAGAGGGATCAGATGAGACCTAGCTCTCTATTTGATATGTCATTAAATCAGGTTCCCTTTACCTGCTCCTCAGCTCAGACACTGGTGAAGACAGACAAGACTATTTCTTCAAGTATTTCCTATCTCCTCTTTAAAAATACCAAACCGACAAAAAACTTGAACAAATCCCTCCCAAGCTTTCCACGCAGAGAGGGGAAACATTTTTAATCTCTCCCTCTGCAGTTTAATATCAGCAATCAGTTACCATAGGCTCAGATTTATTTAATGGGATGTACAGCATGAAGAAGCAACCGTCTACTATTAGAAGCTGGGGATGCAAAACTCCATCACTGGCGGCTGCAACCATCGTAAAGGCCATTAAGGGAGCTAGTCTGCCTAAATGCACATAATCAGCAAATTTATGGCCTGTTTCTTCTGTTCAGTGAGGAATTGGTAGAGGCAACAGAGATGTGTGATGCTGACAGCTTACAGGCAGGGGCTGGCGTGCAAGCTCAGAAACACGGTCTGCACGAAACCTGCAACAGTTTGGCGTACAAATGTGCCACGCATCTCACGGCAGCCCCGTCACACACAGGCACAAAGCTGCCCGCTTCAATTTAATTGATTCCCCCAAGGGCTTTGGTACGGGTTTTATAGTGCATAACTAATACTGATAAGCAGGCGTGATAAGGTAGTGTTATTACCCAACTAATGGGTCACTTCATCCACAAATACTTTCTAATTTAATTGAAAACAGGAACACAAGCAGCGAGCAGTCAAAACCTCCGGTATCATCCACACCAGCATTCCTGGCAGTTTTTTTGCTCTCCCCTTCCCACCTTCAGTAGCCGGTGAACCAAGGCAGATGTCACAAAACCGTGTTTTGTGGCTACGGATTCACAGTTGAAGATCTCTGGATTCAATTCAGCCACGCAGCGAGGAAGTGCAGCTCCCAGGAACTTCAAAGAGAACTGCATCCATCACTTTCAGCAGGGCTGAATTGGCCTTTGCTTATACCTACCTCCCTAGGTCTGCCCTGGAAAGGAAATTCCTTGAATAACTTTCATGTGCTTAACCCTTCGGAAATGGTAGGCATTAATAAAGCCCCTCCTCAGCATCCGCTTGCCTGGCAGAGGTTGGAGGCCATCCGCCTCTGATCACCAGAGATGTTTGCCGGTCATTAGCAGAAAAACTGCACCTCCGCGTTTCCATTCTGCTGAAAAAGAGCATGTTTCCAGTCTCTCCCGAGGACATTCCTGAAGAGCACAGCTACCATTAGGCAAATTGCTTTTACGAAAGCCTGGCCTCCTCTAATAACAGCTACAGGACCAGGCAGAAATATCAGATGAACTTCTCAGTTACTGGGGTACTAGAGAAAACCGCAATGACTTCTAATTCACAGAGATAAATAAAGTATTTTCTCCATTTTCAGTTGGTCTAGTGCTAGCCCTCCTCTTCATGGGGAATTTTTGCCCATTCTCACTGATCCTGTGCTCAATCCCGCAGGGCGTTTACCCCATTGCAACGCTTTAGCTTGGCTCACGCTTGGAAATCAGCCCAATGCCTATGGCTGGAACTGAGAATGATTGAAGTATTAGTGATTACATCTCCCCCTTGTGCCTACAAACTCTGCGAGAGGCTACAAGCCCAACTTCTGCCACTGTCTAACATCAGATGTTTTCTTCAACTGGGAGATACAGACCTTAGAGCAAAGCTGAGCCCAGTCCAGCGGCAGAGGGCAAGGACTCGACGCGGTCCGAGTACCAGAGCATCGCTTGTGCCGTGGGTGGGCACGTAAGTGGGCTCACATCGTCAGTGCACACCTCGTCCACCAGAAAACACTGTTGGGTTTTGCAAAGCTTTGAAAATAAAATGCTTCCCAGCCCATCCGTGAGTGCATTTCCCTTCATTAGCACTAAGATCAACAATTTAGCAGGAGGTAGCTAGGGGATATCAAGACCAATCCAAACAGTTTTACTTAAACTCCATCTAAATGAACCCAGTTTTCTGGGCTTTTAGCAGCGGAGGGATAATGTATGCCTATTAAAGAGCATGTCAAAGCCCCAGTCACACAGTCTGGGCATTCAGTTAAAGCGAAGGTCACAGATCTGTGCCCTGGGGCCAGGGGAGAAAGGCTCAGAGGAAGAGGAGTGGCCATCTGGTCCCCCCCGCTTATGCAGAGGTCACTGCTTTCTGTCACCCCCCCTGTGGCCTCTGACTTCTAGGACTCAAAGAGGGGAGGGGGAAAAAAAAAAAGCCAGGCATGATGAAAGCGGGGCCCTGATGTGCTGAGACAACTCGCTAAAAGAGCTCTAACTAAAAACAGCCACATGCTCTGCACGGTTAAAGGGGCAGCTCTCCCTTTCCCAGCGCCCGCCGCAACGGTGCCTCCCACACGGGAGCAGTTTTCCACGCGTGGAAAATAGCTGGAATGGAACACCGAGCGCGGTAAAAGCCTACCAAGCCATCAGCATCCCAGCAGCTCTAACGGGGAATACACATGAATCCAGCAGCAGCATGATCGGGGTGGAAAGCGAGGGGCAAACCAGAAATGCAGCCTGTTCGCAAAGCTCTCTGAAGTGCCAGATACTTGCACATGCCTGAAAAATAAGATTGATGCTATTCATGCCCAGCGTGCTTGTTTCCTGCTCGGCAATGGCATGTGCACCGAGTCGAATCCGCTAATTGTTCCATCTGCACCACGATTTGCAAACTAGATGGCTTAGGAGCCAAGAGAAAATAAATGAGGTGTTTATTAGAAGGAAGGCTGGTTTCATATTCTTCATAAAAGCAAAACAGCTCTGATTCTCAGCACCGTCTCCAAACCGCCTTTCTGGTTGAGATGTGGCTTTGAGCTGCTGGGACTTTTATTTCTCCGGAGATACTCATTCAGCATTCAAAGCAGAAAGGCATTATAGTAACTCTGCCATTTATTTTCAGAGTAAACGGGTTTCTTGTTCATTAATTACATGGGTCTTCAGATAACACACACAATTTCCCATTACCTGGACTCGGTGCAGTTTGTTCCCCGCATGCCAGAACACTGTAGACTTTTTATCAAGCAATTTTGCTTCATTTTAATCTGTGATTTATCTGAGGGCCCAGCATCGGTGCCTGAAGGGTATTGTTTAAGTAACAATACTGATGTACACATTCCCACATCAAATGTCAAGGGAGAAGAGGGCTGCTCCAGAGGATGCATGGACTCAAAGGAAATCATTAAAAGCCACTGGCCTGCAGAAACTAAATTGTATTCGAAAAGAAAAACTAACAACAGACAGGAAGCTACTGGCAACCAGGCATGGCTTAGGAAAGCGGCTCTGGGGGGAATAGCTCGGTTTTCCCTTACAAACTCTCATCGTGGCTCAGATTGCTTTTGTAAAAATTCAAAAAACGGACACAAATTTAAATTCCGGTTCATATACGCAGCCCCGGTGCGTGGATTAGTGTAATTTGGATTTAATCCTTCTTTTTCCCCAAACCACAGCAGTGTCACATCACATCCCGTGATGGCAAACCTGCCACTGCCCATGGACGGAGCCAGGATTTCACCAGCCTTCTTTGCTCCCTGCCAGCTTTGAAGCCACTGGAAATTAGCGCAGCCCCATCAAAAGCAACAACTCCAATTAAAAGCTGTTGAGAACCTTTCCCACTTTATATCCCAAATGCGCTCCTGTTAAAGCACACCCTCGAGCAAGTGCAAATCAACCTCAGGAATGCCACAGTTTTGTGACAATAGGAAAAAGAGATGCTTCATATTTGCTGACTCTTCCTACATTTGCTCAGAAAAGAAGTATTTATTCCTAGGATGGATGCGATCTGAACTGCAATTGACTTAGAAGCTACTTTTAAATTAAGGGAAGGGTGCAGTGCTATGTAAAAGGCTAATCAGTGCAATGCTGGGAGAAAGCAAACCATTAGTTTTGTCAGAATAATTTTTAAAAGAGGAAATAAAGCAAGACAATGTTCTTTGATCCCTGTTGCTCAGAAAAGGTCAACAGATGCTACTAACACGTCAAGGGTGGAGGCAGCTTTCAAGGGTGTTGTGCAAGGAGTCCTCAATTCAGCAGAGCTGTAAATCACCTACACAATTTACAGCTGAGAGTAATGCCACTGAGTGTTGATTTTGTGGCCCAGATCCTGGAAAAGCTAACGCTTCTGGAGACCGCAAGGAGATGGGTACAAGCCCTCTGGAAAGCCAAGCTGTGCACGTTCCTCCAAGGAGGCTGGATTGGAATCTATGAAGGATAGAAGGGAAAAGAGCTGCTGGGTTTATTTTTTCAGTAACAGATCACGTTAACGAAGTCTTGACGTTATGGAGGTCTTCTGCAGACGTGGAGGAGCAGTGCCAGGGAGGGGGACCCTGGCACACAGTGGTCCCATACGCCACTCTCCACAGTCACATCTTTTCAATGAGTTTCCAGCCCCATGTGTACCCGTTCTCTGAGGGAATGGGGCATTCAGGGAAGAATTTGGGGCAGGGCTTTGAGCCCCAGCATCATCAGCTCTTTTCCTCCAGGAAGCCCAACAGCTGTGCAGATCTTCAGGAGCATAGGGCACAAAGCTCTTATCACCAAGCTCTGAAGCACATCCCAAGATAAAGTAGCTACAAAGGTGCTGTTTCTGTAGGAAACCAATACAGAGTAGAGGGAGAAAGGGAGGATGCCTCCTAATTTGGCACAGATCTAGGCACCACCAAACTTCATTAACAGGCAAAATCACAGCCGCTGTTTTACTGTGTTCTGTTCAAAATCAGACTGCATTTTACTTTACCAACTCTCAGCAGAGCAGCTCCAGAGGTCCATGTTCCTGGCTCACTAATATGATGGTGTCTCCAGCAATTAGGAGTTAACTCACAAGAGTGAATGAACACAGCTGGCCTGATCTGGGCCTAATTTGGGAAACATCCCACCCAAGAACAGCCAAGTAACAGGCTCAGCCTGATTTTAAAGGGTTTTTAGCCCACACCTTGGTGCTTTCCAAGAACTACCGTGACAGGAAAAATGTCACCTTGCACCATCACCAACATTTTACTGTGGGCTGTGGGATAGAAGCCCACAGCTGAAGGACTGACAGCTCAAACCACTCTCACAACTCCCAGCTACTTCTTTTCCTTCCTCCCCAAGGCTGAGGCCATTTCTCTGCTTTGGCCACCTCCAAAATGTTGTCGTGAGCCTGCACCCGCAGCTCATGTGAAGTCCACCAGCTCTCCATGACCACAGCAGCCTGCCAGGAACCAACCTGGACTGCCAGGTCCCAGGGACACACATTTTTCTAGCACTATGGGACTCTTGGTTATATCATGTTTGAAAAGCAATAGCATTGCCAGAAATGCCACCTACCACTCAATAATCGATAAACATAGCTGTATGTAGAGCGGCTGCACCGTGAATTCGAACAGCAGCTCCAAGATTAGCTGGAGATGCAGCAGATCTCACAGATCTCCTCCCAAAACAATACAAAATGCCAGTGTCTTCAGGGAAAAACCATTTCCAGTGTGCTTCACAATAAGGAAGGGATAGAGGAATTAGATGCTAATTCATCTGCAAATATAATTAAACTCCGCAACACTAAGACTTCATTGTTAATTTAGTTGCACGTCCATGTCATATGTGCAACAAATCAGAAACAGGCCTATTAATTTACAACTTTATGTATAATATATTCAGAATGTAGCATAAAATGGCAGGAATACAGGCAGTTCCATCTAAAACTCCGCAGTTGGTAAATTAAATCTATTTGCAGCAAAGTAAATTGAAATACATACTGAACTTATTACTGTGTCTAGTTTAATATCTACAAATGGGTTGGATTTCTCCAGGTGAATATTAGCCATATGCAATGAAAGAAATTTGGCTGTTTCTATCTCTCTGATCACAATATCGTTCCCGTCCTGGAGGGGCTACTTAGCTCTGGGGGCTTGGGGTGGATGCTGGGGGTGGAGTTGCCAGCAAACAAGAGTTTCAAAATTCGACTCTCCTCCAAATAACAATAGGAATAAATATAGTCTTTTCAAAACATGGCGGTGTCTTGTAGTGTCCCTGCAAGATGCCTGACACACAACTGGAAAAAATCAAGGTGTTTTGCTCCTTCACAGAAGCATTTGGATGTTTTCATACCCAGGGGACCATCAAACACGCACTTAGGAAGGTCAGGGATGTCCCACAGGCTACTGCAGCCAAGGCTTAGGACACAATTCAGGGTTAAGCAGAAATTTGAAGGGGAAGAAAATAGGAATGTGAAATGTTTTTTCCACCCAAGACAGTCTACAGGACCCCTTTGCTCCAAAGACAGTTGGACCAAACATCTAATCGAGACACCCAGCCTGAGCTGTGCAATGATTTCCTAACTTTATTTAAAGAAAACCTGAACCAGCACATGAGACTGCACTTGAATTTAATTTTCAGGAAAAAAACCATCCCCTTTTTCCACCCCCACCACACCGCTCCTGCCTAACGGGCTTTATTTAAACAGGACTCGCCAACCGCTCTCCCCCCACCCCCCTTAATACTTTCAATCCATAATGCCTGAAAGGCTCTTTCCCTGGACCTTGCACGGTTTATAGGGTTAATTGAATGCACACTGATCTACTAAGTGTCCATAAGAAGAAGCGCTATTCTTTAAGATGTCATTTCTCCCGCCAGCCCCCTCCCCGGCCCCCCGGACAATGCTGTGGGGCTGTGCCCGGCCAGGCTTGGCCCCAGCGAGGTATTGTTCTCGGGCCGGGGGGGCTTTGGAAAACAAAGCAAAACAAAAGAATCCCTGACATGCCTAAAAAAGGAGACTTCATGCCAGAGCTAACCTTTGAAGATTTATTCCCCGCTGCCCTTGTGACCCAATTCAACCTCCATTACTCAGGAATTCCCCAGACAAGCCCCGAAAGGCAGAGATGGAATTTCGGACTTTCTAACTCATTTGTTTGTGCAGGACAGGGTGGTCTGGCAACCCCGGCCAGACAGGGAGCTCGTGTGCTGGGAGAGGCTTTATATAAATATACATCTGTATTTATAGGTGCTTTAGGTATTATATGTAATTATCATGACGATTCCCTCTCCCTCTGCTTAAAATTGCAAATCCCCACCTTGCACAATGTGACTGGATTGTAATAGGCTTTTGTGTGGTTGCTTCCCTCAAGCCTTAGAATTCACCGCCCACTTTTGGGGCTGGAAACTGGAGAGGAAAAAAAAAAATATGGGAAAGGAAAAAAAAAAAAAAGAGGTTCATTCACATTATAAAACTGAAGCACGTTTCTCTTGAGAATATCTCTAGTGGGGTGAGAACTTGGGAAATGCTCATTTGGGACATCTGCTCCAAAATACTTCTTGCAACAAAGCCTTGGGAGGACTGTGGGGTAAGCAGGGTACACAACGTGTATGCTTCATGCAGGGCCATGGGAGATGCCCAGAGATGCATCTATGCCTGGCAAAATGACAGAGAAACCCTAAAGGAAAGATGCAAGAACCATAAAGTCAAGACAGACCCACCCCCAGGAGCGTTATCTCCACATCACTCTTCTGTCTGCAGATGGCTTTCCCAACAACACCGGGGGGTTGGGGGGAAGAATCCAATTTAACACTAAAAACTTGGAGGAAATAGCTTGGGAAGGAGTCATAAAAATGTCACATACGCCTAGTCTCATTAGTCCAGCAAGAGACATGTCCCTCCCACCGTGCCAAACGCAAACCAAGCCGGAGAGTGTGATTATCCCAGGTCCAATTCAAACCTCTGAAGGCCTCTTCCTGAACACAGGCTCCCTCAGGGGACAAATGCCACAGCCCCATGGGGTGGTCGTGGCCCACGGGAGCAAGGTGGTTGCAGCCACTGAGGTCCAGGGCAGGAGCTGCACCCTCTTAGGAGGGTCCACTTTCTCCCCTTGCACAGCAAAGTAAGGTGCATGAGATTTTTGGCCCACGTTTTGCTCAGGGCTCACTAATCAGCCATGGTTAACCTTGGACCCTTTCCTCCAGGACAGCAAGAGGGATTTTGCATGCCTCAGGTGCTGGTAACAATGAGGTCTCGTACTCTGGAGGCAGGGGGAAAATTCTCTCCCCATGGGTTGCGGTAGGTGACAAAACCTGGCCAGACAGAAAATAACCGCCTGGCTCTCCAGCTGCCCACCAGTCATGTCCTGCAAAAACAGCTACACTCTGTCTGCAGAATTCCTCAGCTTGGGAAAATCTCAGGCTGAAGCATTTCTGCCGCAAGCCAACATCTCCCAAGGTGGAAGGGGACCTCCCTAGGGAATCATCTTTCCTACAGTCCCACCGCATTGCGCTCGGTGGAGAAAAAGTAACACCATCAGAGCAACTGAACCAAGAAGTCAACAGAGGTTTATCTGCAGGAGACCTCAGAGATGTTTGTCTCAATGAGACAAGGTGCTCCACGCTCCCACAGCATGAAATACTCGCACTGCTGCTTCCCTCTTCCGAAAGGCATGATCCTGCCTATCTACCTGGGCAGCAAGGCAGGACCAGAGAGCACTCACAGGCAATTAAGCATGACATGAAAATATTCTGGGCCAAATGGAGCTTATACACCAGCACAGATGTGCCTCTCTGGAGAGCAGGCAGCTCTTGGCTCCTTGCAGCACCATCCAGCCTCACCAGCAGGCAAAATCCCTGCTCTTCACTTACAGAGCCAGAAAGATTTCACCAGCTCTTGATACTCACAAACACAGAGCATTTAATCACTGAAGTTAGTTAAGTGCAATAATTAATGATCTTGCTGCCATTTGTGTGTTAAAAAGCATCAAATTAGAACGGCACCTTTTGATGTTGGCTTTGAAAGAGCAGGAATGACTCCAGCAGAGCAGGTCTGAATTCCTCTGCGGGCAGGGCACGCAGCCCCAACGAGGGACTAAAGGCTTTCACGCTCCACATCAGCTCTGCAACGGAGCTCTGGACTGTCTCAGCATCATCCTACCCCCTTCTATTCCTTCGAGTCCCCTCTCAAAAATGACAGTGATAGCATTCACCTGCTTCGCTGGCCCTGCAAGAATTCCCTCCCTAATCTTGGCGCAGCCCTTTGTAGATAGAAGGCTGTTCTCAGCTGGAGCTGTGCTGATACGGGCCAGCTGGAGGTCTGTCCCATTAAGGGGTAGGTGTTGCTCGGGTCTATGTTCAATACCTAGGAAACAGGCTTGAGAAATGAGGTTATGCACACAGCATGGTGCTGTACGTGAACTAGTAAAAAGAGCTTTACTTCTGCCTAGTTGATGCAGCCCTGAGTGACTGGGTGATTACTCCATCTATATACAGTAAGGCTACACTGTAAATATGTCAGCATCGTGTCAAACAAACCTCAGAAGCGGTAAGTACAAGGTGAGAGTCTGGAATGTAAAAACAATCACTTTTTTTTTTTTTTTTGTCAGTATCTGCTAAGTAGGTTGGCTAAATGTCTAAACTGTTATAGGAAAGAACTTCAAAGTGACCATTGCTTAGCACAGCACACATCTCACATCTCAGATGTATACAACACAGCCTGATGCACCACACCAGCCAGGGAAAAGTTGCCTGCAAAATTCACTATACCATTATCCAAACTGTTTACCAAGTCACAGCAGACGTACTAGGAAGTCTCCCGGATTTCTTCTAAAACCTCTCCCTCTAGGAAAGACTTCAGAGGACATCAGCATTAAATCTCAGGTAGCCACACCATCCCAACTAAAAAGCCGCGTGGACCCAAAACATAGAGATGTCTCCCAACCAAACGCAGGGTAGGCTGAAACACCTTCACTACGCAAAACTCCATTAAACTCCTGACCCTTCTCATTAAGATAAACGAGGTCTGACTGTCACTTTACCTTGCCACCCTTCCACTTACAGCTGAGAAGGAAGCAGATGCTTAATTAGCATCTATCATGGGTGTTCACAGGTCTTGGTGTAAGAAGTAAGCAATCTGCTACTTCTTAGAAACCCTGGGTGACATCCTCCACCCACCTGCAGCGCCGCACGCTGCTGAGGTCCCTGGAGGGATGTCTGTGTATCGCTGCAGGGGATGGAGGAAAAAAACTCCAGGTGTGAAACTAGAGCTTTGCTAGAAGCTCATCTCTAACTTTCACAAGGCAGCCAGATGCCCAAGTCAAACACCTACAGCTACAAGCTCTGTATGATCTCTGTACCCGTGGTTAAGCTTTAAGATTTTCTAGCTCTTAGCCAAGATAACTTATCCACCCCCGTTACAGACCCAGGAACGGAGTATTCTACAGTCAAAAATCCCATACACTATTAGAAGTGCATAAACTCCTCTTAGCTGGGGCAAGGCTGGGTGGTGAATGAGCTAAACTTGGCTGCGTTACAGAGCACTTGCTTTGTTACTGCTGGAGACTTTCCTACCACGGACCGCAAAACTTCCAAATCAAGGAGCACTGAAAAGTTTCAGGAGGAAAAAAAGAAGAAGAAAAAAAACAAACCAAACAAAAAAAAACTCAGATCTGTTTTCAAAATTTTTTAAATAGCCAGAGTTTAAGCTGCTCATTGAGGACCAGCAGCTACAAGGAGACTCTGACACAACCTAAAGGACCCAAACAAAAAGTAACGTGTATACAACTAGTGGAAAGCTCCAGACTCTTTTCAGCTCCACAAGGACAAGTTGGATTTAACACAACCATGAGCTCCCCTGGTCCTTCTCCCTGTAGGAGACGCACAGATTCTCAGCTAGGAGATAACCAGAGGGAAGAAGTTTGCACTTATGCTAGCATGGTCCAAGGACACAACCACATGAAAAGGCGGTCTGCTTTAAGCTCTGTTCACAGCCCTTGTGCCTTCTTAACGCTTTGCAGCACCCAGGGACATCATAGAATCATTTAGACTGAAAAAGACCTTTAAAATGATCAAGTCCAACCATTAACCTAACGCTGCCAAGTCCACCACTAAACCATGTCCTAAGTGCCACATCTGCACATCTTTTAAATACCTCCAGGGATGGTGTCCCAACCACTTCCCTGGGCAGCTTGTTCCTGTGCTAGATAACCCCTTCAGTGAAGAAGTTTTTCTTAATATCATTTAAACCCTCTTTAGAAAATGGTCCCTTTGGGAACTGGTGCCAAGCCCAGTCTGTTTGCCCACTCAGACCCAAATTTGTGTAGGTCAGCAGGCATCACATCCTGCTCAGGTGTGCCAGACATCAGGACAAGGGTCCAGCCTCAGGTGAGCTTCAGTTTCCTGCGCCTTTGTCCTATCTCGCCGCGGTCCACCTCGTCCCCATAGTCCCCTTGGTCGAGTTCCTTTACCCAAAATGCTGCAGCCATCAAGAGCTACCCAGCTTCTCCAAGGAAGACAGGAAAAGACAAAAGTATCTCTTTGAGAAAACCAGGAAGGGGACCCTAGAAGAAAGGCACCAGAGCAGCGCTGCAACAAGACCCCAGAAGGACAAGAGGTCCCTGTCCGAGGTGGGTCCTCATGCTGTCGTGCAGGGGGATCATCTCACACCACCTTCTACTGAACCACAGGAGCTATACTGCTCCTGAGATGGGAGTGTGACCCAGAGTTTGCATCTTCCAGCACTATTCACCCAAATCTCAGGCAGGAATTATTACAAGGAGCACTAACAAGGAATAAGAAATCCCTAAGGTGCCGAGATTGTCTAAATAAATCACACTCTGAGGTACAATTCAACCATTCTTGTTCCCACCTGACAAGACATTCACTGACTTTCCTCCAGTGAAAATACAGCAAGTCTCCAAGTGAGAGAGAGCAACAGATTAGACCCCCTTAGGAAGAAGATAAAACGGACTATTGGCTGTTTAAGAGTCCTTGATTTGAGGAGGATGGGATTGTGGTTCAATTTTATCAGCTGCTCAATAGGTACATTTAATGAACTACATTGCTGGCGGTCTCTCGACTCAGATGGGGATTAGCATTAAACCAGGAGAAAATAAAGCAATTTGTTGTAAAAACACATAACTGGAAGAAACTGGGACAGAGACTGCTTTGACCTCCACAATATCATGGAAATTTGTGGTTGAACCCATTAAAAAAGTCCACAAATACCTTGGATTAAAAATTAAAATTCCCAGAAGTCACCTTTAAGCAATCCTCCATTTATTTCCCATTAAAAAATCCTGCTTGTGTAAATTGGATTCAAATGAACGTATTTACATTTGCAGTAGGAACCTGAAGTCAAGCTGTCAAAATGTCACTCTGTCACTCATGTTTTCATTGCACCCCGTCACAACACTGAGACATTTTTTCCCCCCCCACCGCCTCGACAGCCTCCTTGGACACAAGGGAATGAGTGGCAGGAAGGAAGGACGGCTGCTGGGAGGGTGTCTCCTAAGGATGCTGTAGTGGAAAAGTGTTATTTGCCTGTGAATTCTGGCACGCCGGGCTCTTATTGTCATTGGCGTTCAGCCAAGCACTGCCAGGACACAAAAAGTCAATTTATGTTGGGATTTTCATTGACTCACTACCCCTCGTTCCTCACGTTTTTGGGGCAACTTACTATGAAAGCTGGCACTGGCCATATGTGGAGTTTTCACATAAGCGTTCATCCTAATTAACAGCATGCCAGGATGGAGAGTAAATTACAGCGGGCCAGGATTGTGTTCACTGTGAAAAATACTGTGTTATTAATCTGGGACAATCTATTGTATGTCGAGGATTACATGACTCCTCTCATTTTTCTTAAAAAAAAGCCCACAGGGAAAAAAACAGTGTTTAAAACCAAACAGTTTAGAGCCATAAAATCCCACTCTTCTAAGTGAAGTTTCTGAAGGCAGTAAAAATCTCCAGAACGAAAATAAATTCCAAGTAAGACCAAGATTTACCACTTGAGGCCAAACAGTCAAGGGAAAGCATCAGTAAGTTATTACTTTTTGTTTCGTAATAGGATGCTAACGGTACAGTGCAGATGAGGACAACATTTACATCAGCCCCTCCACAAGGACAGGGCAATGATAAAAGGACCTAACCCCATTTTGTTTCTCCCCAAAAGAGCTCTTTCCAGGGTCTCTCTCCAGGCTCTTTGGGTAGCAGCTCCCAAATATTTTGGCACTGACTTTCTCTTGGGAAGACAGGCTGGAGCTTCACACAGGACAGGGAGAGGAGAGCAGCATTTTAGAGGAGACACATGCGCAAGCCAAGGGCAGAGATTCATCTCCTTTGTGGCTACTACCTGATAGAATTCTTGCAGAATCAAGCAAAGAAAAAACAAAACAACCACAAACTGATACCACTCCTAAACAGAAGTCCGTGCTAACAATCCTAGAAAATAGAGCCACAGCTCGAAGCACCAATGACAAAGTATATGAGCTGCTGATGGAAGGAGGGGGTACGGTGTTCCAGCTCCTGCCTAGGTAATGCCTTGCTAGAGCAGATTGCTAGCCTTTCTGGGACCTATGCCGTGAAGAAAAGACAGAAAACAGGATGCTTACAGTCTCCAAAACCAGGAGACAACACAAGATATCTCTTAGGAATGATCTCTAAGACCAGATTTTGATTTTTAGACATAGCTGCTCCCAATCCAGAGATGGAAGCACATCCCATGTACCAGAATATCCCATGTTTTACTTATCAGTATGAAAAAAAAATTAAAAAGACTCATTCTCGATACCCATGTCTTGTCCTTTTCTCTGAACCAGCTGGTTTGGACCCTGTCAGAGTCAGGAGACTGCATTAACCAGAGCTGATGTACTAACCCATCAATCCCTCATTCCTCTGAGATGTTGCCTTCGAGCTCATTATCCAAAGCCTAAATTGCAAAGAATTAGATACCTTCACTCTGCATACCAGCAGGAAAAGGGGAGAGAGAAAAAAAAGGAAAAAAAAAAATCAAATAAAATTCACAAGCCTACAATCTAATTAGGAAAAAAAAAACTTCCAGTCCTGAAGCGTTTGTCAGTTTTTCATCCTGCAAAATGCATACTAATACCCTCTCCCCTGCACGCTGCGTGGGACTGCCACTCCGCTGCTTCCATAACATGCCAGAAGTGATCAGCATTAGGCCTTCCTAATGTGTCTCAGAAACAATAGCAATTACAGAGTCGTCCATTCATATCTAAAGGCTTACCAGACTACAACTTCCCTCAGGAGGCTAAAGACATTTCATCGAAGCAATTATATTTATGTAGCATTAAAGTACTTTCTCTAAAGCCCCGGCAGTTACCTTTTTGCATCAGAAGCAGAGCAGTAACAAGGAGCCCTCTCACCCCATACAAACTCCTCCAAGCACATTTTTGGCCTGTTTAAAGATTGGTAACACACACACACACCTTGGGGTTTTGGCTGCCTTTTTTTTTTTTTTAACGTTATTATACTCCCTTACCCAAGGGATCTGACATGCAGATTGGAGCCTATTTACATGACAAGGGACCAGAATACAAGAAGCTCATCAGTTTATTCAGCTTTCCCAGCTCTCATCATGTCATCAAGGACCTTGTGATGTCTGGCAATGCCGAGAAGCCCCAACTTTCAGCGTTTCGCAGTTCTGTCAACCTTAGCTCTCCTTATGTTAAAAGTGAGATGTTTTTGAGCTTTTTTTTTCCCCCTCCATGAATCGCAAATGCTGGAAACATGACTTAAGTGTATCATAACAGCTAAGAGTAAATAGACAACCTAAATGAACTAATAATCTGGGGTTTTTCAATATCAAGAATTCAGAACAAGTGTTATGATTTTGGGAGGGGAAAGTCAGCTCAAATCAAGTTTTGAAAGCTGGAAGCTGTCAATATAGCACAATATTTATTTTCCACTTTTTCCCACCCTTTTCCTACAGGAAGCAAAGCAGCTCCCCAGAAATATTCCACCTATGAATTTCACAGCACGCATTGAAAAAAATCGGAACGTGAAGCCTTGGCGTGACATCTCAAATCTTCACCATTCAACAGCTGATCTTATTTTCCCTTTGAGCTGCACCAGCTGCACCCCCTGGCACGCCTGGCTCGCACGGGGCTATCAGGAGGGGCCGGTGGCAAGTTCAGCAACCGGGATCCTGGCTTGAAGCGATGTTTCCTTCAAAGCAAACGCTGCATCCAGCTCTGATACATGGAATGCTTGAAGCGCTAGTAAGAGGAATGGATTCCTTGTGTTTGACCAACATTGATCAGCCAGTCCTTGGATCTGCACTCTCCATACATCTTCCTGAGTTCTTTGCATTGGAGAGCAAGAGCTATCATGACTCTGCACTCGGGTGCTGCCCAGCTCAGGATCCCAACAGGATCACCCAGCACCTCGCCTGTCCTTTTCGGGTAGGAAACCAGCAGCCCAAATTATGCGGCTTGCAGAGAGCATCTTGCTGGCACGAAATCTAACCCCATCCCTCCTGCCTCCCTGGGTCCTTCTGGGGATGCTGCAAGGCTGGACCGACTCCTGGCCGCCTCGCCAAGTTGCAGCCCAACTGTTTTACTGGCCTAAGGATGAACTTGTTGCCATGGGAGGAGTGGAAGCATGCGTTGTGCTGCCGGCATGGCAGCCAGTGGCAGCACAGAGTGCCGGCTGCTCCTCCACAACAGCTTTTTGTTGTTCCTTTCTCACCGAGGCGGCCCCGCCACATTGCACCCATCCTCTCGCCGCGCTGGAGCAGCCTGGCAAGATCCAGCTGACCGTAAAACACAGCGGCCCCATGGCCGAGGGCCCAGCATCGCATTTCTCTGCTGCAAACTCTGCCTCTTGCCGCAGGGCACAGCATGGGATAGCAGACCCCACGGCACAAGATAAGCTTCCCACTGCAGAGACAGGACATCAGGGGATGCCAAAGTTTTGAGGCAGGAGCTCTGTCCAATACAGAGAAGGAAATTTTAAGTGAGGAGAAATAGCATCACTCAAAACGGAGGTTGTCTCCAGCAAAAGCCATTCCCTTGCTGCTGCTGGGATGTTTGCCACAGGACAGGCTTAGCTCAGCTGCTGGGTAGTGGTGCCTTTTAAAACACCCTTACAGCTTTGATTAGCCTTGCTAAAACTAAGGGCATCTCTCATTCATACACTAATTAATGGCAGGCTCAGAAGAGGCTGGTATCCCTCATCGCTGCCGATTTTAACAAGGAGAAATACAAAGGTAGACTTAAAAATAAAAGCAATGCTCCTTCCTGAGCAGCGGTTTCAGTGCCTCGGAGATTACAAGCCAGCCCTGCTCTGCGTGTCAGCAAGCCTTTCCAAAATAATGAGCCTGCTTCCGTCCCAAGCAGCTCCTGTTGCACTGGAAAAATGAGCAGAAAGGTATTATGGGCTCACACTCACCAGATGGATGTCCTGCTTTGTTCTCCGCTTACAGAAAACCCTACACATACAGTTTGGATTATCTTCATTGTAATTCTAATCACCACCTCTCTGTAAGGGAGGGAGGGATCCTTGCCTCGGTCAGGAGAGCTAATTAAAAGTTGTGAGTCATCCAGACTTCTCCGCACATTGGAAATGCTTTTGGAAGATCAGGTAATCTCTCATTCTTGGGGGAACCTAGTTAGCAAAAGAAAAATTAAGCAGGGTCCCCTTGGGCAGGGAGCTGTACAAGAACAAATCCCATTTCCCCCATGGGATGTGGCAGCAGGAATCGCAGAGGTGCTTCAAACGTATGCAAACTATGCTTTAAAACAGAAAGGCTTGCATGTGTTCCCCAGCACAGAAACACAAACCCCTCCTGTCTGCCTAGACCCACAGCGGCTTTTACAATTCGTTGTCTAAGAGACTTTTCCATACAAATATACGATGCAGGGATCTCTGTCCTCCCCTAAAAAGAACTTCTGAACCCTCTGGCTGGTGGCTGGGTACAACCTCAAAGGTCTCAGAAAAGCCAGACCCATGAACCTCATGAAAATGGACAGCCGACAGCAACATGAGGTCCACACAGCGCCCCAACTCCTCAGCCCCGATTAGCCGCAGAGCAATCAGCGTGCCTGGAGGGAACTGGCCTCCCCAGACCCTCTGCCGTGGGTAACGAGCTGGTAACGAGCTCTGACAGCTTCAAGTGGGGTCAGGGCCCCCCACACCAGCTCAGCACAAACGGACTGCGGGCAATAGGCCCCCAAACCTAAAGGGGCTGGGAGGAGCTGAGGAACACCAATGTCCCCGTGCCCAATTCCTGGAGACACAAGGGCATCAGAAGAGTTGCCCAAGGTCACAGGGGACAGCAGGAATGGACCCAGCTTCCCAAGGCATCAACCACCATGCTGCTTCAGCTAAAATGGTTGAGTCCGAATCCTTAAAACTAGCACCCAGATGTTGACCAGCCCCTGTCATTTAGAGGTGCTGGGTGCCTGCAGAGCCTGGGACCTCGCAAAGGTCTAGAGCACCCATGGCTCTCCCAAGGAACAAGGAGGATGTTTTCTCTTTGACTACGATAAAAACAAAAAAGACTATTTTTGTTGTCATTTTTCAAAGGGCCAGTCTAGCACATGAAGATTTTTTTGCCTCTCTTCCCTCCCTTTTTGAGAGAGAGTTCGAGCTGTCCCCCCTTGGGGCCCTCCTCTCCCCCGATGCATTAGGATCACTCATGAAAGACACAGTGAGGACTTCCCCTCCCACCCCTTTACACATTGCCGTGGGAAACCATGGTGAGATGGACGTGGATGCTGCTCCGAGCAAACAAAGTGGCTCAGCCAGTACTCTCACCTCAGCAGGAGCCGTGCTGGAGACCAAAGGTCCACGGCCACATTGCTTGGCATTCAGGGCAATGTCACCGCAGAGAGCTCGGGATGAGAGCAAACCCCCGAACCAAGGCTGAACACCCCACTGCCCTCTGGGGAAGGTGCTGAGCTGCAGGGATAATAACTGGTAATGGGCAAACCACAACAGGGAACGAGGGGAAACAGGGGACTGCTGCTTCTACCGGATCATTTTGGAGGTTAGCTCAGCACCTTAAATCAGTTTGGGTTCAAATCTATTTAGCCTTTGCTTTGTGGGAGCCCCACAGGCCCTGGAGAACCCTTCCTGGCAAAAGGATGCTCCAGTAGATGCTCCCACCTTTCTGCCAAAGGCAAATCAAACCTTAAATAGACACGATGCACTTCTACTACCAAAACGGTTTGCAAACTGATTTTAACTGCCACAGCTTGGGAACCTGGCCATTCACAACCAGCTCATCCCAAATACACTTTAGGTCTGACTTTTTGTTGCATGTGAAGGTTTGGGCAAACCTGAATCATGTTTCTTCAATGCCCAATGAAGCCATGAACCCCGTTTGCACACCCTTGGCTTTCCCTTGTCCCTCCTGCTGCACCCATGACATCCTTGTTGATGGGAGCTCACTGTCCCCCTTCCCTTTTCGACACCTCCTCCAAATCAGCGTTCCTCTAGAGTCTCAGCAAAGCAACGCAATCCCTGGTGGGGCGAGCAATGGCCTGAGATGAGGTGAAGCATCGTTCTGCCCAGAGAGAAAGGCAGGGAACGCAACACACTGCGCTCAAAAGCTGCTGGCCAATTTGCAGTGCCATGCTCCAAGATGGGCAATGCACCTGAAGGAACCACAAGCTGCTGCTTCCTGGCCAAAAAACATCTCGCAGGTATCCACCATGACCTGATCCGGCAAGTTTGCTGTCCCCACCCCTCCTGGGCACAGCAGGCAGGAAAACACTTGGTTTTTCCTCGATGAACAAGCACAGAAGTATCGATCAAATGCAGCGGAGCAGTGCTGCAGCTGAAGTATGCACACACTGAGCCTTTTCTGCTACCGCAACACTGCCACTCATTTACACACCAGCAGCCTAAAACTATCTCTTTTGTACACCCAAATTGATCCTCACTCTTAATTAGTGCTCTCAGTTGCAGGAAAATTTCGTTTGTTTCTTCCAAATGTGGCCTGATCTATTGTCCGTCTCCCGTGACCTGTAAAAATTAGTCATTGAGCTCAGTGACAGTGGTAAGTGCGAAATGCAGCATCAAAGGGACATAATGGGGGCCTCTTAGGACTGACAAAAAACCACCATTAATCAAGGCATGCTCAAGAGGTGCCAACGTACTGAGGCATGTGAGTGGCGCTGGTCCCGAGTGCAGGCTCTCCCGCGGGAGGCTGGATGCAGAGGGATGTGCGGGCACAGGAGAGGTCCCCACCACCCCGAGGACCACAGCCTGCCCAGCATCACCGCTCCCTGGGCCAATAGTTTCTGCTCTGCATGTCCTGAGGATTTTCCCATCTCCTTTCCAAAACAGATCACGGAGCCTCGCTTTTCCGGGCAGCTACTTATTTAGAGAGTGGGGACGGAGCTTGTCTCTTGATACCCAACGCACTGCTTTAACTGCATCAGTGGCCCCTACTACTGTCAGGAGCGACGTATGGGACACCACACCAGATCAGGAGGAAGATGTCAGCATCTCCACCTGTGTTTCCAGACCTAGCACGAGATCCTGCAGGCTCTCAGAGCCAAATACACAACATCGTCTGTCCAGCAGCACCCTGCACTGACCGCCAGGGCCAAGCCAAGGGGGAAGGCACAAACCGCACAGAGAGACCAGAGTGGTGTGGAACCTGCAGGAAAATCACCCGGGGAATTATCAAGGGGATCGGGGCCTGAGATCCCTATGGACAATCCAGCGCGGGTACAAATCCAGGGCAGCCCCACTCAGCTGGTGAGACTGCAGCGGGGCAGCTGAAAGGGTAAGGGATCGATCTTCGTCAGTCGGGGCAGAAGGAGTTTTAACACCATAAAACCAAAGCAAAGAGGTAAATCTGCAAAATTCAAACCTCCATAGCAAAGCAGCATCTTTAAACCCTCTCCGGCAAATCCATGTCATTAAACAGAATAACTTGGACTCGGCAAATCCAAATGACTCTCACTTTCAAGGTCCTGCATTCAGAAGCCCACAATGGAGAACAATGAGGTAGAGAAAAAGCCGAGGATCTTGACGCCGCATTCAGAAGGCCATCTGGTCCGGCCGGCAGAGCCAGCGCTGGGAACGGGCAGCGTCGTGGGTTGAGATTTAATCTGAGCCACTTATTGAGTGACCTCAGGCGAATCGTTTGACCTCCTTTTGCCTCAGTCAACCCAACTGTAAAATTGGGTTTAAAGCAAGAACCTCTCTGAAAACCATATGCTGTGCCTAGGAGGAGTGGGAGCAGACTCCCCTCCCAGCAACAGGGCCGCAACGGCGGGTAGAGCCAAAACCAGAGCAGAAGAGGCAGTGCATGGAGCTGGGATCTAGCATCCCTTGGTGTTGGGATGCTCCAGCTGACAGCTCTCCTGGGTCTCATCCCACCAGCACCAGGAAAGCAGCTTTGGGTCCCAGATTTCTGAGGTCTGCCCTTGCTTCTATCACTACTGCATCCAAAGGCCCCAGACATTCAAAGCAGGGTCCCCAAATCCCAGTCTCATAGCGGGCAAGCTGCTGTGGGCAGGGATCAGCACAAAAGACATGGCCCTGACAAAATCAGGTATCTTTCTCTGCAGCTTCTGTGCCTTTTTATTTATTTATATATTTTGCTGCTTTCAGTAACTGTGAGTTACACCCATGACCGGAGGGAGCTTCAAGGCACACCCAGCGATGCTTCCCTTTAACTCGCTGGTTACCCACCAAGATCAAGAGCATTGATTGCTCTGGTCAAATGCCCCCCAAAATCAATTCCTACTCACAGCCTTGCCAATGAACGGCAGCAGAAAAGCAGCCCCCCCTCTTACCTGGGCACCAGCCTTTCACTGGCACTGTGTGCCCTTCACCTCTTGGCAGGCTTGCAGGGAAGTGACAGCGCAGATGAAACACCATCCCTAGCTAACACAGGTCCCCAGTAAACACAAAATAGCAGCTTTCCCCCCAGAGTGCTCAGGAGGGCACTGAGGATAAACCCACCCTGGTTTCAGACGGGGAAACTGAGGCACAGCTTGTGTGTGGATGTTACTGGCCACACAAAGGCCAGCTGGGACCCTTGTAGGGCAGAATGAGGATGAAAGCCACATATAGCCATCACGTCACCACCAGCCTGCTGGAAAAACAACTGTATAACTCGTGGCATTACAAATCCTTAAGCTGAGGCAAGCCTGAGTAGATAAAGAACTGCTCTAGGTGACAGCACCAAAGCGATCACGGGGTGATGACTGCAAGCAGAGGAGCAAGGTAGCAGAGACCCGCCCTCCCAAATAAAATGATGGAGGAGGGTGGTCCCACGCTTCAAGGAGAGACTGGAGCAAAGCAGCTGGCAGGGGGACAAGCAGTGTAAAAGCACATGAGGGTGGCCACCGTGCTGTCCCCACAGAGCTGCCTGGGCAGGTACCGATAAAGCATCACCCTGTGTCAAAAAAGCAGGCAGCGAACTCAGGAGTAGCCTCATGCTGCAGAGATGTCAGAACTTCCTCAGCTGTGCTCCAAGAGTTAATTGAGACAAATAACTCAACAGTGCTACCATTAATGAAATTCTTCTGATATATTTCCCCGGAGCTTTCTATAAATGACTAAGTGACATTACTGCCTGCAGTGCAAACCCCTTATATGAGAGATAACATTGCCACAGCTAAGGTTGGTGCATCCACGTTAGAAGCCTCGCGAAGAAGTGCAAGATGATATTTAAATAACTATCACACTGCTAAGAAATGAGCAGCCAAAAGAAATATGGTCTCATAATGTTCTCATGTCTCAGGATGAATCCTGGCTGCTACATGCAGGCACTGAAATGCAGTGGGTGGTAAGTGACAAACTCTTTTAATCCCGCAAATCTATTAAAATTCCCAGTCAAATCTCTCTGATCTCCCTCCAGTGACTCTTATATTTGTACATTTGTTTTGCAGGACACACAGGGCCAAATACTGCAGCAGTACAGATGTGAGAGGCAGCATCACGTGAACCAGCATGTCCTAGAGGCAGCCAAAAGAGCTGATGGAGGGAAATAACCCACTTGCCCATCATACCCATCCCCTGGGAACCTCCAACAGTCTTCTTGCTTTACTTAATTTCTTTTTCTTTCCTTTTTTTAGTAATTCCTCACGTGTGTCTTTCCCCTCTGAGACCCACTGCTACAAGCCCAAAACTTGCTCTGGGCTTACCAAGAACCAGGAGCATTCAAAGTACAGACAATAAACATCACTGGGATCAGGACTGAGCCCTTCCACTCAGCATTTGGGCAGAAAGGGCATTAAATCTGAGCAGAGACACAACTGGGAAAAAAGAATAAATCTTGTTTGTGGATGCAGGCAACTTGGCATGCAGCACCAGGGGTTAAACTGCAATAAAATGAAGCAACCGTTAGCCAAAAGTTCCTGGGAATAACAAGACCATGACTCCAGAGCACCAAACCGACACCAGGGCACTCTCTTTAAAAGCCTACCTTTACCTCCAGCACGTGTTTCACACCACTAAAACATGTCTTCACGAGAGTATCCCGCTTCTGACGGCAGAAACAGGTTCACTTCATCTAAACACAAGCCATAGGTAGGGCTCTGCTGGCAATACGGATACTGCACATGCACGAGAAAAACCAAAAGCAAACCCACGTGTTTATGGTCTGCCTTGATGTTTTGAGCTGAGATTCGCAATCTGCATCCAAACAGTGGCACTGCCCAGGAAATACCTTGGTGACAACTTTGGTGCCACCTTATTTAAACCTTAATTTAAAATGCTAACTTCATAATGAGTGGAACAAAACTGTGTAAAAACATTTCCCACTCTAATCCTGGTTTGATCCCCCCAGTATGGCCTTCTTTTGTAATTACATCCCTTTGTGATCTCACTCTAATGCCTTGTATTGTGACCCATAAAATAATCAGCCCCCTTTGTCTCTCCCTAATCCTTTTAGACTTCCTTCTTGTCTCTACACTCTTATAAATGCTGCCATTATTTGGGCTCAGCAGCTCTTCCCACCACCCCAGAGCCTGGAAAGGGGGCTGCAGGTTAAACCCTGAATATATTCTGTGCAGAGGAGCTGAAACGATGGGAAGATCTTTGCTGCTTTAAAAACACCACAATTCCCAACCTCCACCCCTGGCCGCACAGCTTGGCAGGGAAAACAGCTTGCAGGCGTGCAAATGCACCAGAACTCCTCCTTTTTTATATTCTGCAGATGACCTTGAGACCCTTGGCCTGGAGGTCACGGTGGCCAGTATGTTTGTGGGGAGAGAGGGTGGGCGAGAGGAGCTGCTGCTGCTGCCTGCAGGGATCAATGCAGAGAAGAGACATAGCATCTGCCTTGCCCGGGCTATCAATCCTGCCCTCCTGCCGGCACGGTAAGTGCCATGGACGGCCAAGCACAGTGGGATGGAGCAGTGGAATTTGGGGTAGGATGCACAAGGGAAGGGGCTAAAGGAGCAGAAAAGGGCACAAGGATGTGTCGTGCTATCCTTGGCTACAAAACAGTCCCCCCACAGCAAGGCACAAGGAGGAAAGCATGTTTACAACCCCGGATCTCTCCAAAGCTATTCTCGGGTCCTACAGTACTTCAGATATTGGGCAGGTCCATTTCACCAAACTTCAAGAAACCTCTTTGGCTCCAAGTTGCACAATTGATTTACTTTCCCCACTTTCCTGGGTTTTTTCTATAGCATCAGATCAAACAGGGAAAATTGCTACTCTCAGGCCGGATGCGTGCAGAGCCTGATCCGATACCCAGTTTGATGGTGATTTCCAATTAGCGGTAACTGCTTGTTATTGAGTGATATAATCAATGGGTCTTACTCCACCGGCTGGGCTGTGATTTATGATGATGTGGAGCCAGCTCCATCAAATTACAGCATCGGCAAAAAGGGCTGGAAATGCCATGAGACGATGATCAGAGTCAAGTAAGGCCAAGTTAGGTGAAGGGTGGTGATGAGGAGAAAGGCGGCTGCATTTCGGGGAGCTCACCTTCCAAAGGAGTGGACTCTAAACATTAACTGCTGCTCAGAGGGTATCTTCATCCACAGACAGCAACGACGTGTATCAGCTTCTGGCACGCACAGGGGAAATACAGCTCCTCAGAGAGACCCGCAAAGACACAGCCAAGCAGTGCCTCCAGAGAACGCTCTGCCTACAAAACTGATTTTAATTAAGACAGCTCGGAGTCATGCGAAATTATGAAACTGTCATTAGGAGAAAGAAAAGATCTGTATTCAATAACCTGATCAGATTATAAAAACATGTTGCATTCCACAACCTTTTAAACTAACACACCAGGGTCTGAACAGGCACAGAAACAGCAAGTGAAAGAATTCCAACCGGCGTGTTCGGCAGAGGGTGGAAATGCCGAGGGCCTCCGCTCAACTCAATCACGCATGGGCTTCTTGCACACTTGTACTTGTTCAAAAGAAGGTTATGCCACAAAAATAATATCAATGTGTTTAGCACCTGACCTGCCAATCCACAAACCAGCCACAATCCCTCTGCTGAGCATCCTCAGTTAATAATGACATATAGAAATTCCCTTGGATTTTAGTTAAAGACATTTCACGAGCCCGTTTCTAGGATGAAGACTTTAAGTGGCCGCTCCATGGGGAAGCTACAAGCACCTCGAGCTCATCGGGGCCGCACGCGCAGCGGCTGAGAGCAGCATATTCTTCCAGTTAAATTTTACTCAATGCCAAGTGTTGAAGTAAATTTGAAACATAAAAATATGATATCCAGCCCACATTTCCTGAATGCAAATATGTACATTCCTCCGAGCCAAGAAGATTATATTCCAAGCAATAATACAAAGCCAGGGTCTGTAACGGTGATACGAGACTAACAGCCTGCCTTTGAAGACAGCGAAAAGTGCAGCAGAGCTCTCGAGGGGCTCCGGTCTGTCAGATCCCTTTTATTCCTCAGTAGCACAGCCTTGATCAACTTTCAAGATTTTTGTTTGTGAAAGGTTTTTATTTCTCCTTTGCTTTTGTGTTCAGATGTCAGGCTCAGAGGGAAGAAGAGATCAGCACTGGGATGAGGTTTTACCCACCGGCAGTATTTACTCTGCTCCGCAAAGGTCTGCTTAGCGATTGGGGTTTTTATTCCCCTTCCAGGCAGCCAGCACCCAGTTCTTCGATGCAATGGTCCCGTCATCTCTAAAGCGGGGACAATTGCCCTCCTCCTTTGTTTGACTTGCTTATCGAGACTTGGGACAAGGAAAATCATTATCACTTGTCTGTAAACCCCCTGAGATATGGGGGCTTAAGGGTACAACTGCGATTCATTCTTAGGAGATTTCATCTACATTTAAGCTGAGTTCTAAGTGCAAGTGTGCGCTCCTGCAGTTCAGGCACAGCAGGGGAGCTCACCCTGAGCAGCAGGTTACATTTACCCACAACATCCCATTTTATTCCCATTATCCGCAGGCACCTGTGGCATCGAAGGCCAGGTGCCTCCTGTTTTGTGCTGGCTTCACCCAGACCTTTTCTCAGAGCTGGCATGAAACCAAGCCTCAAGCAAAAACAGGGTTCAGAGCATTTTCAACACGATCCCTTTTTCATTTTGATTCACACGAAACTAGGGCTACAAAAAGAAATGCTATTCAGGGACACACAGCACATCACATACATATTGATGCAGAAGCTGAGATAACAGTGTTTATTGACAATCCACTGTCCCAAAGGTAATTCCTCCGGCTCTCATGTCTCCTGTTTACAGGTCCGAGAAGTCTGACGTTGTGCTTGTGCACCAGCCAGCTCCCGGCTCATAAATGCCAGAGCCGTTCACCAAAAGTGCTCCAAGGTTTAGCACCACAAGACTGACAAGTTTGAGATCCAGCTGCTAATCTGGCAGGGCCCCAAAGCCCTTGGCTCCTGGACAATGTCACTTCTTACATGACTGAAAAAGCTAGGTTTGCAGATGGCCACTTCATGCACTCGGGGATTGTTATACACAAGGGCTGGAGTGTTCCCTTGGTGGGCTGCCAGTTGGCCCCGGCGCCGTGGGGAACGCTCCGAAAGGCCCCCCCAGTTTGGGGAGCGCAGCCAGGGGACCTCAGCCCCAGACTTTGCCATAGACATTTCCTGCTTTGCACCAAAAAAAAAAAAAAAAAATAATCACAGTGCAATCTGCAAACACAACAGAAGCAGTAGTAAGTGGCTTGCACAGAAAGAAGAGTGGTAACCATCACCCAAACAAGTTGGAGAACCCTTCAGTACAACTCATTTAATGAACCAGCATTCGGCCAGACCTCAGGGCCGTACCGGACACCTGTCCTCACACCCATCTATAAAAAAATAAACAGCAGCAACTTCTGGTCGAAGGCAAAAAAGATTAGCAGCTGCGCCCCAGAGCCCCCAGTCTGTGGGCAAAGCTGGCCACCAACATGACAGGGACAGGAACTACCATGACACCTCAGCTCTGCGGTCAGTCCCCGGGCAAACACAAAACCAGCAACCAAAGCCGGCAAAGGGTGAACCTTTGCCTGCATGGCAGGAGACCCAACAGGACCAACGGCTCCGGCCGCAGGGATGCAACGGGCTATGCCGGGTACCACGCAGGGCTGGAGTCACAGCCTGCCCCATAATTCTTCCTCCCCCACCTTTAAATTTCATTCCCTCGCTGACATTTTCATCTCTCTCCTCTTCCAGGCTCCCCCACCAGACAATCTGTCTGGTGTTGTTAGCCTTGCCCCCAAAGACATTGCCATGCCAGGTAGTAAATAAGACCTTGCTGCCTCCACACTGCCTGCCTTAAATAACAAAATGAAAGAAACCGTGACCTTCAGAAGGTCTTTGCCTATGGTTTGGAAAGCGCTGCCTGCCAAGCAGAGCCCAGCCATGCTGCACAGCAGAGGGGCTTCCAAACCTACTGCAGGAGATACGTGAACCACAGACTACTTCACTGCATGACTTTAATTTACCCCTCCGAGACAGGGAATTTACAGCTAGAAGGTGGCATTCAGTTTTCTCCCCAAGAAGGCTGATTAGCTCTTCTTTTACACCTGGACAGCTACACAGATTAGACACCGGCCAGATGCCCACACCAGCTCCAGGTTTTTTTTTCTCTTCCCCTTCTTGAATCCTCTCTCCCTGAACACCCAACACCCACCACGCTTCCCTCCTGCTTCCCAGCAAAGCCAGGACCCCTTGCAGGATTGCTCCATGAGGTGCAGGTGGGACAATGCCCGTACTTACTCGCTGCCTGAATCTTTGCTTTCCGGCTCACCACCAGCCCGTAGTGGTTTTGCGCCATGCAATCGTACTCGCCTTCATCCGAGGACCCATCTCCCCGGACCCTCTGGAAACGGGAGACGTAGAGCGACCCGTTGGCCAACATGAAGGCATTCTCGTTGTCCACGATCATCACGCCATTCTTCCGCCACGTGATGGTGATGGGCTGGATGCCCTCCACCTGGCAGTAGAGGATCAAGGGCTGCTCCTGCACAGCTATGTCATCGCTAGGCTCCACAACGAATGCCAGCTCGGAGGAATGCCCAAAATCTGAAGTGAAGAGAAAAGGACAAAATCAACAGTGTACCCATAAGAAGCAGCAAGAGCCAACTGCTACGGCGGATTACAAGGGATGATGAGAACATTTTGAATAGAGTGGGCTCCAATAGGGCTACAGGGTACAAGTGTTTTGGAGAAATACAAAACCCTTGGGCACGCTTTGCCTCCCAAGGCTTTGCTATCAAAATCTCAGGGCGCAATTTCCAAAGGCACAACCACAGGCACAGTCCTTCAAGACCTCCTTTGGAGACTCCAACGAAGGGGACAGGCAGGCAGACTCCTGCGGTGGCTTGCCAAGCCCCAGCTCCAATTCATACCCCACTGCAGATTGCCTCTGCACCTCCTCGTGCAGGGGCGCAGCAACAGGCAGTAAAAACTTGCACAAGCATGGGGCATCAGCCGTTCCCATCCCAGGAGCAGAAGTTCACACGAATTCAAGAAATCTGCTCCTCTCCCCCATGTAACGAGGTGGAGGGGGGGCTGCGCCATGCCCCAGACCCCTCTGCAGCACAGCCAGCGGGGGTGAAGAGGGGCATCGGCAGCTCCCAATTCAGACCATATTGTCACCAGCATCTCTGTGACACTTCTCCCGCTCGGCAGAGCAGGAGACCCTTTGCCTCTCGCACCTAACACCATGCCCTTCTGTCGCTTTGGTCTCTCTCGGGCTGTAACAGGCAAAGGATGGTGCCATTCAGTCCTTAACGAAGAGCGAGTTAAGCACCAAAGTAGAAATGCACCATGTTCTGGCTCAATGACACAAAAGGTTTCTTGCAAAGCAATTACGCTAAACGAAGTCCACGAGAGACAAGTTGTGGGAGAGTTTGTACCAACAATAGGCAAACCCTCGCTTCCCATCGTACTGATACATCCTAATTTACTTCTTTTGCCAGCAGAATGTTAAAATACTATGTCTTTGGCATGTTATGCTTCACTTGGTCCAGCACACTTTTTTAGGGTATAATTTGCCATACAGTCATGATTAGATGCTACAGAAGATGATAGAAATAGAGCTATTGTTTAAAAATTAGCACAAAATACATGCTGACATGAAAGACAAAAAGCAACCAAGAAACGGGAGTCATATAAATATTTGAAGGGTGTAAATGCAGAGATGGAGGAGAACTCTTTTTTTTTTTTTGTCTTTTTCCCCCCAAAGAGCAATGGAGAAGAAATTCCAGCAGAGTAAGAACACTACACTTTCATCCGAACACGGGGAAAGCCTTTCTAACAGCTCTCCTGCACAACAGCCCCTTGATGGGTGGAGACCTCCAGCTGCTCAAATCTGCAATACAGCTTCTCCCCAGTTTCATGGGCTCAGGGGGACGAGCTCCACAGTTGCTCACAGAATTGGGGGACACACAGGCAATTTCTCTTGGCAAACATCAGCCACAGCACAGTCTTTGTAATGCCTGTCCCTAATACAGACCCCACCAAGGACAGGATCCCACCGCACTAAGCTCAGAAACAGCGTGGAGGTTATATCATTAATGCATGGTAAAAATAAGAGATGAGAAGAGGCAGTTATCCTAAAGAAGAAAAAAAAAAAAAAGAAAAAGTCTGTCTTTTCTGCTCTGCAAACCCAGTGAGATTTTTTTTTTCTTTCTTTCTGTAAATCCCCATTGCTTTCTACGCCAACTTAAATTGGATTACGGGGGATAAACATTGAGTGCAACCTGAGCCGAGGCAGATGGACGGAGCAGACAAAGAAGGCAGGGGTAGAGCATGGCAGGTCAAAGGTACTGCTGTCAAGGTATGAGTGTGTGCAGGGAATGGACAAACTCTACTTAGTGACAGACACCTAAAACACACTCTTTATTAACCCATTAAGTCTTAAAATGTCAGGCTAGCTCCAGCCATCTCAGTGATCTATCGCTCACCGTGACTTGTTTTTTATGAGATAGCCCTGGGGTCCTCTCAGCAAGTTAGACTACAGCCAGCACAAACCCATCAATTACTTTTTTTTGGTGAAAATTAAGGAATTAGATGAATGCTCCGCATTTTTCTGCAAAGTGGCCAGAGTCTCAACAGCACCTACCACGCTGGGGCCCCATTCCCTGCGTGGGTGCTCCTGGGAGTCAGGAAGGGACTCCCTTCCTGACACTGAACCGACGGGGACTTCGGACTCCAGGAAGATCGAACAAGATTTCAGGATTTGAAGCCTAACAGGCAGTCAGTAAAAATCCCTAATGAAATAGATGTCCCATCTTCCCCCAGCTCCCCTGTACTCTTAGATAAAACAGCTTATTATTATATGTATAATAAAAGGAAGAATCAACATAATTACATGCCCTTCCCACAATAGCTGTCATTATAATAACCATCATTAAGGCCTGTGATTGGAGATAATCATGTTTACCTCCATAACATTCGGTCTGCATCCTAACTCCAGGCTGCTCAAGCAGCAGAAGTGATGACACTCATAATAAGGGCTGGTGCCCTCAGACACACACCCAGGTGGGGATGGACACTGGCTGGTCCTGGGGTCTCCTGGGCTGTGGTCGAGAGCGGGACTGTGCCTCAAGGTGTGACATTGTACAATGGATAGCGTGCAACTGGTTTGTAACCTGCAGATACCTCACAGTGTCCAGAAGCACCCAAATTCCTCCTCAATGGATGCTTTTCTCATGGGATGCTTTTCAGACCTTGAAGAAATCCCACTGTCTCTTTCCTAGGGCTTCAGGGCCAGGTGACCAACTAACTGGAGACATGCCAAGAAGCAAACTCACCCCACTGGGGATCTGGGAGAAGCCAAGCTCTATCTTTTACCCTGACATGGACTTTCCATGCAAATTCAGCCAAAAGTCTCTCTTCTCCCCAGATAGTTAGTTCCTGAAAGATGCACAGAGGCATCTGCTGCTCTTCAAAAGTCCCTACCCCCCTCCCTGGCACTACAGGCACATTAAACATCCTAAAGCTGCCTATCTGCATCCTTAAAGAGATACATCTGGCATTGCTTTAAAATACTGAGCTTTGGTCCTCAGGAGCCTCAGTATCCCAGCCTGCAAAATCCACAGGCTCTGTCTTTTGTGGTGTGAAAGTCTGAATCTCGCAAATAGGTAAGTCATTGGTGGCACAGTTGGCAAGACCCAAGCTAGCCAGCTGACCTGACCATGTCTGCACCACCAAAACACCGCTGGTACAGGGAAAACTGAGCCCAGCAGGTCCCCAGGATGCAGAAAGTTCTGAGGAAGTGGCCATGGGCTCTTCTCCAGCCAAAGGTCACCTTTAGGCCAGCCCCATTCCCTATGGCCCTCAGCCTCCTGGCCTAATCTGGGGGCGTAGAGCAGGTTTGGTGAGAAGGATAACCCTCGCAATGCCAGGGCATCACGTTCCTGGGGGTTTTCTCAAAAAAGAATGAGGCCTTGGGATGCTGCACACCATCAGGTATGAGGAACTGGTCCACAAACAGCTCAACCTGAGATCCACACAGCCGCTCTAGAGGGAACTGGGTGCAAGGCACGGTGGAAACTAGGCACCTTACACCATCTTCGTCCCTTTCTAAATACCTCTATTCATCCATTTGGCTGTAACCATGATATTATTTGCATTAAAAATGGTTTTCAAGGATGAGGCTTCAAACACGGACATTGAGATTTGACCTTCCAAGATTGGCACCGTGAAGCTCCAGGTCTCAAAGGCAGACAACGAAAGCAGAGCCCAGTCTCCCTGGGATGCTCAGGGTGAGAGACAAAGGAACAGAGACACTTGCAGAGGAATTTCCATGGCAGGACAAGAAGGCTCCTGGTGTTTGCTCTAGAGGTCAGCTCAGACGGGCAAGAGGGAGAGCACATCAAAGCAAGGAGGTAAGGGAGGGAGAGGGGCAGCCAACTCCATCAACATAAATAACTGATTGTAGTTAGTAGCGAGGCACAGAATTTATGCTACAAAGTCGGAAGTAAACACCACTCCAAAGGCATAAGGAAACAGCAAAAGCGCAAGTAATTGAGAGAGACAGAGAGGAAATGGACGAGGCTGTGCACATTCGCTTGGGGAGTCTGAAAGCCCCGTGTCCCTCCAACGGCTGGCTGCGTAACCAAACCCAACTTATCCCACACAACCTGCCGGGTATCTCCCGAAACGGACTGTGAGGCGGCGTGGACTCGTAGCCACTCTCTGCTCGAGGCAGAAACTGTAAAACTCTGCTGATGGCAGCCTGAGTGTGCAGTTGGAGGCAGGGGCGTTCGGCAGGCAGCTGAGCAGAGCGCTTGTCTCGGCGCCGGCAGGCTGTGCCGGGGAGCGCGCAAGGGAAAATTGCTTTGCTTTCTGCAAAAGGATGGAGAAGGAAGCGTTATTAGCTCTGACATAAAGGCCACAAGAAAATTATTGGAATCCGCATTCTACAAGTCTCCTTTTGAGAAACATTTACCATCTCCCTGAGCAATACAGTCTGTGACTATATGTGCAAATATTTAACAAAAACTATTTTCCCTATTGATCAAGCAGACAGGCACACTCAGAGAAACCAATTAGCACTTGTGCTTTTGAACCAAGAGATTTATTTAGTGCTGAGAGAAAGAACTTCGAATTAATGTGAAGCTTAAAAGACACTTTGAAGTTCATTTAAAAAAAAAATAAGTTTAATTATTTTTTACTTGACACTGTGATTCATGTTCAAAGCTTCAAAAGAACTTGCTCATAACCCTAGCATTGTCCTTTTCCATTTGGGAAACACAATTTTGGCTTCCCCTCCTGTGCTTCTGAAAAATACAGCAGCTAATCTCACCACTCTAATTAGCAGTGACATCCATCGCAAAGGACCTCAGTCACATCACAGCTCATCCTCCTGGACCCCATCCAGACCCACAGCCAGCAGGGCCATCCCTGCCCCAGGAGCTCATGATCCCAACAGATGAAGTCCGTATTATTACTCCCGTTCTAGACAGGGAACATTAATCACAGGGAGATGAAATGACCTGCCAAAGGACAAGCTCGTGGCGAAGTGAGATATTGTAGGAGCAGCCAAGTCCACCTTGGTCTTCCTCATGCAGCATCGCCAAGAGTACTGGTGGGGAGACTGAGGCAGCCCCGGCTCCTCTCTCATCACAGCCACAGCACAACATCCACCTGCAAACGGCCTCTCACGAGCAGAAATTTGTCCTCTCCTGATCCACCATGTTTGCTCCCAGCATAACACAGCATAAATCAGCAGTGACCCACCGGTGAGCTTTACCACCACCAAGGTTAGCCACTCCGGTCCTGCTTCAATAAAGGCACAAGAAAACATCCCAGGGCTCCAACCAGCCCAGGACCAGAGGATTTTATAGTGGAACACAGATGATTATTAGCATCAAAAGCCTGGGTGCAAGTTGGGACAGCCCTTAAAAAAACAGCTCCTGTTTTTTCCGTAGAAGTTTGGGGTGGTTTTTGGTTTGGGTTTTTTTGGCTTTTTTTTTTTTTTCCAAAATCCTTCTGCAAATGGGAGGATATGGAAGGAAGAGATACCTGGACCTGAAAGATGTTCTTCAGCAGATTATAACAGGTTTCAGGCTGATGAAATTGGCAACCTAAAAATCCACCAGGTGCTCCCTTAAATCTCCTTGAGGCTGACCCAGACCCTAACGAGAAAAGCACTGCAGTAAAGTGCAAATTGGCTCTTAAGGGCATCCAGAAAAATTTACATTTAAAGAAGAAGAGAATAGGCTGTAACAAGCCCAACATCTTGCTGGCAGTAAAGTTTACTAGCTCAGAATTTTTTTATTCCCTTTCCTTTCAGACGAGAGGTTATATAAAGCCATTTTTCCATCAGGGTGCATAAACCACATCCACTCGTTAAGTGATTGCAGGAGGTCCCTGTCGAGGGTAATGCGACCTCTCAGCCACCTGATGCAGAGCCCAGAGACATGCCCAGCATTGCTGCCCTCGGCAGGGGAAGGCAAACACAGCCCAAAGAGCCAGAGAAGTTGTCCCAAATAATTTTCAGATGTTTAGGACCAGAGTGGGTAAATCCCAGGAGGTCGCTTGTAAACACAGGGTGAAAGCTGGAAGCGGCCACAGTACAAAGACCCTTTCCAGGATGGGCTCTGAGTCCTTGGGGGCTGCCCCATCCCTGAAGAAAGCAGGGTAAAACCTGTTGGTATAGCTGGA
>JAOXNO010000070.1:39740150-39792167 GCA_028565335.1 Limnodromus scolopaceus
TAACAAACGGGGTGGGGGTGGGGGATAAAATAAAAACAAAGAAAAGAAAAAAAAAGTTAAAGTGAACGAAATTCAGATAATTGATGCTGTGACCCAACCAAGCACTGAAATGTATTCCTTTTAAATCCCACAGAGGGCAATGGGATGTACATGTGCCTCCATTAAGCATTATCTTGATGTGTTTCTCAGTCTTAAGAAGCATCTCAAATCACCTGAGGATCATTATTCCTATTTCACATTTGGGAAAGCAAGATCCCAAGGGAGTGAAGTGATTTGCCCGCAGTTTCTTGGCAGGCTGGAGCAACCATTCCCCCAGGCCTCTGCCAAAGACCACAACTTTCAACAGTCTGTTTCCATATTAAGGGCTGGATTTCTAGAGGGCGAGCGGGCAGCGCTCTGAAAAACTGGCTTCTGAGACAGTTCATGATACAGACCCACAGCAGAAACCAGGAAAGCAAAGGGAGCCCTGGTATAATTTTGGCTACTTATCATAAAACCTTTGTTTTGAGTCCTGGTCACAGCTTGCAAAAGTTGGTGTCAATTCAAGCACTTTAATTCAGAAAGAAACCAGTTGGCTCTCCTCCGCAGTGCTCAAGCGGAGTTTAGGACACAGGTGGCCACAAATCCAGGTAACAAGCAGGTCACTCTGCCTGATTATCATTCAGCAATTTAACAGCCAAATTATTTTGGGAGCTCACGGAGAGCTCTCTAGGGAATCAGTGCTCAGATTCTGAGCCGAGTGTGATTTTGTAGCAAGAAGCCAATTCAAAGTATGGAAGTGAGATATCCCACGTGCAATTTGCGCTTCCTGTTGAAGCCAACTTTGTGCATCATTTACATATTTTAACACTTTTCTCCTTTTGTTGACAAACTCTGATGGGTAAAGCTGTGCTATAAACGGTGCCCTGTAATTGGGTTGTAAAACATTGTCTTAACTCTATCCACAATGTTAATTACATCCTGTGTATAATTGATTTTCACACTACTATCTGGGAAGGAAACAGGTAGGTTACGGAGAAGTATTTGCTGGGGGGAGGAAGGTGGGGGATTAACTTTTTTAAACAATAACCAAAGAAATCTTCTGGTACAGAGTCAATCTGAGCAGATGTCAGCTCGCTTTGCTGGGACCGTGGCACAGACACCATCCTTGCACAAACTCTCCCAACCACGGGAGTGCACGTTTATTCCAATGAAGCAATATCAGAAACAGGATTTCCTCCCAATCCACGCACCCCCATAAAGACAAGTGCAGTGGAAATTGCTCTACCCTATCGGGAGAAGGAATTTAAATCAACCCTTGATCTTTGACTCCTTTTACAGGCAAAAATGCAATACCTCCTCCAGGCGAGCACGCTGGAGATCTTAATGGCTGTGCTGAGCCTTGCAGCTCCTCACTCATTCGCAGGCTGCCACAGCAAAGACCCAAAGCAGACTCCTGGTGCCCGGCTCCAGCTCCTCAGGGACTGGGACTGTCACAACCCTGCTGACAACTGAGCTGTCAGAGCCCACTTGACCATCACCAAAAGAACAAGCCCCCAGCTCAGGCCCTCGGGGGCTGGCTGGAGTCAAGACAGACCGTCAGGGGAGAACTGAGGCTTTGAGCAATGCTTGGAAAAACCAAACAGCTTTTACTCAAATCCCATCAGTCTCGCCGGCATACACTGCTATATCCAGGGAAAAAAATAAAGCCCGTGATCAGCCAGCTAAAGCTAGCTCAGAAAACAAAATATTTCCTCCTGTGCTGGAAAAAGGAGAAAGGGAGATGGGGAGCATAAATGGAAAAAACACATCAGAATACACAAGTCAATAAACAACTGAAGACACCCACCATCATGGCATCGTAAACCAGAGCCTGTAACAAAAGCTTCTGTCCTGCGCTGGAAGGGAGCTTCAGTGATCCGTTCACAGCAGAGAGAGGCTCCTTTGTGATCGCGTCCCCGTACCTGGCGATGCTGTTTGTCCAGGGCTGGTTAGCTGATTTATTCCACGAAGACTGCAGAAGAAAATTGGGAGGAGAAAAGATCCAATTATCACAGAGAAGAGATTCTTATCCTCATAAACCTGAAACGAGAAGCAGCTTGAAAAAAGAAATTTCGAGTTGGGGAAAAAACTGTGGTGCTAGAAGATGTAAGTTAAATGCAGAGATCACTTCTGATGGCATCGAAATAAAGATGCTGCCATGGACTGGCACTCTCACCCCATTAGAACAGGCTTCGCTGCTCTGTTACATGGCCTGGTGCAGATAAAAGCTGCCAGATAGTTCACACCTGAAGTGGCCTTTCCACTGATTCTCCGAGTCTTAGGCCAACAGGTACAACATGGCACAAGCCATCGCTTACGGGTCCACTGAAAGCAACTCCCCGCAAAGCTGCAAACAACCCAGAGCAGCACGAGCCGACTGAAAAACAATGCAAAGCTGGAAAGCAACCGGGACGGTGGAAACCTGGAGCAGAACAATTAGAGTATTTGCTTTGGCACAAGGAACGCTCTGCAGCAGGGAGAAAGACCCTCACCTGCCTGCGCTGGCACGTGTGCTCCGGTAAGAGTTGAAGACAACTCCAAACTGCTCACTCTGCAGCGCAGACAGATTTCCTTCTCTAAGCCAGGGTTTGGGTAAACACTCTGCCATTCCCCACCAACACAGAGGCACAAAACTGGGGGCCTTAGTTTTTTTAATTTTTTTTTTTTTTTTGCAACAGACCACCAAGCAATTCTTAGCTCAGCTTTAAATCCCCTGGGCAACCAGTGTTACCTTGTTTGTAGATCTAATTAAATTATATGGGCTGAACGCAATTTGTTCTGGGTTCTCTCAGCTTCCCCTTGCAATAAACTGTTGAATGCACACCTCTGTGTATGGGAAATGCGTGCCTTTAAGAGCTGAAGTTATTTAACAGCTCAGACTATTAGTTCACAGGCAGAAAAGTATTTTCTTTCCAGGTTTTGATTTTATTGGGCTGTCCTGCGTATACCTAAGCTCAGCCTCGCTGCTGACTCAAATACATATACATATATGCACACAGGCACACGCTCACATTTAAGGCACACATGAGCCCGTTATCTCTGAGCTCATTCCACGGATGTTACACGTTGCCTGGATGGAAGAGAGAGGACAACGCGAGGCTGAAGTGAAAACCCTGACCTGACACAACCGCGAGTGCGCACACAGAATACCGGCAGTGTGAGCACGATGGTTGTGTAGGGTGAAGACATAACAGTGCATCGATTCAAACCCACTAACCACCTAGTGCTCGCTGTCAGGCAGGAGAAACCCAGGTTTCTGCGCTGCGTATGTGGACGCTACTTACGCAGGCCAGATCTATTCCAACAACAGGCAACGTAGCACGAGTCCAGCCGAGATGGCAAGGAGATTTCTGACATCAGCCTGACCTTGCGTGAGTCATTTGACCTCCTTGTGCCTCGGTCCATCTGGCTGGAAATTAGGTAGAAATACACGACCAGATGTTGTACGTGAGCCAGGCATTCCTAAGTCAGCTATTTAGCAAGGAGCAAATGCTACCTCGTGCTGTCGGTGCTGGCAGAAGGCACATTAAAAGCGCTCATGTATGTGCTGAAGAGCTGCCGGAGCCTTTCCCGAGCGCTCTCTGTCCACCCCGACTTCAGCGCCAAAGGGGCTCAACACCTCGAAGGAGGCAGAGCAGCGTTACATCCCAGCTCTAACACCAAGTCATAGGAGCTTTGCTGCTGCCTCAGGATCAAGCCTTAAGAAAACAAGTAGTAAAAGGCCTCATTTACATGACAGGACCCTGCAGAACAGTGATGTCTGAGCCCACCGCTCTGGATATCAAGCATTCGCTAATTTAGAAGCGGATGCTGGAGGCAGTGTCTTTGCCATTCCTCTCTCTGAAATCCTCAATAAAATATTCTGAGCCAAGAGCATTCCCTAATTGCTCCCTTTCTAAGTGGACAATCATTAAACTGCAGTTTAATAGCAAGAAACCAACCAAGCGATCACACAGAGCTCACAACAAGGGATATCACTGCACGCGAGCGCTCGAGGAACACGTTCGATTCGCTTCTGCTGCCATCTGAAAGGCTTTCCGCAGCTACGGCACTGACTGATGGCTTCTGCGC
The DNA here is from genome assembly GCA_028565335.1 of Limnodromus scolopaceus. Taxonomy (NCBI): domain Eukaryota; kingdom Metazoa; phylum Chordata; class Aves; order Charadriiformes; family Scolopacidae; genus Limnodromus; species Limnodromus scolopaceus. Next base: position 39,744,243 of record JAOXNO010000070.1, read on the forward strand.
CTTTTCCAAGGAACATACGTTACTGAGCAAATACTGCCTGGAAATTTCAGCGTCGAACCTACACAAATATGCGCACACGCACACAAATGTGTGTCCTATTATAGATGCTCACACGCGTATTTGCCATCCGAAAGATCTGAGCATCCTACGCGTACACACACACACACAGAGCAAACTTGAAAACCTTTTTGCAGGCATCTTGTGAATACCAAAAAACGTAGAAAGAAACAGGCAGCTCTCCTGCAATCCCCAAAGGACCATCTGTTAGCGGAAACGTCAATCTGCCATGTTTACATAGGTTTTGATGACTCTGGGAACAGCCTGTTCGGCTCTGGCTGAAATTGGCTGCAACGAAGAACAAACTTGTTTTGTACCAGTTTGCAACTTTCAACAAACAGAAAAAACCATCAGCCACACAACATGGCCTATATCCCACATGTTGTTCAAGCACATTATGTTTGGGAGGAAAAAAAAAATATAATAAAATCCCTCTTGGGGCTTAGTGTCTGAGGTTGGGCAGCGGCAATTAACTCGAGGTCTGTTTTCATCACAGACCTGAAGAAGGTCTTGTGTGCCTGAAAGCTTCTCTGCTTTTTTAAGCAGTACCTTTTGCTGTAATAAATGATACTTTTTCTTTCTACTTGATGGGGACTAGCGAACGGCTGAAGGAAGACAAGGAAATGTCCTTTTGGTTTTTGCAATAGAATAATGAGGGCAAGGAGTGTCAATCTAATACTAATTTAGAGAGGGAAAAATCCCTTTGTCAGTTCACTGCAAACACAAGAATGAAAACTAATAAAAACATCTTCCAGTAAAAGGTGTTTCCATTACAGCTAAATCCTTATCAAAGCAAACAAGCCTTTTCATTTTAGCCTTTTTATAGAAACTCCAACTGGTAAAAATGTGCCTAGATCACATTACCTTCCCAGTGACAAGTAATAATTTCACGCGAATATATGAGCTGAGAATGAATGTATAGGAAATGCTGATCTTGAAACCTTCCCTGTTTTATGAGGACGGTTCTTTAAACTAGCCTGAAATCCTGTGGATGTGAACAAGGCTGAGGACACTTTGGATGTGCCCAGCTTTTAAGGGTGTCACATCGGAGAGAAAGGATTCATTGATGGGAGTGGGAAAGCTCCACGCCGTGCAAACACACAGCATCCCTGCCCGCAGCCGGGCTTCTAAAGAAGACGCAACAGAACACAGACCTCTCCCCCCGCCAGATAAAGGAGACTCTCCACCAGCTGTCAACGGCAGCACAGCCCTCATCTAAAACTTTTCAGAAAACATTAGGACTTTTTTTTTTTTTTTTTCCACGCAGAAAAAATTTCAACACGAAAATGACTAACAACCCGGGTAGATCCAAGTTCCCTGATGCGTTACAGCTTTTGCTCTCAAAGTCATTGGGATGCTTCGTGGGAAACGCCATCCTCGTGGGGAGGAGGCCCACAGGGAAGGAGCAGGAGCAGCAAGCAAGGAAAGATCCAGCTTGCAAGAAGCATAACCGCAAACATTTCCAAGCCAAAACGCTTGGGTTTGGCTTCATTCAATGAAAAGCTGAAGTCTTCCATGGAAAGCAGATGCTTTTTAACATTCTCCCCCACCCCCTAAATTGCTTGGCCCAAAAGCAGCAGTGACAGAGATGTCTGGAGCGGAGCCATTTTATCATCCTCAGTCCATCTGTCAGGGGAAGCAGAGCTGCACCACCACAGCCCGTGCGTTACGGTGTCATTTATAGCACGGGCTACTGAGGGCATCGGTCTGGGGGTCACCTGAAAGGGGAAGAGAGTAAGAGAGGAGAATCACTTGTGTGTTTACAAAACCTCACGTGTCACCACTGGGAAACACACAAAAAGGAAGGAAAAGGGCCCACTAAATGGCCGAGCAAACTCCTGCCCAATGGAGCTGTCAGCTGGCCAGAGAGGTCCTGTGCCAACGGCTTGGCCACGGCAGCACCTTGCTGTCCCACAAGCAAGGGACAAGTGGCCAGAGGGCTCCTGTGGGCTCTCCAGCCGCACAAAGAATGTCCCACCTTCCATTTGCACCATCCTGCACCCCCAGCATTGCTTGTAACGGCTCGAGAGGAATCACAGCCCTACATTTGAAGGAACTGGTGATCTTGACTTGAAAACACATAAAGGGACTTCTCAAAACCCTTCCCTGCAACTCCTTCCAGGAGTCACTGCCACTCTCAGCATTGTCAAAGACTTCTTGCCCTCAGACTCACCGTTCTCCAGTCCCCACACCTAAAAAATGACAGTCACTCACGGGGACAGTCCCTTCTTTGTGCTTTGCTTGTACATCTCCTAACAACACGGAGCCTCCAATCTCCACTGGAGCCTCCGGCTGCCATAAGAATAAAACCAATAAAGAATAATCCATGAAATGCTAAGGAACGAGCCAGCATGTGAAAAGCCTGCAAGCATGGGAGCAGCTCTCATTGCCACTGCTAATGGCAAGTGCTAAGAGCCAACACAAAACAAGTTTCAGGAGCATAACTTGAGGACAGAGGGCCCAGCAGGCAACTGGAGAAGGTCACATAGGCCTGGAACTGCCAGTTCCTCGGCATCACAGCTACACAAACCCGCCCAGCAGCGGTGGCAGCATCCAACTAAGAGTCTGTCCCAGCCAACATCTGAGCTCTGTGGTGACATGATATGCTGTTAAATAAAAGGGATCTTTGAGGCATTTCTCACTCCCTTTCTTCACTGACTTGGACTGCAAGTGATAGTTCCCGACCTAGAGCACCCTGGGGAGATTCCCCTTGCCAGGCTGGACCAGAAGTTTCCTCCCACAAGGATTTTCTCCTTCCTTTGGCTCCATCACATTCCTTGCTGTGGGTTTTCACAACCCTAACCACAAACAGCACGACAGAAGGGAAGGCAACAAAGGAGGCTGGTCATTGTGGGGTACAGCAGCTCCCAGCAGCACACAGTTCCAGGCAGGGTCCCCGAGGGCTTTTGGCAGCCCAGCTGAAATGGCCACTGGAAGATGCTATTTGCAGCTCATAAGACAACCCAAGGAATCCACAACCCACTCTTGGGCCTTGGCTAGTAGCATTTTGTCTACAAGCAGGGAGATACACACACCCCCAGCTTCACCTCCGATTTACCTCTGTTGTGGGGACCTGGTGTGTGTGCCGTGCTTGTGAGACCTGCCCAGCCCCCTGCCCACCCAGCCAGGTAAAATCCCATCGCCATCCAGACGTGTGGCCTCTTGGTAACCACAGCATAAAAACGTTTGTGGCCCAAGTCTTTCCATCCTTGATTATACATGTCAGAGTAGGGGGAGGATGCAGCGGTGCTCAGGGCTGGCTCAGGTGGCACTTCCAGCAGGAACTGGGCAGTGGAGGGAGCAGGGTCTCCTGCGTGGGAGCACATCTCCCTCCAGTGCCCACTCACAGCAACAACAGCCTGTTGCTCCCGGTCACCACTCGAGCTCTCCTTCACCTGCCAGGTCATCCTCGCCGGTCACACGGGTGACAACGCTGCTCTCCGGGTGGCTGCCTGTGGCTGCTCCTCAGCAACCCTTGCTTCCCTACCCACATCCATCAAAAAAAAAACAAGCTCGCTATTCTGCTGGCAAAAACCCTCAGGGAATTTAACTCTCGGTGGCCTTTCCCCATGCAATTAGGGAGGCAGAGACACTAAAGCCAGAATTGCCCTTCTCCCCGAAGCTGTGATCTCTGAACGTAACTCTGCCGCCTGACACCACCAGCCTCTGCCACAGATGCCAGGGGCCCCACGCTCCCAGGCTAAGCCCTGAACAGCCAGGCCTTGGCACTGCCCTCTCCAGCCCGTGGAGAAATCTGCACCCGTGAAAATCTTCATGTAAACCTTTGCAGAGAGGATTGCTGCTTTGGAAGGGAGATCTGGATATGCTGCCCCCAGAAAGGCCTCCCAAGGGAGGGAGCTTCCCCCCGCCCCGACCTGTTCTCAGGGTAAGTCACCATCACTGAAAACATTTGTTCCTTATTTAACAGAAAGAGCTGTAGGAAATTCCTCACGCTCTTCGGCTTGGGTCCAGACAGGCAGCAACATTCCACCGAAACGCATGGATGCGGCCTGGCTGCAAACCACCTCCCTCTCCTTCGGCTGAGCGCTCATCTGCCGCGGCACGCGGGGACGGCCAAGAGCACGGCTTCAGCTCACAGGACTACTAAAGCCAGGAGAAGAGGTTGGGTTTCCAGCAGACCATACCCAACGCAACCACCAGCAGGAAGGACGTGTCTCGTGGTCAGCCAGGTATCCTGAACTCACCTTCCCTCCGGTGACGCGCGCGCACATCGTTGATGCAAACGTGAAATCCCATGCGCTCACAATGCATTTGTTTTACTGAACCTCCTAATTACTTTACATGCTCTCCCTGGGCTACAAAGAGAGACATAAACAGATTAACTAAATTAGGCCAATTAAAGGTTCCCTAATGGAATGAAATGTTTGAGGCGAGCCTGAGAAAGGAAACGGGCAGGGAGGAGTGAAAGACAATGCAATGTCAGGCAAACCAAGCAGGGCAGGAAAAGACTGCTTCGAAAAATAAGGTTCACAAATAAACCACGTTTTCATCTTTTGCGTATCTTCAAGAGTGCTCCAGCAAACACACCATTTATGGACAAAGCTCCTTTTACTCTAAGCAAAAGAGTATCCTGGGAGGCAGAGGATCTACTCTGGACATCACACTTTCTTACACCGTTTCTATGCCACAGCAAAGAGCAGCTTTCTGCAGCCCAAAGTCTGGCAACTGCTTCTCCAGGGATGAAGGGTCACTGTCCCAGTAGGTGAAAAGGGGTGGTAGATGGCACTGGGATCCCAAACTTAGATCTGACAGCCAAGATGGAGCCAGCAGATTTTACAAAGAGGGAAAAGCATGGCTGCCCAGCACCATCCTGTGGCCTGGACCTTGCAGAGCCAGGACAAGATCAGACCCTGGCTTTCCATCAGCCACAGACCAAGCAAAGGCTCTCGGCTAGGGTGGGAGCCCAGCCACCATGCATGGGTCCTTACCTTCCTCTTCCCATGGAGGATGTCCTCAGGGAGGCTTGTGTGGATGAGGCTGTGCACTTCTGTCAGTTCTGTGATGTCCCCCAGGGGCACGGGTGCATCTTCTGGGAGCGGGGACATGAGGGACTCCAGCTCATGCGAATCCGAGGTGGCATTGGGAGCTGCCACCCCTTGCCTGCTCCGGTGGTAGTAAGTGTGGTTGCCGGCTGCCTGGGAATCCAGGCCTGGCAGAGCCTCCCTGAGAGAAAACAAACAAGAGGTGACATCTCTCGTGAGCCTCACTTTCCTCTGTCCCCAACAGCCATGGACTGTGATCCCCTCCAAGTCACTTAGCTTGTCCTTTTGGAAGTGACCAGGGCCAAGCCACTGCTGAGGAGGGAGATACTCCATCCGCATCCTACAGTTACAGCTTTTGCTGCAGTAACCTCTCCTCAGAGGCATCTCTTCACCACCTTCACTAACCCTAGAGCTCATACAAAGCACAGTGCTGGATGCCAAGCCCTCCCCTCACCAGGAGACAACACAAGTCCCAGCACCAGAGCAAGCGCTCTCTAACCCTCGCCCTTGGGGACACGTGTCAGTCCTGTCATCTCTGCTTCACGGGCAAGAGATGCAACAGGACAGAAAGGTTTGGTGGCAACATTAGGATGAAACTTCAGAAGTTTCTTGTTACTAGTCCTGAGATCTGCTGCCAGCTCAAAGCTCTTCTCAACAAATTGTTTTCTGACCACGGTCTGTCCAAGTGCTTGTGGCTGGATTGAGACCTCTGGGACAGCCGGGGGCTCTGGGCCCAGTCCAACCCACCTTAAACCAGCCTGTCAGTCACTGGGAATTCTTTCATCATTTTCCCAACTGGAAATTAACAAACCTTTTCCAAACATCCTTACAGCTGTCCAACCTCAGAAGCAGGAACACTGCCCACACTAACACACACAGGTAATCTGGCAAACAGTGGTTTTCTCCCTTTTCTTGGTATTTTTTTTTTCCTCTGTAAAAAAACCTCTTAATCTAACAAAGCAAATCAAAGAGAAACTACTGAGAAAATAGATCAGTGAAAAGATTACACTAAATATGCTCCTGAGATAGCTAGCACTCCTAAGACTCAATCTTTGTATTAAGTGATGTCATATACCACACCCCAAACAGCTCAGTGGAACATGGAAAGATGCTCACAGTGGTTTTTGTCTCCATCCGTCACCTGCTGCGAAGGCGAGGTGACACCTACCTCTGCTTGCTGTTGCGGAAGCTGGCACACATGCAGAAGAGTATGCAGAGCAGCCCCAGGCAGACTCCCACGATGATTCCCGTCACAGAGTGGATATCCAGAACATCTGGAAGGGGAAGGACAGATATTTCAGCTGCAAGCGGGAAGAAGGTACAGAATATCTTTTGTTCAGAGAAGCACCAGCTTCACTAAAAGCAGGTGATGCCTCCATACACATAAAGGAAGAAGATTACTTGGCAGTGATGATTTAGAGGAGCTTAAAGCAAAGTGAGATCTATGCACATTCATTAATTCCGCGCTACACAGGTCTAACAGAAAGGCAGCACGATCCAGGTTGCACGTGCCCTCCCCACAGGAGCTGGGATGGGGAAGAGAGATGAAGTTCTCGGGGATGGGTTCTGGAGCTGCCTGTGGAGCCGCACGTCTGAGGACCCTGCCGTGACCCTCTGCACCGGCCCACACACAGTCACATCAGCCTGAGCGGTGACATTGGGCCACTGCTTGGCAAACAGAAATGTCGCTGCTGACAAATCATGGTCTTTAGCAACGCAACTCGCTTCCTGCACCAGGACAAGGGGGAAATTCCTACCAGACAACTTCTCCCGGAGGGTGTGCACATCCTTCACGTTGGAATAGGGACCAGAGCCCACCACCGTCTTTGCTCCCATCTTGAAGAAGTATCTGGTGTCGCTTTCCAGGCCATGCACTTCAGTGCTGAAGATATTTCCTAATCAAAAGGCAAGTCAAAAGACGTTTAAAATATGCAGTTTCAAGAGTATTCAGAGGCTGCAGCAAAGCCACAGTGGAATTCTGTTAGACCCTCAGAAATGAGGGGTTTTGTGTCATGGGCTCCAAGAGGTAATTCATACACCTCTTCGGTATTAACAAACTTGCTGCTTAAAGAGCTGATGCTACAGAGCGCACGTGGTGTTGCTGGTATATATTCTCCTGGGAATTACTGTATCTGCAGGACATTTACTGGATGATAATGGCTATTTCAGCCCTAGACTTGCACAATTTCTCAGTAATCCTGTCCCTGGACTCTCCTAGATGACCAGGAGCAAGGCCTAGCACATGCTCCAAGAAAGCTGGCAGCATGAGCTCCTGAATGTTTATGTGCTCAAAGTGAATCAAAAATCAGGGCAGCTGGATGGAATAACCATGGCCCTGAAGGCAAAGAAGGTGGCAAGAGGAGGAGAACCTGGTGGGCTGTTACGGGACCTCAAGGAGGCTCACCTTCTCGTGTCAGCAAGGTCCACATGTCGTCAGGCTGTGTGTTGTTGGCGTTGTACAGGATGAGGTACTCCACAATGATGCCGTTGGGCTCAGCAGGGGGGCACCAGTGCACCTGGACAGCATAGGGATTGAGCGGGTGCAGCCGCAGGTCAGATGGAGGGGTTGAGGGACCTGAGAGAAAAGTAAAGACCCAGCATGAACAGCAGAAATGAGAAGAGCAGCCTGAGGGGCATGATGAGTGGTCTGTGTCTTCTGTGAACCCTTCTCAGTGGTGCCACGGTCATGTTTTCAAGCACAAAATCCCCAGTGACCTGGGTGGCCAGACATCTCCTCCAAACAAGCTGTGGAGAGCACAGAGGGGAGGCTGCTGAGCCCAATACTGGGCATTGTGGCCAACCAGCCAAGGGAAACATGATGAAGCCACACAGCTTTGACACCGCAATGTTGGTCATATTTGAAAGAATGTCCCTAGTGCACCCCTGCTCCTCGTTGCTTTCTTCTCCATCCTAGTTCCAGCTAGGAGCAGGACACCACACTTTCAAAGCCCACAACTGCTGCTCTGTGAAGCTGAATGCCAGAGCTCTCCTTGATGAGCAGGATTTCTCTGAACCCAGAATTAATCCCACAGTAACATGCTTGTCTGTGTTTACAGAGGACCACTCCTTTGACAGGCTTGAGAAAGCCACTGCCATGCTTGGCGCCTCTTGGCCTTTTAAGTACTCCAGGGCACCAGAACTTGGAAGTGATCTGAGATCACCACATCTCTCAGGGGCACATCAGGAGGGATTTGATAGAGATTCAAGAAAAGTCAGGAGAAATCAGGATTCAATTCCCATAAATACTCACGGTCAGGAAGGGTGAACCGCTCCACCACACTGCCGAAGGGCCCATCGATGCCAACACCATTGGACTGCACGGCAAACTCATACCTGGTGTAGGGCTTCAACCCACTGATGAGAATGTCTTCATCCGAGCTGTCAAAAAAGGACATATTCACAAGGCCATGAACACCAGATGGTTCTGCCACCAACTGCCGCCTTGGTAGCTTACCAGAAGCACTGTAAGAGATTATTTAAAGTCCTACAGTATTTGATTTTTCATCTAACGCTTCATCTCCTGCAGTCGCATGAATGCAAGAGCACTCAGGTCCCAGCTACAGAGCAAAGTAGGTTCCCAGCCTCCAGGACCATTTTTGATCTACTTGCAGAGAAAAGCTTGAACACACAGCCTGGTTATAGGCTGAAAACCCGCTCAGGAATCTGGATTTAAAATATATCCCCAAATTATTATAACTGCTTAAATTCTAGCAATTTTTAAACCAAACTTGTGAGGACCATCTCACAAATCATGAATGCTTTGAGAATGGCCATAATTTCACTTGGCTTTGTTATTAACAGGGAAATGAGGATGTAAGGTCCCATCAGAGCAGAGAAGATGCAAAGACCAGTCTGTAAATGATCCCCTGCTATTTAAGTCACAGACAAGTCTCAGTGCCACATTTCACCAGCTCTGAATGTACCTGTGACCAAGGCAGACCTTTCCAGCATGTGAAAAACCCAGGGTTTTGCTCAGCACCAGAACTTCCACAAAGGTTCCCCCTGCCCTGTGTTTATTCCTGTCATGAGCGATACCTGGCAGATGAACCCACTTTACCTTGTGTAGTACGTAACGAGAGAGGCATTTTTCAGGCCCCAAGGGCTGAAGCGCACAGTGTAGTTGACAATTTTGACTGTGGTGAAGTCAGGTTTCTTCCACCTGAGCCATATGGAAGTTGAGCTGTTGGACTCCGCATAGACTTGGACTGGAGGCAGCGGAGGACCCTTCTGCACAGGGGGATCTATGGTGCAAGACAAAAAGAAAAGAGATGTGGCAACGTACGTGACACTAAGGCAAGGGACAGCCTCCATGGACACAGAAAACATGGAGTAAGGTCTAGGTTGTGAAGTATGTACCGATAATGGTGGCCTCCAGTGTAAGCCTAGATGCCCAGCTTAGTCCTTCTGTGCATGCAGCGGTTTATGCTTTTCCTCATGTGTGGGAAAGATCACAATGAGGATCCACACACCAAGGTGGTGGCGTGCTACTGTGGAGCACAGGAGGCCAGCTGCAAAGCCACCCACCCAACAGGCCCACACCCAGACTGTTCACCATCCCACAACCAACTGGCAGAGCTGACAAAGGGGCCTAGGTCTTCAGAGCTTTTACTTTCTTTCTAACACTGCACAAAGCCTGTCATGCTGCTAATTCATGTTCTCAATTCTTTGTAATGTAAGAGATGAAACCCAGGTGATTTGGTATTTCCAAGACCATCCCTGAGCCACCATCAGGGACAGAGGGAACACAGTGAAGGTCATCCATGCCCAGTACAAGAACCACCCTCATGAGAAAGGGGATATTCTGCTCCTTTCTCTCCTTCCCGAGGTAATTCCTCCAATGCTATTTGCAATGACTGTCAAAGGGTGTTTCCTTATACTGGGATCTTCTCCATTTTCATATTGCCCTTCAAGTTCATCTTCTGTAACTTTACCTTTACCCTTCCTTTGAAGCCACATGCCAAAGAGAAGAGACAGAGAACAAATGAAGGGCATTCCTCACCTACTGCTGTCGCAGGTGCCTTTTCTGTTTTGCCCTTCCAAACCGCTGCATAACCATCTTCGTGCTTATTGAATGCCACCAGCTTCACCTCATAGAGTTTCCCAGGAGCTGGAAAAATCAATCAGGGTTTGTCTGGGTTTATTTTTGTCACCACCCCTCCCCAGTTAGACATGTTTTCTTTGATCTGACCAGCTTTTCTCACCATCCAAGGAAGTAGCTTAAACAGAGTTGAAGTTGCTAAAATACATCAGGGAGCCCCCCCCTTCCTCTTTACAGGCTTTTCATTCAAATACCATCTCACAACTGGTGCACGTATCATCACAGCTGCTATTTAATTCTCCCCTCACTTTTTACAGAAATTATCAGCAGCAAATGGACTTGCCCCAACCACCAAGGGTTAACCGGTGTCATGGCCTGTAGCACATCATCTCAGGATCTCCTGATTTTTCTCCCTTGCTAACTACTAAAGAAACCTACACGTGATGACTCCTCTCTCTCCCTCAATGCATTGCGTATTCCTAGGGAGCGTGGACACCCTCTCCTCTCCAAAATGCACCTCCCAGTTCTAAAGTCCTTTCTGATTTATCCCCTGCCGTGAGGATCTTCCTTCCAGCAAGTCCTCACACGCCCCGTTAAGTCACTGTCAGCTTTTGTTGCACAGTGACTATTTTGCCTCCACAGCGGAGTTTCTTGATTTGCAATTAGAAAAGCAGCAGCGCACACAAAACCCACACCAGAGACCTGTGGGTCCATCAGGTTCCATGGGGAACATCACACTTTGACCCAAACTGGGCTGCAGAACAGGATGCTCTGGCTCTAAGCTCTGCTGCCCTGGTCCAAAATTCACTTCCCTCTTTCCTCCGGCCTTTCCTCAGCTAAAACACTCCTCTGCTGTGTTAAGTGACATCTGAGGATTTTTTTAATGGAGATGTTTAATCAAGGAAACAACTTGGGAGACACAAAGTTCTCCAATAAGCTTCTCTCTTCAGCAGCCAGCCCATTCAGCAGCTCAGCGAGAGCAGTCCGGGCTGTCTTTTGTTGCCTTGGCTGCAGCGCATTGATGAAGTTTGTTAATTTGGGACGTGCCTGTTCATTCCCTGCCCTGATAGATCACTGCTCTCTTTGCCAGACAACGTAAGCAGAATAAAACCTTTCTTATTGATGCCAATTTTATTATTACTGCACTGATTACACTCCCAGAGGCTAATGGTACCAATTACCAAAGGCTTTTTCTGCTCCGCAACACATGTTCGCGCTCAGAATATAAAAACAGTTCAGCCACATTTTTCTCCCTGAAAGAATCCCAAAAGCAAACAGAGTTTTGTCTGCCTCCGAGGCAGCCTGATCTGCATTTCCACACTCTCCAGCCACAGGAAAACACTTCGAATCCACACAAGGGGGAAGAGGCCAAAGGGTGCTCAACTTCCAAACGGCTGAGACCGCGGGCTTGGTGGAACAAAGAGCCCCAGAGCCCGTCTCTCGCCAGGACACACACTCCACCTCCTGGCTGAGCGTTTGGCTGGGCTTCACTGGGACACGAGCTCACGGCAGATGACGCGATCCAAAACCATGGGGAAGAGCTCGCAGATGTGACGCAGCTGCGGGCAGCTCCTGCTGGAGAATGAAGTGAAGGAAAGGACAAGTCCTCCATCTCCATCCCTGGGTAGGATCAATACAGCAGCCACTTCCACGTGAAGCCAGAGGAGCTCTACTACAAGATGAAGCAATTCACATTCTGAAAAGAGGGTTATTTTGGATTTCCCAGTCAGAGGCTTGGCTTCAATTTTCATACACAGGCCCAGATGTTCAAGCTCTTAGAACATGCAGACATAAAGCTCTATCAAGCTGTCAAGAAGCTAGTAGGCAGCATGAAAACAGATGTATTTCACTGCATTCCATCATACATTAAATATAAGCAGAATAATCTAGTCCAGATCATTTCAAATCACTAATCTGGATGACTGTGTAATATATCCAATACGCTAAATATGTTGTTTCACTCAGTTTTTCAAGGTGTTCATGTTGGCCAGATGCCATACGCCATACTTTCCTGTAAATGGGAAAATACCCTGATCTCCAGGGAGTCACTCCCAGGGGAATGCACTCCTCCTTCATGGGAATGTGGAAGACAGGATCAGATCCTTACCACTTATTTTTCATGGAAATTACAGCCCTGGTTGTTGCACACCATTACAGAGACTAAACTGCCAGAATGTAGATTGAAATGAATGAGAGTTTCTCAGGGAAAAGCCCTCCTGGTGATTCAGGATGGCTTCCTTTTGATTTTGTGGGCTCATGAAATTGCTCTATTTCTTTCGTGCCTTTAAACAGCTGCCCACCTCTCTCACAGGATTTCAGAACATACCCCTCAGACAAGACACAAGGCATGTCATTAGCAGTATCGCTCTAAAGAGACATGGTTTGCTCCAGAGGATAGCACGAGCATGGCAGAAAAGTTGTCTTTTATTTCAGACAGCTCAAATGGAAATAGTTGGGACAAAGGCAAAATCAAGAAGGCAGATGTTGAGGGTAAGGCAAAGGATGAGGAAGCCTGAAGGACAGAGAAGAGGACAGAGAATCCACCTCTGTCTGAGGTGTGCCTCAAAAGGAGCTGTCTCCCCACAAAGTGCTTCCCATCTTGTCCTGCTGTGCCCCCGGGAAAAAAACCAAAACAACAAATCCAAGGAAAATAAAGAAATTAAAATTGAGCTCTGCAGGAACAAGCAGTGGGACAGGAGTTTTGTCTCTCAGGCCACCCCAAACCAAGACGGGACAAAAGCCTTGGCTTCAGTGACACTGCAGAGACGTGGAGCCAAGGGGCTCTGCGTAGTGACCACGTTGCAGCAGTACGTAGCCTCCAATGAGGAAGCTGGACCTTGTCTGCACTGACACGGTCACGTCTGAGCTACAGCCTTGTATTCCCAGTGCCTTATCCTGGGATTTCCTGACACCATTTCAAACACTGGAACAAGGTCCCTGGAGTGGTGGTTGATGCCCCATGCCTGTCAGAGTTGGACTAGATGATCGTTGTAGGTCCCTTCCAACTGAAATATTCTATTTCTATTTCTATTATTTCTATTCTATTCTAGCTCTTTACACAATCTGTAGTTTCACCCATGACACCTCTTCAACAGCGCACTTCCAGTGGGCCAGCCTGGGCAAATTTCCCTCTCCCATGAGAGAGTACCATTGACCAACATTCAGCACCCTCACCCTGACATCCAGAGATACTCCCAAGAGACAGCGTTGGGTATTTTTAACTTGTTTTTACAGGGGGATCTTAGGAGAAGTTTCTGCTGCTGTGCTTCCCAGGCAGACATCCCTGAGCTGGGAAATCATGTGGCTGATCCCAGAATCAGCCAATGTGCAGAGGTGTAGATCACATTAGGGCTGCCAACCTTTCCCAAGGTGTTACCCACTCTGCCTACAAGCCCCCTAATGCAGATGTAAGTACCTGCACAGGGTAGTTCCCTGCCATAAACCTAAACCCTTCTAAATTCCAGTCACTCCTCCTCCTCGCTTTATGTCCAGACCCCCCGCCTTTCTCCGCACAGCCAGATTCCTGACCTCTTCCGTTACCATACGCGTGCAGGAGCATGTCATTCACCAGCGTAAGGGGGAGAAAAGAGAACATCCACGGCTGGAAGAAACCCGAGACTCTCTTCCTGACACGATGATAGCCGATACACAACCACCACATCATAAGGAAACCATTAGGGCTTGACGGATGCCCAAATTTAAGGAAGTAATTATAGAAGAACAAGCAGCCTTCTCAGCATCACCGTGCCAGAGCATTTGGAACCAATTCAGCCCAGTCCCGAGCCCCTCTGCTAACTGCCTTGCCAGTGGTTAGTGCAGCGCGTGATGATGTTCACATGTGGTTTCCACGGCGCAATAATTACAGACCTAAATTCTTCAGAGAAACTCATAACTGTTAACACCCTCGCAGCGGCGGGATGGCTGCAACATGGCTGGAAACCTCCTTAGCGATGACACAAACTGTCTTTCCAGGTGCTGCAGCCTGACCTTTACACCCTATGTAATATATATGCCAGACGCGTAAGATGAACCAGCACGAGAACCACTCGCCCACAGACTCAGCTCCCTGGGCAGTGACAGGGATGAAGCATGAAGCGGGGGGTTGGAAGAACCCTAAGAAGCAGAATCCTGTTTCAAGGTTGCATCTGCCACGACTCTCTTCTCTCTCTCCGGCCTGTATCAATGGGCAAATCAACTAATTAGTACGATCAGATGTTAGAAATGTAACTCCTTATGGGAAACACCAAGCGCAGGCAGATCTGACTGTGGGGCAGACTCGCTCTCCAGCCACAGACACTCAGTCTTCTACCTCTTTTCCCATAGGGAGAGGTGGAGGAAAATACTGACCCAAAATTAGCAGACTGTGAATTAACCCACCTCCTCACTTTAATAAAGATAGATTTTAAACAGCATTCAATTATGGAGCTTCTTAGAAACACACAGGGAAAGAGAGATTATTGTCCTGACTGGAGATTTTAATCTAGGCACTCTTTATAGTGACGCAATTAAAAAAACATTAATTGTTCAGATCCACTTATTAGCGTATACTAAGTATATTAGTAACCCTTCATTAAAAATGCAATCCCTGCTACGCTGGTGTCAGAAATTTCTGTGTTTTAAACTCTGCATAGAACAAACTCCCCAGAGCCCCCATTATTTTGGGTGCTCTTAAAAAAATCTCACACAATCCTGGTCTTATGTATCTGCTGTGAAGCACATAACTGAGCCTCTTGGAAGCATCCCAGGACTGCTACAAAGCGCAAGAGACAGACCCTGGGTTTCCACGCCAAGCGCTAAGAAGATGTAGGCAGCTAACCTAGTCGGGTCAGCTCGTACTGCTTCACTTTCTTCTTTAGTTTTATGGGTCCTACGTCCCAGCTCTCATCTTCAGCACCATCCAAAGGGCTTTCATCGCTGGACTCCTCCGGGCCCACTTCTCGGTAGTAGAGTTTGTAGCCAGATATCTGGGCATGGTTGGCTGGGGGCTGCCATGTTATCAGGAGAGACTCCATCTTCGCTCGGACTTTTAATTCTGTCGGGGCAAATGGAACTAGAAGAAAAGACAAGAGAAAACCATTGAGCCACTTGTCTCCATTTCCTTGCTCTACTGAATCCCTCCTGTCCTTGGCACTGAGGGAGGGGTGTGAGGAAAGGCTGTCCTGTGAGTGGGATGTCTCCGCTGTCTGACAGAGTGGTACAGTTACACTCTACTGTTGACATTACCAACCAGGTGATACAGGAAAAAATGTCACAAAGCCACTATAGGAATTTCTCAATGTATTCTGAGATAACACCATCTTTAACCACTGCAGGAGCCTGGCCTGGGCTCAGCTCAGTTTGTCAGAACTGTCTATCCACTCCCAAATGTCATAACACTGAGGTTTGGGGGTTTTGTTTCTATCTTTCTTTCTTTTTTAAGAATTTTCACAGCTGCACGTGGAGGAAGGACCAGGCAAGCAGCAAAACATACAGGGGCTGCTCAACAGAAAGATAAAATTGGGTATCAAAACCAATGGTTACAATTCCCTAATGAAAGCAAACTTCTCCGATCACGCCTCGGGTTCCCCAATGTCCTGCACACCCCACCCCGAGTCCCAGGCACCACCCAGCCTCCTACCATGTGTCTGGTTGTCTCTGTCAGGGGTCCGATGCTGGGTCCACTCCGAAGGGGCCCCGTAGCCCACGCTGGTGCTGGCTGCGATGCGGACTTTATATACTTTGTTGGGATGGAGCGAGTAGAGAGTGATCTGTGTCTCATTTCCACCCACTTCAATGGAGGTAATCTGATCTGCTGGAACCAAGGAGACACCATTGAAAACATGGTTTCCCCAGTCACAGGGAAATACATCTGAGCAGCCACAAAGCCCAGCAGCTTGGTGTTGCCCAGCGCAATCTCACGCCACAGGGCAAAACTAGAACTAAAGATCGGGCAGAGCTGATACCCTGACTGACAATCCCCTTCATCACATTCAAACACCGAGCCTGCCCAGAGGGAGCCGTCAGCAACCTTCCCGATGCGATGGCAGAGCACAGCCAACGGTAGCTGATGGTATGTTCCAGGGCTTCTCATTGCTGTATTTAAATCCTCACTTTAATTTGAACCAGAACCATCCAGCAGCGCTACTCTCTGCAAGATTCACACCTTCACCACACCAGACTGAGGTTTTATCGCTCCCTTTTCAGCCCACCCAAGTTCATAAGGGAGAAAACAGGAAATTTAAACTGAGAATGGCCTGGGATTTTCACTGTAACAACTAATTGATCTTGCTGAAGATTCATATTGCCTGTTTGGTGAACGAGGTCTTGCCTTTCAGCTTCACCTGGTGTAAACTCAGCTGGGAGCACCGTCCCTGCTATGTAACAGCATATTGCTGAGTGTGATCCCCGGACTGCAAACGTTTCCAAGGTTTTACGATGCCACAGAGCCACATGCAGGCTCAGGGCAAAAAACCAAGAGCCAGGAGTCACAGCACAGACTGCTAATCCAGATCAAACACATGGGAACATGTCCAGCACTTCATCACACTCCCCATCCTTCTCCGAGTAAGAATCATGACCCTGGGAAGTGAGAAGCTGCAGAGCTTTGACGGTTTTAAGAGCAAATACCCAGAAGGATTTGCAAAGCAAGCACATGTGGAATGGGAACAGCCGCATCCAGCAGAGGTAAATGTTACCATCCCTGCTGAAGGCTTCTTAGAGTGTCTGACAATATAAATAAAACCAGATAAAACTCAGCAATAGAGCAACAAAGCCTGACCAGGACTTTGCTTTTTTCCAGAAGGATCACTTTGATTAGACTCCATTTTAAAGAAATCAAACACATTTACCCTCCTTCCCCATCCACCACAAAACTCTTCCCCCAGAACACAGTGCAGATGGCACCCAAGGGTTGCTCATGCAGATATTCATGGGGCAGCACAAACACACAAGCATCAGGCCATTCCCCTGGGGACACGGGCTCCTTCAAAGTCACAGAAAAAGGCATCTTGGGATAGTGTGAAATGGCCAACAACAGCAGAGCCAGGCTAAGAGAGGGCTGTTCCTCTTCTGGGTAAAAAGGGGTCCCTCCATTTTCAGCCTTGCACCTCCTCCCCTCGACACGACACACTGTTAACACTGCTGGAGCAGAAGACACAATTTCCCCCCAGGTGGTGTTTCCCCTCACCTTCCTTGAGGGTGCAGTAGTCAATCTTGTACTTCGTTATCTTGCCATTACTCAGCTCTGGAGGAGGCGGCAGCCACGTCACACGGATGTCACCAGGAGTCATGCTCGACAGGGACAGCTGAGGGGCAGCACTAGGAACTGGGTAGAAGCAACAAGGAGAAGTCAGCAAAGTCTGGGACAAGACCTCTGCCAACTCTCTGAGTTGGCTGGAGGCCACTAGCTGGTCTTGACCCTGCCCAGCCGCTGGTGACAAGCTGTCCCATGGGGAACCAATACCCCACAGCTTTCCAACAGCTTAGAGTACCAGTGAGGTGTCTGGGGAGGGGAGACGGTGGGCTGCTCAGCTTGATCAGCCTCATCAGAGCCTGCTGGCCACACCACTCTGCTCCTGTGTCCACTGCAAACTGGGCAGGCTGGCACAGAGCAGCTCATCAGCCTCCACTGTACCACAAAGCACAAAGGAGACACTAAAGGAAATGGCTCACAGACTTCATCTGGGAATCCCCATTCCCTCAGGAATCCCAGCTCTGTGCCACAGGCAGCTCTCATGCTTTCAACTCAGCTTTTCAGGCTTCAGAGAGACACACGTGGGACCACGCAGTTCGCTATGTCAGGAGTATTAAAAGCACATCATGCAGCCTGCAGCATAGCAGGGGCTTGCACGAGGTCTGCCAAAACCATCACTTCTTGCCTCTGTCCTGCAGGCTGTTGAAAGCCATACATGTCCTCCCCTGTTGGGCAGCTGTCCTTCTGGCACTCTGCCTTTACTGCTCGCAAAATGCTATGTGATAAATGGTAAAATCAACACAAACTATTGGCTTTTAAGGGACCCAACCTCAAGGCTTCTCTATTGCAATAGATGTCTTTCTTTGGAGTTGCAATCAGGTTTGGCCCAGAGTTGAGTTTGGAGCAATATCATGTTAGCCAGGTGAAAGCCCAGAGAAGCCCACTGCAGTTCCGGCAGGATTCTCACGGGCCTCAGTGTCAGTGAGATCACTGTCATGATCTTCATCACCCAAGCTGACGGTCAGACCAGGGTGTTTATTTTTTTGTTGGTTTGGGGTTTTTTGGGGTTTTTTTTAAAGGGCTTCTGGCAAGAAGCTGTAGGAGCAGTAGGTTTAGGCTTCTAGGAGCTGACTGCATTCTCTATAGCATATTCAATGCTCACCATAGAGTAGGCCAAGAACATTTTTAGGTACCAGTACCCATCTAATTCAACGCACCGTCCTCCAGGGTCTGAACAATAATGGAAGAGGATGTCCGGCTGGCTCCGAGCTGAGAATATGCCACCACGTAGAAGACATAGTTGGTATTGGGTTCTAGGTCCTTGACTTGCAGCTCAGTGGTATCGTTATTGACAGCAAACTGGTATTCCACGTTATCTGTTCCTAGAGCCAAGGAAACACTGATCAGCAGGTCAGTGAACTGCCAAGACACTCCTCAAAAAAAAATATCACTTAACTCACAGGGTCCATAGTGTAAATCCATCTTAAATATCACAGTGTCTTCTCTCATTTCCCCAGCACCTGCACAAAACCCGTCTCTTATGTGAATTCTTCGGGCAGAAACATTCAATGCCGCAATGTTAACATCTCCATTTTGAATCAAGCTCCTTTAATCCATGCTAAAGCAGCTGAAGTTACCAGCTTAATTTTCAGAGGAGCTTTGGCAACAGTTCAGCAAGAGTATTGGCTTGCTGGCTGTTTGGGAAGACAGACCCCAAGAGGCCTGAGTGCCTCACTTTAGATTCTGGGTGTGAATAATTCAGTGATTACCCCTGTACACAATGTAGCTGTTTAATACCTCCATTAATAATCACATTCTTTGCATATGAAATCAATGCATTAGAGGAAAAAGTAAAGAACAGAAATAAATTTCCAGACATGTCTGGTCCCACTAGAATCCAGACAACTCAGCTACGTGGATACACTACCGCTGGTCAACAAGTTAGTAAGTGTCAGCTAATTCATAGGGACTGTCACAGGCTGACGCAGACTCCAAGAGAAAATTCATTTACCTGCAATGAAAAGGGCTAAACTAACTGGAATTGCCTCACGCTTGTCACTCGCTGGGAAAGAAAGTCAACCTGTGCTTTCTGTCTTGAACCTGCAACGCAGCTGTGTTGCAAAGGCAGGTAACACCTACCCGCAGCCCGCTGGTAATGTAAGGAGAAGCCGATGATCTGCTCGCTGTTGTGCTCTGGCCGCTCCCAGGACACCAGGACTGTGGTGCTGGAGAGGGACACGGCTGACACCTTCTTGGGAGCGCTGGGCAAACCCTCCCGCACGATGACCGAGAGCTTGGCAGTGGCACAAGCCATGCCCAAGCTGTTCTCAGCCACGCACTGATAGTAGCCAGCATCCTCCAAGCCGATCTGGTTGATGACGAGGCTGCCGCTGCTCTGCACCTTCACCCGCCCGTTGGAGAGGATGGTCTGGCCATTCTTCAGCCAGTGGATGGTTGGGGCTGGCTCGCCCTCCGCCTTGCAGACAAAGCGAGCCGTGCTGGCTCGAGTGCGAGAGATGGTTTCAGGAGCCTGGGAGATGCTGGGTGTAGCTGGAAGGAGAGAGGATAAATTAATGCAGGAAGGAGGAGGAAATGATAGCAAAGCAAATCCCTTCTCCTCCCCACTCAGTGCTATGTTTTATTCAGTAGCAGCTTTGCTTACAAGATAGGATTTGCCAGGCAGACTCTAGAGGCTTAATTTAGACTCTGTCCAAAAGGAAAAATAAATTCTGTATCAATCATGTGCTGCGTTCCCTGATCCTAGGCTGTTCTCCCTGCTGGCTTCCACGATACTGAAAGTTAATTGCTGATAGAGATTTCCATGGGGGAACCCTGGAGAACAAGAATAAGGCACAAAATGGTTCAGTAAATACAAGGAACTAAACCCCAAATTAAAGAGGTGACACTCCCACCGAGAGCTATCCCAACCCAGGACCTCCTGCCTCTAACCTGGCTCCCATCTAACCCAGCATAGGCCACAAACACAACTTCTTGTAGATCTCCTGGATGTCAGTCCAGGTAATCCACAGCTACCTGGAGCATTTCTCCTGCTCTCTACTCACCAAGGACCCGGAGCTCAGCTGCGGCTGTAACGAACTGCCTGGTCTGGGGTTTGTTAGCACGGCAGACGTACACCCCTGAGTGATGGGGCTGGCTGGAAGGAATGAGGAGATTTGTCCGGCCCAGAACAATCACATCTGTGGAAACCGGCTTTCCATCTGCAGGAAGAAACGTGCACAAATGTGAGAGGGAGCCCCAAGCTGCCCTTTAAGAGGGCCCGTAAACAACATGTCTACTAGGGCCAGGATCACAGCTGGGGAGCGGAGAGACCCCCAAATCCCAAACCCCAGCCCAGAGGAGGAGGATTCCTGCTGGGACACTCCTCAGTGCTTGACCGAGCGTCAGCCAGCCCAAGCCAACACTGGCCAAAGGTTTAGTTTAGCCTCTAATAACTGGAAAAGTTCTGTTTTGGATCAAAATAGTCTCTGATGCCTAGGGTGTGCCTGCAACGAGAGCCCCTAGGAACAGCAGATTCAAGGGAAAGCTATGCTAACATGCATTTTGGAAAAGCTGCTGGATCTGCCTGCTGACCCCAATGCAGGAACACACACACACCTCCCCTCGCTCGATAATGCAAACATCAGCAAGAGCACTCAATCACTAACAACTCAGGGGTTCTTCCCTCCTCTGGGTCCCAGATGTGAACCCAAATTTGCTGAGCTTCCCAATTTGTTCTTTGGCCCCAGCTCGGTTCCTGATCTGTACGGTTTCAGGACAGCATCCGGTTCTCCAGATCTCTCATCTCTTGGGGCTCTGGTGCTTGGGTCAGAGATATGGGCCATGAGCTGCCCTCCTCCCATTCTCCTGGTGAGATGTTCAGCGCTGCTGAGCAGGGAAAGGGGAAAAGGTGGCTCAGGCTCCCTGGCTGTCCTTCTACAACTTCAAATAGCCCTGTGCTCCTCAGCACGTCATGGACAAGGCTGGTGCTGGGCACTGTTTATTCTCAGCATTGCTCTGATGTGAGAAACACGAGGACCATGATGTTGGTACCTCTGAATGGGTGTGGGAGAGCAAAGCCAAGAGCTGGGGACAGAGTACCAGCAAGCACAGTCTGGCTGAGGAATGGCCCAGATGGGAGGTCAGGAACCCATGGCCAGCTCTGGCACAAGTTAGCAGATCGGGAGAACCAGCCAGAACCTGTTCAACACCAGACTGTGTCCCTCTCCACCTGCAGAAGCAGAGATGTCCTTCACACAGCAAAAACTCAGTATTTGCCTGCCTTTGCCTCTGACAGATTCAGCTGAGCCTGTATCTTGAGTCAGGAGCAAGCTCTCCACCTCCGCTGTGAGCAGCTGCATCTACTTAGCACCATCAGCAGGGAACGCAGCTGAGATCAGACCCTCTGCCCCCTCCATCCATTTTGGGGGTCTTCAGGTGGCCTCACAGTTCAGTGGCTGCATGCTCAGAGGAGGAGAAAATCTGTGCACCCCATTTGCACTGCAGTGGTTTGAAAATCTGACTCCAGATGGTAGCAATTAGCTGACACCACCAAGGCTGGCAAGAGCCAAACTGGCAACCTGGAAGTACAATCCTTGGTGTTACCTACATGACTAATCATCCAATAACCCAGCCTGATCCTTAATGAAGCCTCGGAAAGAAACATGCTTGTATAACACAGAACTGCTAGCATTTTAAAACCATCTTTTCTAACTGAAGAGTCCACACCGGGAAGCAGAGGGGGACCAAGCAAACACTTGAAAATAAAGCATGTAAGAAACTGTTACCTCAACCTTTCCCTGGCTTCCTCCTCCTCTTCCCCCCATCCAAAAAACTTTCACAGTGATCATTAACTCTAATATCTATTCTTCTACAGGCATTAGTAGCTCTCAGTAAAGCAATAAGTGATCTAGCATGGGAAAGCTGCGTATTTGTAATTGTGAAGTGCACAGGATAAACCAGAAACATTTCTGCCAGAACATTTAATCCTTGCTGATTTGATTTCCAAAGTTGTATCCTCTGAGATTCTTTTTGCTCCTTTTTAGTGGGGAGGATGAAATTTTTATATGCACTAAAATCACTGCCTGTGGACAAGTCTGGGCTGAAGACCAACCACAATAAATGGTTACAGGGGAAAGGAGTCTTAAATCGTGACCCAGATTTATGAAAATGACTGACCGAGAGCCTTTTCCGGGGGAGATTCGACTCCTGAGCTGAGACCATCTTCAGTCAGAGCCTCGGAAACACATCGGATGGATGTGACACTCAGTGAAGCGACACTAGCATCCTACTCATGACTTAAGCTATCAGCCCTGGGTAACGTATGCCAGCCTGGTTCATTTGTACACCTCTGACGAGACCTAAGCATCTTCTCCATCCTTCCATTACCAATCTGACCACAGTGAGATTTTTGAATAAAAAGCTCCCAGCAACACCCCCAGCCACTCCAATGATTAACAGATCTTATCAGGTTTTATAATCCTGCAAGATAATACATGTTACTTCTTCAATGCAATGGCAGATTCCGCAGAATTCCCACTAACCTGTGAGCCCCCGGGAGGAGTGGCATAGACCTGACCCCATCTCATGACCTTCACTGCTCAAGCTCATACAATAAAGATGACTAATTCAGATCAAAAGGCATCCAGGCACTAGAACTTCATATATTTCACAGGTCTAACAGCTATAAAGCAAGCTGCGTGCTTTGTAACCTTCTAGATTTAATTAGTAATTCCAGTTTAGCAAGGACACCCTACACTGTGACACCACCTGCGTCATCAGGTACCGACGTAACGAGCACCCTTCCCGTCTCACAGATTTTCTCCATCTTTTAATAGATTTTAAAAATGAAGCGTCCATAGGTTCCTCTTGACAACAAAAGCTTTATTCTGTCCCTCAGTCTCACCCTGTCGTATCCAGGAGACGAAGGGGGTGGGATCGGCAGAGGCCATGCACTCCATCACCACGCTCTCCCCGGCCACCACCGTCGTGTTCTCTGGAGCGGCGACGATGGTGACATCTCCTCCTGCTGGCTGGGAACCTAATGCCAAAAAGAAAAAGAAAAGTCTGTCCTTCCAAATTGCAAAGTCCCTAGAAAAAACACAGAACATAGAACCCAGATGCCTTGGCCATGTTTCCCCAGGTAGTCTCACGTGTGGTACCGGCTCATGCCTTGTTGGAAGAGAAAAGCAGGTTCTTACTTTTACGCGACCACAATATTTTTGTGAAAGAAATGAACAAAAGGGTGCCCTGCAGATTTACTCTACACATGCTGGCCCTAATAAAAATTGATATCAGGATTTTCAAATGGAAAATAAGTAGTTTCAACCCAGCACCTTCACTGACTACTGCTAAATGGATGTTTGTTAATTAGATGAACCAAAACACCGCTACCCTCAAACAGAGCAACAGCAACACAACACACTCTTTGCCAAGGAATTTTAACAGCTCAAAGAATCTAGTAACTTGGTTAAAGAAATTCTAACATTCAGACACCATACTGTAAAATGCAACAAAGAGAGGTTGAGCTTCCAAGCCTTCACCTGACGGCACAAAGACTAAATCAGCCACTAAACATCTGGAGGAGAGAACGCTATTTAGCTTATACGTGCACAGACAAACAGCCAACGCGTAAATCAAGCAGCGTTTACAGCAAGATCTATTGGCTGCACTGCACAGTGTCTTGAGAATGGGATGGGGATTTTTTGCTTGAAATGAACCTTCTGCCCGTGTCTGCCCACTGCTGAGCAGAGGTTAAGGGAAGGTTAAGGGAAGGTTAAGGAAATGCCTTTGCAGCAGCCAAATTTCTGTTGTCAGATGAAAACAACTGGAGCACTCTTGAGCAGACCAGACTGTTTGTGACCCTCGACAGTAGCAACCCTCTTCTTCCAGCTCTCCCAAATGTGTCTAACTCTGAGGGACACTTTTATTGTGAGGAGAAATTAACTGCAGAGGAGTCACGTAGTAAAGTAATTCTTATGCCTGCTCTGGGTATTCCCATGATCTGGCAGAGAAAGTTGGTGGCAGCAGGTCTCAAACAAATAAAAGCAGGAGGTCTTTTCACAGCATGCAGTTAAACTCACTGTCTCAGGATGCTGCAAAGCTCAAAACGAAGAGGTTCAGACAAGCTCATGAAGGACACATTTACCGGGAGTGTTAAATGCAAAGGTCTCACTGCAGTCCCCAGCCCAGGATGTTCCCACACACCCAACTGTCAGATAGTGATGGAGATGTCCAAGGAAATCACCATGTCCTCCCTGCCCAGTTTTTTTTCCATGCTTTCCTCTAGCATCTTCTGTGGTCACTTTTGGAGATGGCACTGCAATGGCTGGACCTCTGGCCTGGCCCACACTGGCCAGTCATGTGGCATCCAAGCCACACTCACTCACACTTGACCTTCTTGGGAATACAGACCAGGGAAGGCTGTGGCCTCAGCACACAGGCCTGCATGGCAGGAGGCTACACACTGCTGCACCGAACGTGCTCTGCTCAGCCCATCTCCAGGCTCGTTGCCATTTCCTCCAGCACAGAAGCCTTGCCAAAGACAGTTGGTTCAACACGGAAATTTTCTTGCAGTCCATACTTGCGTGAAAGGGATTTCCATCTGTAGTATTCTGTGCGCACAGTTTAAAAGGAGCGAACAAAATCCCTGAGGCACCAAGGGAAAACGGGAGAGAGCAGGAGCCAGTGCGTGTCCAGCAGATGGAAGCAGAGACCGAGGAGCGCCCACAGTCCCCTACCTGGGGGCAAGGGCTGGACCACACTCAACTGCAACCCCAGCCCTGGGCAAACACCAGCAGTAAGAGCTGCCATGGGGCACGAAGGAAAAGCCAAGCCAGCCACCCTCCTTCCAGAGGAACACGTACACTACACAGAGGGCCTGCTGTGTACAGGGGCATGGAATCTCCTTTTGTCCCTACAGCACGATCTGGGCTGGCCAGGGCTTTGCTCCATTCATAGACATTTGCTGTTTGCGCCCTTCATGCCTACAGACACTGTCAGCCTCCCAGCCGTCGTGTCCAGCTGCAGCAGGACAAGTCAGGGAACAGAACGGGGACGAGAAGAAACCACATCAGACTACGGTTTCAGAGGTTTCACTGACAAACAGATCAAAGTCCTGGCTCCTCTTAACTGCAGCACCAAGGCTGGGCCCGAGACAGAAAATGGTCTTAATGTAAAAACAGGCACGAGAGGTTCTACAAGAGACACGTAAGCTGAGGGATCAGAGAAACGCAAGGCTCTTTGGAACAGCAGCTTTCTTTTAAGTCCAGCTCCAGTTCAGCAAAGCACTAAAATCCACAAGTAATCATTAGTCCTGCAAAAAAACTGAGTGCGGGGTCTCCAGCAAGACCCAGCTGGATGGGTGAGGCTGCTCAGCACATCGCTCATGTGAGGCCTCCTCCCTTTCTCCACCCCATACCGTCGACAACGATGAGGCAACATCGGACAAAGAACAAGGAGAAGGAGCTTATAAGAAAGCACCAGATACAAAGGAAAAGATTTAATAGCAGCCATTAGAGGCACCAGGTCCTGGGAGCAGGAGTATACGGGGTCAGACTTCCAGCCTGCCACGGGAGCGAGCTTCTCTACCCAACGCCACCGGCTGCCCAAGTACCTGCTGGGCAGGACGTGGCTGAAACATGTCTGTATGCATAAAGCTGTCCCTTTCTGCAGTGCTGGAGGAAAAAATAAATCTAGAGTGAAAAAAATAACACTAGCCAGATGGCAATATATTCCTTGCCAGATTTCCAAGCAGCTTTCTCCACCAAGCTGATGAGGGCAGAGGAAGACAGAAAGCTCCTCAAACCCCACTTAAGCACCTGTCTGTTGCATTCAGGTGCACGGCCCAAGGTGCTGGCTGGCAAAGGCACCTTATAGGTTATAAAAACTTCATGTGAAGGTGCTTGTCCCACATCACTTGGTCCCTTGACAGCTGCCTTGTAGTGCTGCCAGTCACTACGAGAGGGATTTTATAATTTTACATCCCCAGGAGCCATCAGCCCAGCTCTGTAATCTCCTGGTTTAGCAGAGCCGCTGTGGGGCTTGCATTTCTTCACCGTTCCTTGGGGTCTTGCATTTCTGCTGGCTGGGGAAGGACCACCAAAAGGTTTCATCACCCTCACCCTGAACAGTCCCGTGTGCCGCCCTTCCCTCTGGCACTGCCCCTCCTGCTCCATGGGTGCTCTGGAAGGGAAAGAGCAAGGAGTTCACTGGTGGCCAGGTGACCAGCCAGTGGGAACGGGGCTTGGTGGCCCAAAGGGCTGACAAGTAGGGACTTACCAGCTCCACACTTGCTCTGTAGAAGGTAGAAAGAAGGCTGACTGACAGGAATCCCTGATTTCTAAGTCAAGGTCTCTCTGACAACCAAAAGCGGTAACAGCCACAGGGATCTGTAGCTGAACATCCATTGCTGCTCCCTTCTCCCTTGGCCAAAACTCTGGTTTCAGCCTTGAAAAAACTATTGGAAAAACATATCAGCCTAGACACCACGTCTGTTTGTCCCTGATTATTATTGAAATTATATTATGAAACCAAACAGCTCTGCTTGCTTTCCCAGTACATTCCTGGGTGCGTGCACGGATGAATGCCCCATACACCTCTTGCACACACAACCGCATTTCTCTCCAGCTTTGTATTTCACCGCGGGGCTGTCAGAGCAAGTCTGTAAGTCAAGTTCCTCTTTAAAAGGAGTCCCCTTTAGAGTACATTTTTCACCTGCTATCTCAACGGGCTGGTTGGATAAGATGGATCACAGGGTAAGTGCTACGCAACTAAAGTTTCAGTTGGTTTGAAGAGTTCCCAAGAACAGTAACCAGGAAAACCTCCACACAGGGGACTCCAACAAACTTCAAAGAGTAAAACCAGTGTGAGTTTTTTTTTTTGGTCTCCACTGCCATTAAAATAATTTCGGGTCAAGAGGGAATATTGTTAGAACCAAAGGAGAAAAAAAAAAAAAAAAGAACTGCAGTTTCCAAGACATCTTTCTCTGCCTGAACAAAACAGGTCACTGAATTCACCTGCACCACGCTGTCCCTTCTGTGGTACTAAAAGCTTTCACAGTGATGCTATTTAAAACTTGGGCTTTGAGATTCTCGCCCCCCCAGCTTTGTTTTGCCTCTCCAAGTAGCAAAGCTGCTCCAGGCAAAAGCTTTGCACAGCCCAAGGCACAACCTGTGGATTCACGGCAAAACTCGCCATCCCTTACGGCCTTTGTGAATCAGATCGATCAATTTTACCCTCCTTTACTGAAAAAACCCACCTGTAGGGTGCCAAACACGGCTCTGGAATGACTCAGAGAAGTGCACCAGGAGCGAGAGAAATCCTCTGGACACTGAAAAGAGTTAGCAGGGACTTGAAGGGAGGCACCACGGGGAGCTGCTTGAGACAAAGCTCAAAACGTTTATTTGAAGTTACAATTTGAGTTCTAACACACGCAAGTGATTTCAAACTCCAAGAGTTTACAACTTGAATCTGCCTCTAATGCATCCAAAATTCACCAGCTCTCCTCTCCCGCCTCCCTGCTCCTGTTGTGCAGAATATCAACAAAGAATTCAGGCAGCAGAACAGGAGGAAAATGGGTTCTGTTCAGGCAATTTATGCCAGTTGTTTGCAGTGACAAGAGGGTGACTTCTTGGACAGGAACTTAACACCTTTCTCCTGACTCCACAAACACCCTGCCTGGGCCAAAGCGCTGGAAGGTTAAACATGACTTGCACGGTGACGCATTCAGCTCCGGGCTGTCAGCAGTTCAAGATTTGGAGATATCCAACAATCAAGCAACAATCTTCTGTTCTGTGAACTTTCTCACCCTCTCTGGAGGAGGAGCATGAAACCTTATTCATCCCCGCCAGCCTCCTCCGGGAATAGATTCTAGCACTGAGCAGCTGTTCATTAGAGAAAGTCAATGCTGTCACTGCTGTTATTCTGCAGACAATAAAGGAGCAAATTACCCATTGCAAAAGCACACACCTTCAAAAATGCAAGCGCTGTGTTTGCAGAGCATGTCCTGCTCCCACTCCCGAGCTCTCTCCCTTTTCTCAGACAACTCCCAGACCTCCTGGACTGAGCAGGGAGAAAAGTTGACAGCAACCACGGAGGAGAAAAAACATCCTTCCTCCTCCCTTTACACTTTCCTGGAAATTTATCTACAATTTATTTCTACTTCTGGGCTAGACCCAGGACAGGAGATAACAAGCACGCAAAATCTCCAGGCAGGACAATTGCCTAACTGTATCCTAACACTTTGTGACATCTGCTTTGGGGGCAATATAAACAATGTCAGATCTCAAACCTGAGCACGCTTAGCAACAAGCATTTCTTCTTTCCTAATGGTTCTCATCCCATCACAGCCAAGCACAGCTTTGTGTGTGTGAAAGCAAAGCAGCCCAGAAAGGACAGGCACCAGTGATTTTCCGAAGTGGCTGAATGAGACGTTGCATGTTGCCCTGCAATTCGGGCCTCCCAAAATGTTACAAGCCAAGCACTGCCTTCTCTTCTCCCCAAACACAGCTCTCGCAACCACGCACCCTTTCCAAAAATTACCATTTCATTTCTTTGGTTTTTCTTCCACCTTTGCTATACCAAACCTGGGGCAGTTCGGGTTGAGGTTCTGTTTTCCTTCATCACTGAAGTTGGGGAGTGATGACTTTGGGTTCCATGATCATGGGCTCAATTCACCAAAATTTGGTGCTTTGATGGTTCTCAGCACTGAAAACTCCTCCTCTGAAGAGGATCAGGCTTTGGTTCCCAAGCCTTGCAGCGGCTTTTAGATGTGTGCCTCAGCAGAAACTCCAGGGCTGACAACGCCTGGGTACTGGGACTGCAAAAGTTGTCCCAGTGCAGTCTGGCAGCACCAGTGCCCACAGCCTCCATCATCAGAAATGCTCCCTTCTTTCCCCTTTCCAGGCAGCTGCAGTGTGCCTGGGTCAGTGCTCAAATCTTCTTGGAAGGGAGAATGAAAACGAACCCGGCTTTTATTGCAAAAGTGACACTGTATTGGCATAGCGGGGTAATATAAATGAGCTCAGTAATATAAATGAGCTCAGTAAATCAGTTTTGTATTGTCTTCTTACCTCACATCCTCAAAACATTTTGTAAGTAGCTATGCATCTGTCAATGCAAACATTTACTTGAAAAGGTGAACGGGGAAGAATTTATGTCCACATTTTGGAACGGGGACAGAGTCTCTCTTCCTACTTACTAAATTAGTGCTGCAGCAGAGCAGCTACACATCCTTTGCCACCTTTAAAGCAGCATACAAATAAACATGTATGCTTATAAACAGACTGCACGATGAATGAAAACACAGAATTTTGTTCACTTTCATAGCGCTGTTAAGAGATCTTCACATACGCCACCTGTATCTCAACCTACTATAACAAAATCCCCAACAAAGAAGTCAGCAAACAGGTCCCAAAATACATGGTGCGACCTACACTTCCATCAGGCGGCACAAAACCTGCTCCTTTAACGTCTGCATATACGTACATGCAAAAAGGAGAACTTAATAGGTGAAATACACTTCTACAATTTTTAAAATAAATAAAAAAATAAGAAAAAAAGGAGAGCGACTAATGAGTTCAGATGAGGAGTGTTCATTTCCTACCTGGACACAGCCCTCAGACCTGCCACAGGTCCTGGGGTCCCTCCACAGAGCACGTCACACATCGAGTGTGGCAGGAGGAGCTGCTCTAAGAACCACTTTTCACTTGGCTGGAAAAACAGCCTGTTAAACAGTTTCCCCAGCTCTGTGTCCTGTGTCTGGAAGCCTGGGGAGCACACAGATCCCATCCAGACAGGCAGAGGGGCCATCAGGCACTCTCCTCTTTCATTCCCCTCAACTTCTTTATACAGCTGACAGATTTCAGCTCAGAAATTAAATCCTTTAATGTACTAGCTCAGCCACAAGCTGACACCCTGAACTCGATGTAACCAGAAGCCCAGGAAAGAGGCTGAGCAGTGGCAGGGTTCCAGGAACTGCCTTGGGTTTTCAGGGGGGCTCTTCCTCCACCCCAACCCCTTGATCCTTCAGGGTATGGAGTTTTCCCTGTCTAAGGAAGGTTTAGCTCTGCTGCAAAGCAGTCGGAGTGGCTTTGCCCACCATTCCACCTCCTGTAGAGCTGTCAACATTGGCTCTCTGTTTGCCTACACGCATTTGGAACTGCTCTTCATCACGCCAAAAGGGACGGGAGCCAGCCAGACTGCACAACGAATTCCTCCTCGCTTCCCCAGCAAGTGCTTGGAAGCGCCTACGTTTGCACCGCTCCGAGCGGGAACCAGGCAAAATAAACAGGAGGTGCTGAGCCCGCAGCCCCAGCCCTGCTGCACAGAGAGCTGCTGCTTCTGATCAGAACTGGGGCTCTTCTGGCTTTCTGCCGCAGGCCCAAGCTAGCCAAAGGGTTGGAGACCTCAGGCCACACATCTGAATCCTCAAGAAGCCTGAAGACACGTCACGGAGTTCCTGGGAGGCTGAAGCAGCAGACCATGAGCTGGAATGGGGCAGAGGCAATAGGAAACCCAAGCTTAGGTTTCAGCATCCACTGTGCCCTATCAGAAGAAGCATCATTGATAATGTCACCATGTGTCAGAGTATCATTGATAATGTCACCATTTTAGGTAATAACTATTAATTAATAAGCTTCTAACCATTCTTAGCACATTTTCACAGATCTTAGCGCAAACAAACTCCTTGAAGGAAAGTCACGCTCAGTGTACAGTAGGATTTAAGCCTCTGGATCAGATGAGAAGCCAACAAAAAAAGAAGAAAGGAGCAGAGGTACCTCTCAGTGTCTCTGAAGCAGTTTGGGGAATGGCAGAGCAGTCTCCCTGCCCTAACTCCGAGACCCAGACAGCTCATGTTACTCATGCTGAGCCCTCAAAGCACTGCCAGCCCCAGCCATTCTCCAGCAGCTGCCAGGAACACAGGTGAGAACGACGAAGGCTGCAAGAGGATGCTTTGCAAAGTTATCACCACAACAGGAACCATCATGTCCCAGGCATGTCCCACGGCTGACAACACTGATGCCATGGAAACCTCCATTCTCAGCAGCACGAAGGGCACAGCCAGACCCCATCCTTAATGTGACCTGAGCTGCTCCAGTCCAGTCTTTCAACCTGCCTGGCTGCTGTGGTCCAGGCTCCGGTCCAGTGGTTTGAGAGAGAGTCTGCCCTGGTCTCTGTCACTAACCCACTGTGCTGCTCTGGGCACATCTCTCAGTATCTCCGTGACTCCATCTGCTCAGAGTTTGCAACATCGCTAATTCACAGAAGTGAAAATGCAAAAGTAATAGCCAGAAAGCATCAGAAGACCCTTAACAAGAGCCGCACTATCAGGGATTTAAATACAGACCCCACTCCAAATCAGTAAACACCAAATAGCCCTGGAGACCTAAGCTCGCCCATCTCTGGGATTCAGTGGAAGCATTCCCACACTTCTTTAACCATCATTACACCAGCTCTCTGCCATTTTCCAAGGCCAGCACATCACCTTCCAGGATGATGCAGGAGAAATCTCCAAGAAAAAAAAAAGCTGTAAGACAGGTAAAAATACTCTGTTACCTCTTATGACAGAGATGTGATCAACAGAAGACCCTTCTGGCTCACAGGTCACAAGCCCTGAAACTCCTCCTTACTCAGTCACCTCCCCTTGTCTTAGTGACTGGAACCATTTCACTCCAGTAACTTCCTCCTTGTGCTCAGAAGCTGGTGTTTCCCACGGGCTGACACCTATTTCATCAGACCCATTTGCAATTCAGATTTATTTGCAACACCAGATCTATTTGCAATTCCCAACAGCAGAGAGGGAACAGGCAGAAAGGCTGTGCAGAAGGAACCCTTCTTTTAGAGCCGGGCTTGGGCTCTGCCCCATTCCGTCTGCCAGCGATGGCCGATCACACAACTGTCACGCATGGCTTTGAAAAGAGAAACATCACGGGAAGCCACCTCGTAGCGTGGTCTCCCTGATGCCAGGTAGGCAGAATGCTCCCTACAAGCTACGCTTCGAACACACAACATGCTGGGAGCCTACAGTAACACAGTCTGGCAGCAAACAAAGACTGCCAACTTGGAAGGAAGAACTAAAAGCAGATGGATGCATCTGCATTAACTGAGGACAATGCAAATCTGTTTTTCTAGGAAAAGTCTGGGAGGAAAGCTGGCTTTCCATGGGGAAAGTCCATTAGTGATATCCACAGATTCTGTCAAAGCCGTTTGGCTGGACACTTGCTGAGTGCTGCAGAGAGCCCCGATCTGTCTAAGGCTGTGCCAGAAAACGCGGTGTTTGGTAACACCACCTGCCCCTCCTTATCCCATCCTTCTCTTTTCCCGCTTCTCGCTCTCGTCCACAATCCATGTGGCATTGCCCTTCGGCTGCACTGGGAACAGAGTTGGGCAAGAGCATCTCCCAGTTACTGAAGGCAAGCTCCCAGCTGTGTCCTGTGTCCTGACTCACCCCATTCTTGTTCCTGAGCACCACCGAGCCTGTTGACACTAGTGGGTCTTTGGGACAGGGAAAAGCCTTCTCCAAACATCTGTCCCACGCCTAAAGCAACGGGCTGAGGTTCCCTGTGCCTCTGGACACTTGCAGCATCTTCACTCCAGCTGTTAGGATGCTGTAAGCGCTGTAGGACACCGCTAGCCCTCGACCTCAGAGAGCTACTGAGGCTCTGCTGTAACACAGACGATTAATAATTAACAAGTGCCATCAGGAACACAACCACATCAACCCCCCTGTCCCACAGCCCATTGCAAGCTGCTGACCTAATTATGATCTCCATTCTTAGCTCCCTTCCAGGCTCACTGTGCAGGCACAGCCTGTTCAATACCCTCCAGGAGAGGCCAGGGGTGATCCCTGCAGTGCAGATGTGCTGAATGCACCCCAGGTTACTCCACCACCAAAAGACTCTCAGAGGAGAGCTGAATGGAGCCTACTGCTTAAACCCTGCTTCGGTCTGAGCCTTACCAAACACCAGCTCTTACTTCAGGAAGCCCCAAAGCACAGCAGATCTGCATTAATAAGAGATGCACGTGGAGAACATTGGAGGACCACAAACCATCCCTGAATCCCACCATCCTGAGTCTTCAGGAGCCAGAGCTGCCTGTAACACAGGAGCCTGCCCACATCTGACAGCTCCAAACATCATGCACAGCCAACGCTGCGTGTGGAGGATACCAGTTTCCCCTCAGGACCTGGAAACAGCTCACCTATTCCCAGCCGTACATCCTTTGTTCTGCTCTATTATCCTTGACACCTCTGTTGCCTCTCGCTTCGGTGCCAATCCCGGGCTTAGCTGTTCTGCTTAATGGGAGGCGAGGGCTCTGAATTTTGTATCAAACCCTCTGTCACCGCAGGCTGCTAGAGCTGTCAGGAGCACGGCGTATCATAGCCCCACCGAACTTCTCAGACAGCTGAGCTGAAACTCCCCCTCCGGCTCCTGGGAACAGGCTGCTGACACTTGAGCTACGAGCAGCTTTCCCTCGGTGATGCGAGTGGTGCGATACACGCTGGCCCCGCGCGAACTCCAGCCAAGGAGAGAGCTGCGTATTTGGGTGGGTGCCTGACGCGTGTCTGCACCAGCCCTTCACAAGTTTCACCCGAAATCTGTGGTCTCAATCCTGTTCCATGCGTGCTCGAAATCACTACCATGGCTAGGCTCAGCAAAAGGGAGATGGAGTGAAAGTTTACAGCTCATGTTAGGCAGAGGGTCACTTTCGGCTTTAAAGATCTATTTATTAAGCTAGAAATGCTGTGTATTTCCTCCTTGATCTCACCATCCTCTGAATTCACACTTACCGTGGTTCACTGAGCACCCTCTGCCATAAAGGAGCATCAAGAGCATTTTACAGAATCCGGCAGATGTGTTATGCAAACAGGTTCAGATACCTGCTGCCCAGGAAACCAGAGCTTCGAAACACACAGAGTCCTCACGGCTGAGCTTTTGTGATGTGAAGCAGAGAGCAGCTCCCTGCCTAACTGCAAAAAAAGCGAGAGACCAGAGGGCAGAGATAAAAAACGATGCTAAAAGAAGAGAAGGAAAAGCGACAGAGGTCTGTGCCCAGCAGAAGAGGCACAAGGAACGGGGACACAGCAGTTGCAGGCTGGAACTGGGATATCCCCCTCTCCAGAGGTGAAGCATCATTTGCTGGTCAAATCAACTCACAGTAAAAATACAGCTGCCTTATCCCATCCCCTGTTTTCTCTCTCTATGCATTTCCATGACTCTCTTGCCTCCCAGAAGAACAGCCTTTAGCAGCCTCCTGTGCCCACAAACACAGCCATGGAAGCTCACCCCCCCCCCCAGCTCTGCCCCACAACATCAGAGGACCCTGTAGCCTCTGCCACAGAGGTTCCTGCTGGAGAAGACCACCCCTGACCAGGTGAGACCATCACCCCTGACTAGTTAACGCCGCTCTTTGCCATCAATGGCAGCAGCCACAACAGGATCAAGGCCAGGCTGTGGTCAGGGAGGTCAGACCAGAGCAGGGCTAATCCAAATCTGAAGTTCCTTGTCCCTGGATTGCACGGTACCCGCGTTCAAAGCTGCGAGGGGAGCACAGCACGTGCCGTCAGGGCTCAGGCTGCGAGCCAACCCAGCAGCCAGCACGTCATTCGCACATGCAGGGACTGAAAATCCACTTGTGGTAACAGCACGTCTGTTTCTGTGAGGTGGTGGCCAACTGCGAGTGCTGCTCACTTCATCACCACCTTCCTCTCCGTCCCCAAAGCTCACCCCATTCAATAGCTTTATTCTCCCACAGCCCTTTGGAGCAGGAGCCACCCAAGTGCCAGCACCCAGAGCCAGGCTCTCCCTTGGTACCTGCAAGTCACTGTAATACAAACACCAAAAGAACAAAAAACGTGAAGGTGTTTCAGCTGCCTCCAAGCTCTGTCCCTGTTATCATATTTCATACAAATATTTGGCTGAAAAATACATTTCCTGGGACACTGCTGCAGCAAGCTGCTACAACTGTCAACGTAAATGATGTTCTGCCAACGGCAATCTCGCAGTGTCATCTCTAATAACACAGTACTAAATCCCGACTCACAGGGGACGTGCTCATCTGCGGGAAGACTCTTCAGTGGCACGTTCAGCCCAGACCTCAGCCCTGCTGCACCTACGCCCGCCGCCCTGATCTCTTCTTCCCTGATCTCTTCTTCCACATTTATCAGGATCACGAGGAGCACGACCATTGAGACCACTGTATGAACGTCACCGCACAGACGCTTTGTTGGTGCTGGAGGAAGGCTCTTGCACATTCTGATTCTTTCCAGCCTGGTCCGAGGCAAAGGTTTGCACCCATAGACCAGAGTGACGTGTCACAGCAATCACAGCTACTCTGCAGGCACAGATCAGGAGCCGGGTGTGGAGGACACAAAGAAGAAAAACCTTCTTCCTCTGCAAGCGCACCTTGATGCCTATCTCACTAAGCTGACAGACCTCCAGCAGCAAAAATGCCCACATTCACTCCCCAGACAGACCCATCACTTCTAAGAGGGCAACTCCCAGCCTATTACATTATTCCTACATCCAGAGGCAGAAATTAAAGTGTCGAGGAACTGATTTTCCTCTGTAGCCCGGACAACAGAGAGGAAAGGAGAACCCAAGATACTCCCAGGACCACACTTTGTTGACTCTGATGGTTATTTGGGGATGCAAGCCACTGAGTACCAGACATGGGGCAAACACACAGCAAGAGGTAGCCCCTCTCCCCAGGAAAACACAGAAAGCATGACACAGAGGGGACCAGTGAAGTGGCAAAGTGATCTGCTGAGACAATATAATGTCGTGTTCCCCAAGCCTTTCTGCTACTCGAGAAACGCTTTATCACGGAATCACAGAATCACGGAATTGTCAGAGTTGGAAGGGACCTATGAAGTATGGCAGCACTTCCTCGTGTACGCCAAGGACCTGGGAACATGATCAGGACACACTGAGAATTAACACTTTATATACAATTTCAGAGTGGGGCTCCAGAGCCTGCTTCCAGAAAAAGGAGCTACAAGAAGACACAGCCCCGTGGAGACCCCTTCGCCTGTGCAAAGGCAGCACACAGGGATGAAGCGCCTGGGAAAAGCATCCTGCAGCCAGCTCCTAATGCTCTTTTTGGCAGAGAGCGCGGCAGGGCTGCAGCGTTCATTCATCATCTCTCCAGGTGAGGGGCGAAGGGACAGAGCTGCCAGACGCGTTTGGCGCTCCGTCCGCTGGGGAGCAGTGGAGATCCAAGGGGAAAAACCCAAGTTATCCCGATTTCAACAGCAGGCTGCGTGACTGGATCCCACTCTCCGTCTGCTCTCTTCCCTCCCAGCTCAAAACGCCGCTTCCCCAGGGAACGTCTGGAAATTTGCACCATGAAGTCTGCACAGCTGAAACATCTGCGGCGCTCACAGCACCACCGTGCCCCGTCGCTCTCTGCCCTGCCCGGGCAAGGCCAGCACGTGTTTAGCCACCGACACACAATACAGCCTTCCCCATGCGATGGGGAAGTCACAACGTCAAGAAAAACGACTCTTTTGGGGTTTTTAGGCCATGCAAATACGACAGAAGGGGGTCATGCTAATCGCTGCACGGGAAAAGGCCGTTAATAAGGGAGATGGAACAATTCCCAGCCATCCTCGCGGGAACAAGGGGGAAAAGGGGGAGGAAAAGGACAACGGGGCAGATGGGCTATGGGGAAATGGACTCTTTTGCTAGGCACAGCCAGTTCACATCCAGCGCCGTCTGGCAGGGGCAGAGGCATGAACAGGAGACTATCCCAGGCCTAGGGCTGGCAACCCTGTGCACGTGGAAGCGTTTGCACTTCCAAAATCCATCCCAAGCACACAGACTCGGTCATCATCACCTGGCACTGCCCAGTGCTGTCACTGGAACACCAAAGCTGCGGGCACAGCTGGGAAAGGAGACACTGGGTACCACTGCACACACCTTTTCCAGGGGCCTTGGCAGCGCAGTGGGACCAAACAACTGGAATCCCATCTCGCCTCCGCAAAAACAACTCACTAGCCATCAGCAGGGAGGGAAGAAGCAGTTTAGTTGCTCCTGCCTGCAGACACACAGGAGTTCAGTCCCTGAAATGTCCAAATAAGCAACTCAATAGCTGTATTTCAGGCTACTATTCTTTGTTGCTGTTGGGTTTTGGGTTTTTGGTTTTTTTTGCTTTTCCATTGGATTTTTTGTTTGGTTTGATTTAGTTTGGTTCTATTTTTTACAACCAGCAAAGGATTTCCGCCTGACCAGGTCACTCCAACTACTGTCAGCTGCTTCTGAACGGGGAGGAAAGACTCCTCAAGCCAGTCCAGGCACCCAAAAATGTGCCTCTGATGGTGAAGTGCTGAAACAAAAAAAGGATCAATACCACGCCAGTCACTCATGGAGGAGTTTGCAGCCTGCACAGGTCACCGCAGTTTCCCATCTGTCTCAGAGATACTTCTCCCCAATTATAAAAAACCCCAGAGATTTAAACAGGCATGTTTTTCATCACTAGCAGCTCAATCTGGTGAAAAACTCAACCTCACATATTTGTTTTTGCAGCCAGCGGGTGGTGTGGTGCTGCAGAAGCGAGATTTGGGTGAGAACTCCAGGCAGAAATCTGCTCAGGCCGGCTGGTGCTCCAGAAGGAACGCTTCCCGTTTAACCTCTTCCATTGCCTCCATTTGCAAAGCAGATTAAACATTGCAGAGTTACAAGATACAGTTACGCAGAACGAGTTATGATGCCAAGGACAGCACAGCTTTGTATGCCTTTGTAGCTTGATCACTATTACTTATCAATAGTGAACCAGGCCCAACACGGGAGCTGCCTCCGGAGCGTGGAACTGCCCACAGCAAGCGCTACCCTCGCCCTCCGCGCTTCATTAAGCGCACAGAGGATCTGGCAGGAGCTGGCAATTAGATACAGAGCATTCAACCCCTCATGAATTCTCCGCAGATTCCACACAGATTACCTCCACGACACAATCCATTGATCAGAGGTGTATTCTCAAGCTCCGCAGTTAATTACACTCCCTGCTGATGGATGAACAGCAAAGCCATCTCTGTGAAAATACACTGGGAGCAGAATGCCAAGCAACGCAATCCTAAACAAAGACAAAAGGGGCTGGGAAGGATTTCAGAGCTTTCAAGGTTAAAGCTGCCTACAAAATACACTGGGGTCAGCAAGAACAGGAGAGAGACGTGGCAGGGGGGCACCGTCCTGAGAGAAGGGAGAGCTCAGCCAGACTCCCAGCCCTGGTGAATTTGCCCGCTTGCAGGATGAGGATTATACAATACTGGGGAGGCAGCCAGGCGTGCTGGGAAGGATGCTGCATTCTGGAGACCCCCACGGCACTTACTACGTTCTCATGTCCAGACTTGCCCACTGCACTCTTGGTTTACAGAGAAAAATGCACTCGGAGACTGAGCCCCAGATCGGGAGGTGAAGGACAGCTCACATCCAAACCCTTGCTCCAACACTCTGTGTCACCAGAAGAAATCCCAGCTGAGGCTGTTCCCAAACACCACAAAGAGACTCTGGAGCCTACCCAACAGCTCAGCCCAGAGCCAGCAATACGGACACAGAATGCAAGTTGGGCGTCACTGTGCTTAACCTC
Organism: Limnodromus scolopaceus; assembly: GCA_028565335.1. Taxonomy (NCBI): domain Eukaryota; kingdom Metazoa; phylum Chordata; class Aves; order Charadriiformes; family Scolopacidae; genus Limnodromus; species Limnodromus scolopaceus. The sequence goes on from JAOXNO010000070.1 coordinate 39,783,091, forward strand.
CTCCGGGCTCTGCTAGGCAACCTGGGACAGACACAGCCGTGCCAACTACTCCAGCTTCCAACTACTTCTCTTGCTTCCTCTGGCCATGCCAGCCTTCGCTTCTCTTGCCATCCAAGGCCACTGGAAATAAGATTGCAACAACGCTGTACTTCCCCAAGGTGCAAGCAGAGTGCCTGACCCCTTCTAAGAGCCCCCCACAGCATAAAGGAGTCCCGGGCTATTAAAACCCACCTGCTGTTACAATCCACCTGCGAAAGAAAATCCCTTGGTGCAGAGAGAAACAACCCCGTTATTATTATTGTTGGCTGCCGAGTCCGGGGGCTTGGCAGAGCAGCCAGCTGTGACTCCCAGGTGGCAACACCTCCCAACCCAGCTTGCTTATCCTGCTTATAAAGTTCAGAGAAATCTTTATTAAAATGCATTCTCTGCAAGTTTGGGACAAACTCTGCCACGTGCAGAGCCACACCAGCAGGAGAGATCATCAGTGATACAGCAGCTCAGCTTGCCGTCACGCGCAATGGCTACATGGCAGACGTGAGCCCAGGCCAACACACTCTCTCCTGCACCTTACCTTTCAGGACACTGAGGACCGCATCATTGCTGTAGCGTTTTCGGGCGGCGTTGGTTGCCACGCAGTGGTAAGCCCCAGCATCACTCTCCTGCACATCCACGATTTGGAGGACACCATTTGGAAGAGTTATAAACCTGAGTGGCCAAAAGGAAGAGTGTGAGACAGGTTATGCCTTACCCAAGCTATTCATCAACTCAAAGTCGTTTCATCCCTTCTTTTTCTCCTGCAAGTGTATCACGTGCAGATCCTGGTAACCACAGCAGAATAGGATGAGAAACCTTAGAGCAGCCCAACTGGTGGTTCTTAAAAGGCAGCAGGTACAAACCTATCCATCTCTCCGGAGTCTTCACAACATAGGATAGGACTTTGTGAGACCAGGCCAACAGGGTTTTGCTAATACAAACCAACTGTAGTACAGACACACATGCACTTTTCTACATATAGATTTGTAGACGACTCCAAGCCTACAAGTGCCTTTGCACATGCTATGGCCAGTTTCACCACTTGCTTTTCACAAAGGTTTGGCAGTCAAGAGGAAAAAAAACATCACAAGCAAGTCTGAACATCATAATTTTCCTGCTGCACCTCAAGTACATGAAGGGACCAACAGATACACAGCTGCACCTTCATGGCCCCAAGCAGCCAGGACACAGCCACCTGAAGCTGCACCATTCTGGGGTTGTGTTGATTGCTTTTGTTCTTCCAAGAGTTTCTGGCTCTCATAAGCTGACAAACTTACAGCCGGGCATCCAGTATCCCCCCAATTTGCCCATGGGGTGCTACTGGGCAACACTTCCATGGAGTGAAATGGCTACATGGCTCACAACATAAACACAATCCCTGCTGCATTATACTGAACAAAGCAGATGATTAGCAATTAGCATAAAAGTAGGAGCTGGCTGTCAGCATCTCCATTTTCTGCCTGGATTCCTAGATGGCAGCCTCTTTATTCTTGAATGCAAGGCGCAAAGCCTACGTGATCCTTTTTAATTATATATGAGATCCATTTTTAATTGCAAGCCTCTATAAACAGAGCTGCTGAGCTTTGACAGGCAGCTCTGGGTTATCAGTCTTCATTATGAAGAGGACACATTCAAAGGCAATTGCGAAAGGGAGGGATAGCAGCTATTCCACAGGAACAGCACAAAGACGAGTTATAAACACGAATGCCAGTCCTTCCACCCACAGAGATCCCAGTAAGCAAATCTGATAAGTAAAACTGTGGTTGTCCAGCTGCTGAGACAGGTGGAGTGGCATGAGCAAGGGACATGGAACCAGGAGGTCCTTAAGAGATCACCCATCCTGTGTTCACGCCATGGTCATCAATAGCACATCTGCTGCTGCAAACATTTCTCCTAAATCTCCCATCATAGAAATACGTCCCTTGCCCTAAGCAATCTGTTCCAGAGACAAACATCCCCACTGCAAGTCTAACATTTATCCCAGACCTCAGTTTCTGCAATGTGAGCTCATCACTTCTTGTCCTCTTCACAGCCGATGAAGAAACAGAAGAGCTAACAGAGCTCCTCCAGAGCTGTCTCCAGAGGCACAATCCCACAGCCTGATTCATGGACACAGGTTTGTTGAAGCTTCCCACATACACAAGGGCAACTGCCCTGCATCCCTAAAGCCGTGCTCCCACTACTTACAAAGACACTTATCTTGGGATCAAGCTCCAGAGACTTCAGAGAGGGTGGTACCCACAAAGCTCTCATCAGGATGCCTGGTGAGGACCCAGGAGAAAGATGACAAATATTTGCGTCCTCTCAGCTCTGCGGAGGGAAAGCCTCCCACTGCGATAATATTTATTTTTGTCGTGCATCTGCTATTTGAGTCTGTAATTAATATCAACATATTTCAAACACTAAACAAGGCATCTCCCAGTCACAAAAAGACACTCCAATTATGTATCACAGATTCATTGAGGCTGGGAAGGACCTCTGAAAACTGTCTATGGTCTTTCCACTCTCAGAGCAGCACCAGCTGCACCAGGTTGTTCAGGATTGCGTCCATGGTCAAGTTCATCCAAAAAGCCCAGTTTCTCTTGAGGGCAGAAAACAAGCCACTGTGTTTCTAAAGAGAGCAAGAGCAGGAGGCAAGGGGAGTGAGTGGGGAGACTCCATCACCCTTCGGTGAGGCCAGCAGTAGAGAGATCTACTAAACGCAGTATGTCGTGTTGGGAAAGCCCAACAGAGGTGAGCATTGCTCTCCCAGGGAAGCAAAAAGGGAAGAAAGGTAGGATTTCTTTCTCTATCCGCAATTTCTCCCTTTCTATTCACAAAACCTCCAGCTCTTCAGGCTCCTGGCAGCTTGGAACTGGAAGACTCCAGGCAGCCTGCAAGGGCATTTTGCTCCATTCCCCAGGCTCTCTCCAAGGAAGCTGAGTTTGCCTGATAATTGAGAGCAGACAGTTGGCACCAGCTTTTCTTCCACACAAAGGGCAGATCTTTTTGTCTGTTCACCTTCACTACGGAGTAAGCAGAAAACAAAAGTCAAAGGAGAGACAAAGGCCCTGGGAGAAACAGAAATACAGGCACCTCAGCAGTCTGAGGAGCACACACCCCAAAGCAACTGCAATGTAGAGAAATCCTGCAAGTCACCTCTCAGCAGCTGCCTCTGATTTAAAACCATGGTTTTTTAAAAGTACTTCAGAGCCAGAACTGCAAAGTCCTTATGTGCTTTACTCACATGAAAGTTAGATTTTGTCCTGAACTTCAGCAAGGCAGAAAAGGTATTCCGAAAAAATTATTAAGCACTTCTCTACTCTTTGGGTTGTCTAAGGACTTTTTAGGGTCAGCCTTCAGCACCTTCAAGGCGGCACCTTGCTAGAACCTGCACCCAAGGGCAAAAGCCAAAGAGAGAGCCCAAAGGCAAGAACGACACAAAACAGGGAAAAAAAAGTGCAATGTCAGTTTGCCATGATTATTCTATCCCTCTTAAAAGAAATCATAAACACTGCTGTGGTAGCGGTACCTCAAGTGTTGTATCTACAGTCCCAGAGCCTGATTTTGCACATACACCTCATCATGCTATTCTGGAACATGAAATCATCATCCCAATGCCTACCAATCCAAATGATTGAGTTTTCACAGGCTCATCAGACGAATGCACAGGAGGGAGTCCACAGTAATCAGAGGCTGGCCTGAGATCTGGTCCTTAAGCGTGATGGGGTAAGGCTAACAGAGAGCTCTGGTCGGCCGCCAACGTTTCCTGGAATTCACTTAATTCCTTCGAAAGTCAGTTATATTAAAATCCAACAACAACAACTAGACAAGAACGAAAAAGCAAATTCTTCTGAAAAAGCACATTAGCTAAAACACGATTTAAAAAGCAAGATCTGCAGCTAGAGATTATGGTCTGTTTTTTCACAAGGGAGACAATTTTCAGGCTGCCCGTGTTGAAAGCAATCTCCAAGCAAGTAATTTCACAACATCCATCGAGCTGTCTCATTAAAAAGCCATTGCCCTATCTATGGCACACTTCCCTCTGCAATCCTCTCTTTTTTGTTGTTTTTTTTTTTTCTTTCTTTCTTTTTTTATTAATTAATTTTATTCTTATTACAAAGCAACAGCCTCCTATAAACCTGCAGATGCCACACTTCAGACTCAAAGATATAAGCACTTATTCTTCCAGAAACCGTCATTGCTGCAAAATTATTCCTAAACCTTACCCCACCCTTTTTTCCTTCCTTCCCTCCTGTCTCTTCACTTAACTTCCCTGAGAGGAAATGGCTCCTTCTGCAGAACACAAAATTTGTTTTTAAAGGACAATGCAGCCACTGATCCCCTGCAGGAGTGACATCTAAAGATCAACTAATGGTTTATCCTTTTCTCATGCCTGTAAGTGACTTTCATTAAGGAAAAGGTATGATGCTGCAAGATTCTTATCTTCCCCCCCCAAAAAAATAAGAAAATTCAGTGTCTTCTACTAGATGACCTCTAAACACACGAATAAAACAAATAGGAAGACCTCCCAGGTCACCAAGCACACACAGTACTCCAGAAGAATCGTTAGCCCTGAGCCATTGGTCCATCATGGCAAAGGTTCCAGAACAAAAGATCAGGAATAAAAAAGAGCTTGGTTTGTCTTTTTCTGGGGTTTTTTTTTGGTGGGTTGGATGACGTTTGGGGAAAGGTTAATTTTATTAAGGTGTTTTTATCATTTCTCTCTCTTCCTTCTACCTTTTCATGAAGGATTTCCACATTGTAAATGGTCAAGTTTTGTTTTGCTTTTTTTCTAGGTAACCCAGTGGAGCAATCAGGGAATCACCTGGGTTCTGCTGGAACAGCTTCATGGTCCTTCTCCCACGTGATGACGGGGGAGGGCAGTCCTTCGATCCGACACTCAAACCGGGCCATACCATTTTCTTCCACTGTCTGCGACTCCGGCTGTTGGAAAAAGCGTGATAAGGCTGGGGAAAGAAGAAGGGAAGGCAAGTTAATAACTCAGTGTTTCTGCTGAGAAATGCAAACCTGTTATGATGCGTGAGTTGAGAGGAAGGCTTTTCTCTCCTAAAGATAGCCTGAAATGTAATTCCTCACTTTCCCACGCCCTACAGACCCTCAGCAGTCCTAACAACAGTAACCGAAAGGTTTCAATGTGCAAATTTGCTTCTTGTCTCATTTTCTCCTTTACGGGAAGAGTGTGAGAGAAAAGACAGGCAATTAGCTGGTTTCAGCAGTTGCCTTCCTAAATTCACTGCTCCATTTGGGAAGGACCTGTAGAATGAGAAAAAGAGGAGAAATGCCACAACCCTGAGAGACAAGAGTTTCCCCTTGCCTTGTGGCATTCCCGCAGCCACAGGAAAATAAAACAAGGCAAGAGGAAGAGCAAAGCCAGATGTCAAGTTACTTACACAAACCAGCTGCCCACAGGCTGGCAATGCTGGAGACGAGGGCGAGAGACCATAGGAGTTATGATCCTCCTTCTCCATAGTGACCAGCTTTGCCTGCAGAAACCAACTTCATCCTACTGAAGCAGATGAGATGCAACTAAGAAGATACAGACACAGCCTTGCTGAGAGGACGAGGATGGATTTCATCCATGCCAGGCCACTTGTTTGCTCTCCAAGGCTCAGCCCTGTCTATATGCTTCTTTCTATACTCGAGAGGCTGAACTTGCTTCGGAAACAAAGCAGTATACATTTGTGATTGCTCTTGGACCGCACCCTTCCCATCCTTCGTACACAGCTGCCTGATCTTCCTCCTCATCCCTGTCCGCTGACTTCAGTGGAACAGAAACATCCCCCCCGGGATTGTCAGCATCTGTCCTATCAACGCCACAACCCGAAGGCATCTCAGTCACACGGCGGAGATTTGAATATGCATGCAGGCTCCTTGATGGGGGCAGAAAGCTTGTATTCTTCTCTACCAGAAGAACTGGCTCCTGCTTTCAATAAGTCTCTGTTAAACCGCCTTTGCTGTTAAACCCACCCTGCCGTACACATTCATCCAGCAACGCTCTAACACAAGTGCCAGAAAGCCTGAACGTGGTACAATAAACATAAATCTAAGCCAGAAAACAGACTTGACTGCTGGGCCAAGACCAGCGCTGTGCTTCTAAGGACCCCAAGTGACCTTCTGGTTCTCCAACACAATCATGTGCTTGTCCCACCACTGCTTCCCAAAAACATCCATCAATGCTTTGGATTTTATAAGATTCCCAAAACTGAAGTTTTCCTTGCATCACACATACAAACACACTTTATTGCAGTGTTAGCTTGAGAAAATATGTAAAGTTTTGAAAAATCAAATGCTTTTACATGACCCATTTTAACCTCGGCGTATTCTCAGCTGTCATTAGTGTTTTTCTTTAATTTAAATAGTTATCACATGTTTAAAGCAACTCATTGCTTTCCGCAGCAGCTACAGACTGAATTCTCCCACCAGCTGTCCGCCAAGTCTGGTTTTTCGATTCAATACAAATGGCAATGAAAAATGTTTTCCTGGAAAAATTTGACAAAGACATTAATATGTACAGCCCCAACTCAGTCAACTCCTTTAGTATTTTCAAATATACACTGCAAACCACTTTAACACAATTTCTACGGATTACAAGACCTTCTAAGCTCATGTTAATATAACTTGCTGAACCCAAGAGTTTAAATGAAAATCCATCAAATGCCAGTGCGTGTTCAGGGTGGTACCATCAGAACATCCTCCTGGCAGCAGATATCCTTAACGCTCTTTCACATTATTCTCTTCTCATCCTACAAGTGTAAATGAAAATACTTTGGTAGGCTCTGAAGGGTCATGTACCTGGAAAGGTCACGAAGGGAGTCACGATCCTTCTAAAAGGACAAAATCTGTTTAAATCTGTTTCCTCAACAGATGTGTTAGATCGCCTGTCTCTCTTCTGATCATTATTAAGTGGCATCATCTAAGGTGATACGATGAGGTCCCAAAGTTTACAGCAGCTTTAGACCAGTCTCCAGAGACCGGAGAACCTAAGTACCACATGGTGTGCATGAACAGCAATGTCATTGTCACCAACAGTGATGAAAAGGCTCCGTAAATCTCAGAGGGCAGCTCCCTGCTCTCTTTGCTCCCCCTCACAGCCGCACGTTGTATATTTTGTACAATTTAGTATGAGATGCAGGACGTCTAGTGAGCCAGGCTTCCCTCTACACGTTTTGGCACGAAGTGCAAAGCAGTACAAAAGGTGACAGTGGCTCCTGGGCTCCCCGGGGTTACCCAGACAATAACCTGTTCCAAAGCAAGGGGCTGCTGGCTATTCCTCCCCATCGCCTGCCACACCTGCGTCTGCCAAGCTTGGAATTCCCTGCTGAGAACTGGATCCTGCTCTTCACCCAGCCCCATCTGCCTGCTGTGCCGGGCTCCGCAACGGCTCTTCAAAAGCAAAGAGCCAAGAAATGCACCCGTGACAGATTTCTCATTAGGATGTGGAGAAGCGTGACTAAACAGCCACCCTGATTAGGGAGCTCAGCGTCCCTCCTGCTCCGAGTGGCTCCAGGCTTCCCAAGCAGAGTCACAGCCAGCAAGGGCTCCGTGGGTGCCGAAGGTTCAGCTCCAGCAACGCAGACCAGACCTTGCTCTGTCTGATAGTGCTTTCCCGTGGTAACTCTTGGGGTGGGATTCGGAGGCTGAGCAGCTCAGTCATCTTCCTTTTACAGGATTAGGATAGGGATAGTGGGAATTGCTGAGGACAGGCTGAAAAAAAGCCTCTGAAAGAAGCAGCCTGCAGCCTCCCCAGTCAAGGAGAGGACAGGGAACATGAACAGGGATCTTTTGTGCACAGAAAGCAACACAAAACCAAGATAACAGCGGTGAAAAAGGTTTCTTTGATGCAGGACCAAACAAGAACCCTGGATCTCAGCACCAGCAAGGCTCAGGCAGAGACAGATTTGCTGGCCAGGCTCATCGCTGGTCCACAAGCACCCTCTGCATCAGCTTGGGGTCAAGACCAGAGCACAATGTGATCCCTTGTGTTCCCCACCTCTCATCCCCAGGGTACCAGGGTGGACGGGAGGATGCAGAACACATTCAGCATCTACAGCACGACCCAGCCCAGGCTCAGAGCTGTGCTGCAACCAGCTGGCGCTGGGAGGAAAGAAGAGAATCAGCCAGAGCAAGGCAAGCCCTGCTGTGGAAGGAGAGGGCTGGAAAGCAGGTCCTGCTACTCTGCAAAGCTGTGCGTGCGGGTCACAGCGAGCGCAAGACAGGCTCCAACACACTGCTCACCCCAGGGCCACCAGGATCCTTAAGAGGGGCTGTTCTCCTCCCAGAAACACCTTCTGATGGAAGGGACTACACTGCAGAAGTGCTGCAAAGTGAGAGGTTTTCACGTAGGGAGGCAGGGAAAGAAGATGCTTGAGGGGAAAAGGGAAACAAAGACGACAGATACATATTTGACATTATTTTCAACTCCTCGACTAGGGTTTAGCTTTGCGAAGCCATCCCGAGCCACGAAACACCTCCCAGCCCCGTTGCACTGATTACCCTGAACACTTTAATAGGCCACTCAGTAAAAATTACCCACTGCAGGTGAGAAGGTGAAGAGCGTTACAGCAGATTGCCCTCAGCGACATGCCAAAGCACCAGGCTCTGCGCCTTGGGGAACGGAGCAAGCAGCTCCCTCCCTGCTGACACGTTAAACCCAGCTGGAGGGAAGCCGTGTGCGCCAAGGCTTTTAGCCCCGAGCCCAGGATGGTGAAACCCAGCACACCCCCCCCTCCTCCTCCTCTCCCAGCAGCCTGATCGGTGCAGGAGGCCGCGAGCTTGGAAAGATTGCCAGCCAGCAACACTACACCCCAGGCAGAAAATGCAGTCTATGCAAGGAATTCAGCCTTCTGAAACGGGCTCGCTGCTCTCTCCCACAGCGCTTTGCCCCCAGACTCTCCACATGCTTGTCCCCTTTGTATCTTTTACAACTATTAGTAGGTAGTTCTAAGATGGGGGCAACTACAGCCCCCACTGAGATCACATACACGGCCCAGGTGAGCCACCTCTGAACAAGCCTGGGATGGGGGGGGGGGGGGGCGGCCTGG
>JAOXNO010000070.1:39795325-39807574 GCA_028565335.1 Limnodromus scolopaceus
GAGGAGAGAGGAGGAGAGAGGAGGAGAGAGGAGGAGAGAGGAGGAGAGAGGAGGAGAGAGGAGGAGAGAGGAGGAGAGAGGAGGAGAGAGGAGGAGAGAGGAGGAGAAAGGAGGAGAGAGGAGGAGAGAGGAGAGAGGGACACAGAAAGAAATGATGGTAGAAGGCTGCCTGGAAGCACAAATCCAACACCACAGTATAATTTGGTCTGTGTGGGAGGGGAAGATCTCATTGCAGGCATTTCAGACTATGCTGGTGCACAAAGATTTCCTTATCCAGAAGCCCCAAGCACACTGCTCTCTCCCACTGCATAATGCAGTTGAACAGCAGGGTGCTGGACACATCCTTCCATGCTGGGACATGCTCACTGGCACCAAAGCAATGTAAAACTGTTTTGGCTTTACCTGCTTTCCTGCCACACCTGAAATCAGCAGCACTGTGCTATAACAGAGCATGTTTGGGCAATGAAATTCAGTGCATCTGTACCACTGGGAGCCTGGTACCTCTCTCGGCTCCACCAGGCAGACACAAAGCCTCAACACCCCTGCTCACTACGGACACCAGCCTGGCCTCTCAATTAGAGGTTGGCTTTGCCAAAAATTAAGCTCCTGCTCTTCCTCTACTCACTGTGCTAAAGGCAGAGCTAAGCTTTCACAGACAAAAGCCACCAGAAGGGGAGACGTCCAACATCCTGTCCGTCAGGACCCACAGCTCAGAAGATGAAAGATCCCAAGGCCTTCCCTGGTGCATCAGGTCCCAGCTATGTTGACAGTCTTTATCATTTTCATAAGGCCATATTCTGACACACTGAAGCTGTCAAAGTCATCAGACATTCCCAATGGGAAGAGCACTAGATGCCACTACAAGCCTGTTGAGATCTAAGTGAGCTACTGAGAGCAGGGACAAAAGGGAACCTGGACGACCTGAGAACATCCTGGCTTGTTTCTTCCAGTGCTTTTTGCCCCTCAAGCGGCCACCCATGTCCACTTGACTGTCTCTCAGTAATTAACTCTTTTTCTGAGTGTAACTCTTCATGCGGGTCAGATCCTGATCTAGACAGAGCTGCAGGCCACCCACTGCCACCTCTGGGGTGTGGACAGGATAGAGAGCTCAGCACAGTGGAGCTGGGAGCACACAGCACACCAATGGAAGCATCACAGTCATAGCTGGTTCTTCCACCTGCCCCCACACAAGTCATGCAGAGGTCCCCATACGCTATCCAGAGGAGACTCATGCAGAGGAAAGGGAATGGGTGCTTTCTCCCAACAACTTCCCCATCACCCAGCCCTTTACCTTCAGCCAGAGCTCACATTCAGGGCACTGCTCCTTAATTACCTCACTGGGGCAACAAGCCCATCATAACCTTGGCCAGGAAAGCCAGAGCTGCCATAGCCAGTCCCCCACGGCCACCTCCCAGGCAGAAGGTGCTGCACTCAGGGCTGTGAAGTGTTGAGTTGCAAGAACAAGCACTGTCTTTTGGATAGTGAGGAGAGTCCTGTTTTTAATTGATGGCTGATGGCACTTACCTGGGATAGTTACACAGGATGTTAACAGTGGGATAACAGAAAGAGACCAGCGCTCATTTGTGGTCTATCCAAAATCCCACCTACACATCATCAATAAAATTTTACTTCATAGACACTTTATCTCAAACTCTCTGGGAGGCAGACGGTCTGTAGAAACACCAGGAGAGGGGGTGGAAAGTCAGTCAAAAAAAGACTCCCAACACTTACTTGAAAATCTGACTGCAGCCGTTTGACTGGTGACAGCCCCTAGGGAGCTGTGAGACACGCAGGAGTAATTACCCTCAGCCCCAGCCTTCTCAGGATATTTACTGTCCTTTGCCACAGCCTGGGCTGAGATGAAGAGCGATCCATTTGGAAGCACGTGGAGATGTTCCTGCTCCACTAATGGAAATCCATTCTTCTTCCATGTGATATTGATCACCTGCTCAACAGGGGCCAGGTTACAGTCCAAAACCACGACTTGGTTTGGCTCCAGTATCACCTTTGCAGGACCAGCGCTACAGCTCAGCTCCAGAGAATCCCCTTCCAACAGCCTCCCTGCAAAGAAAAGACAGTGTTGCAGTAGGGGTTGCTTTCCTTGGTTAAATCACATCCCAGTTTTACACAGTGATGGAAGCACAGCTCTCCATGAGTATGGTTGGAGATAATGGGTGAAATTAAGCCCTGTTAGGTGACCATCACCTCGCGTGACACTTGTGCACTGCATTCTCCATCACACATCCCTAAGACTGCACAACCTGCACCACTTCTGCCACCCACCAATGTGCCCAGCGGCCACCCCTTCTGTCCACACTTGCTTTTTCCATGCTGGATTCAAGTAGAGAAGAATTGGAAGAAGGTGAAATGATGGCAACAGCAAGAGCAAGCACAGAAGATGCAGCAAGGGCCCCAACCTGCCATGGTTGCCCATGACAAGCGATAGCTCCCCCTCACCAGAGCCTCCTCCAAGGCTGATCAATCCCCACAAGACAACTAAATGCAAGCAAAGGTATTCAAGCCCAGCTTGGTACACCAACGCCAATGACCACAACTTGATTGAAGAAGCTCCCTCTTCAGGAGGAACTGGCAGTAAGAGCTCAAGCCCAGCTGGGAATCCAGAAACACAGCATCTCCCACTGATGTTCATATAGAGGGAAACTCATTTTAAAGGAAAGACAGCAAAAAACCAGCTAAAAATGTGACTTGCCTTCTCTGAGTGTTTTATCCCATATAGATGAATCCAGAATGAGAACGGATGGATGCATTTTCCCCACTAGAAAAGGATATTCCAGCTGCAAGCAGACAGTACCCAGAACGTGCCCTCAGGCAACCTGCCCGCTGCAGCCAGAGGCCAGAGCAGTGACCAGCAGCAAGCTGAGCCCAACAGGTCTTGGTCTGGCCGATTTCCAAACCCACGTACTCGTAGGAGAGCTCCACCTCTGAAACAAGGCTCAGCATTTCCTAAAAGAATATTGCCATTAATAAAATGCATTTGCCGTTAGAGTTCTCCAGAGACGCTAAGTCAATGTTAGCTGGCAGCGCTGCTTCCACACACCAGCAATTTCAATCTCTGCTGCGCTCAAACCATCACCATCCACTCTTTTTATGGCTCCGCTCCAAATTATTTTGTCACTGCTCCAATCAGAAATGTTTCCTGCCTCTATAACAAGTTTATCAACACTGGATATGAACCACATGGCTCCCTGCCCGTCTCCTATCGCAGAAGGCTACAGATTAATTTTATAGGAATTCAAACACTCTATTAAACCTGCTACTACCTACTGCTGATAAAAGGGCTGCATTTTAAAAGAGTGTGTGTTAAGCATGCAATTAGGGGCAATGACACGCAAAATTACACGTGCAGGGAGATGGAATTATTTCAAGGCGTGTGCCGGAAACTGCAGGTGCCCCTGAAAGAAAGGGTCTAACCCTGCCCACGCATGGGGCTGCTTTGGTGCCCACCCAAGCCCGTGGGGGCGGGAACTTGTCAGGTTTGCCCTCGTTGCCAGTTGGCAGAATGACCACCGAGAACTTGATGTTGGCCAATTATGTCCCTTCAGTAACGAGGAGGCTACACGAGAACCCTACCCATCTGCTGCCCCTTGATTGCCATCGTTACGGGACCCAACAGACCCTGCCCCGAGCACCATCAACTTCACTAGGACGTCCAGAGGACAATCTCCCAGTCCCCAAAGCCAACCCCAGCAGGATGCAGAGATGCCCATTTCACACCGTGCCAGCGCAACCGCCAGGCGCTGCACTCCATGACAAAGGGGCAACTACAGCCAACACGGAGTCACCTCCGAGTCCCTGAATTCGAGTTTTTCCTGCACAGATGCTTCTACTGCACTGCAAACTCATGGTCTGCAGGAAAGGGCACGGCAAGGCGCAGCAGATGCCATTTTGCTTCAAATGTGAACCCACTGCAATGTAATTTCTGGATTTGTCAGCCAGCACAGCCCTTTCAGGTTCCTTGCTGCCTGGCCCCCTCAGGCCAGGGAGCAAGCTGAGGAAGGCCACTACACAAGGACTGTCACCAAATGCCCTCCTGTAAGGACAATTCTGCGCGTTTGTGTCTCCTAGGGAGGATTAGTCCTTTGAGGATCACACCAAACTGCACAACTCACTCGCTGGCTCCACAGGAGACTAGAAGTAGGGGAACATGAAGCTGAAAGGCTGCCCAAATGTTCTGGAAAGACACTGCCACTGGAAGCCTTCATCCAAAAACTGTATGAAATTGGGAGAAATAAAGCACAGAGCAAGTTACCAGTGAACACGTGCAGAAGGTGACATGAGCAGACACAGGAGAGGGTTAACAGTCAGAGGCTGGTGAAAACTCAGCTGAGCTAAGGACTGGAGGTACAGTGAAAGCCACAACAACGTCACTGTCATGAGAACCCCCGTCCATGGGGGAGCAGCGACCCACACTTCTCTGAAGGGATCTCTGTTGCAGCTGCTCCTGGCATCATGTCACTCGGGGCTCAGTCAGCCTGTGTGTATACACCACCTCCAGGGAGGTAGGGCTCCTAAGGCAAAGGCTGAGGCATGTGACGCTGAGCTTATTTCAAAAGATGTTGAAACTTTGTTGGCTAAAGTCTTAATCCTCTGCCTTTCCTTAAAACTGTTGTCTTCAGAAGCACAAGTAGAGGCTGAGGAGACAAGGAATTAACTCAGGTCACAAGTCAGTCCCCCCAGCCGATGGCTCCAGCTTTCTCTGCACATCTTTCCCCTTGACTCCTCCTTTACATGTCACTGCCAGCAACAACACACCGAGGCATCTCAGGTGGTCCTTGTGCAGCACCAGCGCTATGGGCACCAACTCTTACCTTCCTTCAACATCGACCCTCCAGTAAGGCAGCAGGGCTGGGTGGGCACAGCCACAGGGAATCAGCAGGCTCTGCGTGCCAGGCATCCCACATGGCCCCTGTCACCACACACACAGGCTGCCCCCCATGCCTCCAGATTCTCCTGCTCCGTGCCAGGCGCTCCTCTTCATCACTTGGGGAAACGGCCCCTATATCTGTCCTATTTTCTATTTTCTTCTGACAGCCGTTAAAATGATATTTTGCTGAAAATACTCCTCCTCTTCGCAAGGTGAAGCGCGAGGGGACGGCTGGCTGGCTCAGGCAGCCAGGAATAGAGCGGAGATCTGCAGTGCAGCTTCCCACGCCAGCACAGGTCAGTAAGAAGCAATTATCAGCCTCTCAAACCTCAATTCCTTAAAAATCGACTCAACCTGTTTGCGGCGGGGTACGGATACACAGCTCCAGACTTTGCACCACAGTAGAAGAAGTATTTGCTTTTTTAAAACATGTGATGATGTTTCTATGTGCTTAAATATCACCCCGTTCTTCTCCCTAAAGTCAAAGCCTACCTGGACCCGAGCTTCTGGTTGGTGTGTTACAGAGAAAAGGGCCAGTTACAAAACTCAGCGCCAGACTGCAGAGCTCACCCATACTAACACCAGCTTGCTTGCTTTCATGCCTTCACACCAAAAAACACACGATTGCACAACATCTTTATAAAGAGCAACAGTCACTCCTTTCCTGGAAATCTGTTCCTGCCACATAATCCCCCCAGTAACAGCAGAAATCATTTATAAGCAACCAACCTTCGATATGTTTCTACTTGCAAGTGTCTGCTGCATCATCAAGCAATGCAGGTTCCACACGATGGTGAGAGCTCATGACCGTACTCAAACCACCGCCCTTTATTCCAGGAGCACCAAATATATTTCTAGACCAAAAAGCCAAATAAAAAGCTTAATAAAAACTCACGACCCACGGGGCTCAAACTGAGCACCTGGCAGAAGACCGTGACAAGGCCAAACACATGTGACAATCACTGTCTTTCACTTAACACAGCCTGGGGAGGCTTCCTGCTGGGCATATGAACCCCTCGACTGACACCAAGCTGCTCTCATAGGTAAGCACACACCTGCCCCGAATCACCCAGCCCTTTTTCCTACCCCTTTGGCCTCAAAATACAGCAAATTTTTGAAGACAGGTCCTTTGCACATAAAGAGGTTGGAATAGCAGGGCCCAGGACCCAGACTTAGCATTGCAAAAAAGCCCCACGATGACTCTTGTCCTAAGATGTTCAAAGAACTGTATAAAGACTCCCTGATTAAGGAAAAAATACCTTCCAGGCTCTGGAAACGTAGGAGGAGGTCTGGTTCAAAACAGCGCACTAAATTAGCAAGCCTGACAATGAGATAAAAGCCCCTTCAAGGGAAAGGATCAGAAGAGAGTAAAATTACTCCAAGTGAGATCAAAGACAAATGAAATCAGGAATGTTAAGTGCTTACAGAAGCTGCTGACTCTTTCCAACCTCCATTCTTCATCGTGTAGTGACAGAAGTGGATACAATCCTGTTTAAACACAGAGGCGCGCGCCGGCGCAGCCTCCTGCTCACCTTCACCCTCCTACCTGCCAGAGGTAAAGCTGTAGTGAATGTCGTGAAGCCCACCCAGAACAGCCACGTGCCTCACACCGCAAATACAGCTATTCCCATGGACATGGATAATAACACAGAGATGAGGTTCCCAGTCAGAAGCCAGGAAGGTCTTTCCACGTATCGGTTCAAGGCAGGGGTTTCAGCTACAGATCTGTGCTTTGGACCTGGAGAGCTTTTTGCCTTTGGCTCCTCCTGGATGTAGCTTCAAGCATCAAAGCCTGGCAGAACAGAAGGTTTTCAGCTCACGGGTCTCTAATTTGAGGCCAGAGAACCCTGTACAGCATTGCCCTACAGTGGGAAACACCACACGTACACTCAAAGCAGACTTTTACATCGCAGCACACAAACCTGCTCGTCTACCAGCTACCCAGAAACAACCCAATGCAACTGAGAACATCTCAAAATACTTCTCTGAAGGAAAAAGGGCCAAAAGCAGGAGTGGTGGGTTGCAAGGAAAGAGGAACCACGCAGCCTGTGCCCATCCAGTCCCAGGTAACCAGCAGGGTTCACGCCAAACTCCACTAAGCCCAGCAAACTGCCGAGCCATCCCAAGACAGACAGTGGTGGCTTCAAGATTATAAATGTATGTGCAAATACATACTTACATATACAGATACATACCACATATGTGCATGCGGATGTATTGAAACGTACAGCATGCTCCGAAATGGAGAGTCCTTCATGCAGCAAGTTAAAAGCATTTTGTTTCCTTGAAAATTATATTTTCTGACCCAGGCTCTGCAGGTGATTTTTCCTCTCTCCCGTGTCACTAACCCCTAGGCTACATTACACACAAAAGCAGCCCAGGAGAAAAATGTTCTTTTTCTCCCATTTATTTCCTCACTTCCATCAGTCAGGTATCCACCTCCAGTGTCCAGGCCCAGTGAAGTAAATGAAAAAGTCTCCTGTTGAGTGGCATAAAACCCAAGACGTTTTGGATGAACAAAGGTTGTAAAATCTTTAAGGCACAAAGCTGTCCTCTGCCCTCCATGGGAGCACGGCCCCTGCCAGCATCAGGCTCGATTCCAGACCCAAAGCAGGCATCTGAAAATCCACTTTAAACCAGCCAATGTCTCCCTTCCCAAACAGCACATCTCCATGTACAGCCAAAACCCCCTCCTAGGATCTCTGCTCCTCTACATCAAACAGGGCAGGAACAACACAAGTTACCACCGAGCAAAGGGGAAAAAGAATCAATCCTCTTGTTTTTCTAATTTCAAAACTATAAATAATGAGGTGAAGCGTGAGCTAGTGACATAGTGAGGTTTGGCAGATTCCTGACAACGCAATCACTTGGTCAGAGGCAAGACCCTCAGAGCAGCGTTCTCACATCCAAGATACGCAACGCTCCAAGCCCATAGCTCTGTTGGGAGCTTGCACTCCATGGCTGAGAACACCACAAAACCCCACTTGTCTCCTTGTACGTAGGGTTATTTCCCTTCCCTGGGATTTAACTACTTAAATCAAGGAGGAAAGACCTAGACAAGAGATGCTTGTTCTGGTGAAATTTTGGCTATCAACAGTAAACACGTCCTTGAACTCTGTTACACAGCACAAGCAAATAAAAGGTTACTGTTCAACAGGAGACAAATGGCTTTGTTCGGAGGAGGATGAGTTGTGTTTTAGTAATTACTTTAAAAACAAAACATACAGCCATGAACCAAAAGGGATGCATTTCTGGGCACTGCCGTACCTATGCTGCTTTTTTTTTTTTTTGTACAGCACCCAGCATGGCTGGAATTAGCTGATCCACAACCTCCAAGTAAGGTCCATGAGTAAGCTCAGTGCCAGCTCCTGAATGGCACATCACCAGGAGGACACACAGCGCTGTCACGCTCGTTCAGACAGACAGGCAGAGTATGTTCCAGCTCCAAACGCAGTGCTGCCATAAACTCGGCAGAGAAACCCATCCCAGCTACACTGTACAGCTCTTCTCTGGCTGGTAGGAGGACAGCCCCACCAGCTCCCCACCATGACCTTGTCACCAACCAAGCCACCACCCAAAGGGGCTGTCCCAAAGGTAGCATTTGAACGAGATGAACTACTTTCTCTTTGACAAACTGATTGAACTGGGGGAAGTCAAAGTGATTTATGCACATGCAAGATCCCAAGGCACAACCATTCCTAAAAACCCCAGCCCATTCCTACAAACACACTGTCCAGCAATTACAAGGCTTAGACCTTCATTTCAAAGCAGGGGAGGTCCATCTTTAGCAAAGCTGAGTAAGGCCCCAGGATCAGCTCAAGGACGGGACCCAGCCCAAAGCAGCTAAAACCACTGACAGCTTCCAGTGCCTTCACACAAAAACCCTCAAACACTTCCAACCCAAAACAAATAAAGTTGCGCCGAGCTAGACAGGACCCATTACAGCACAGGCCTTGGGAGATTAATACTTCACAGAGAGCAAAGTACAAGGGTTTCTAATCTGACACACTTCCAGAGCTGACATCACTTCTAGTTCTTGGCAGCCAGAGATTTTCCTGGGGAGCCGCTGTTGTGCTGCAGGTCCCACAGCCTGGAGCCCGGCCAGCGCGTTTCCTATTCCACACACACACACACATCTGGCACTTTGGAACTGGCTTGTGCACCTTGCAGAACTCCAGCCAAAGAAAACCTTCCCGGGAGCGAGGGAAGCGGCTCAGGCGAGGCGAGCAGAGCGCTGGGTCGTCGTGTGTGTTCTGCGGGATATCAGGCGGTGAGAGGAAAGGGCTCCTCTCTCCCCTCCGCATCCCACAGGAGGTGGCAGGAATTCAAACTGCAGTTGAGCCTCTGCTCTGTCGCCTTGTCTTAATTTATGTATTTATTTTGGATGCTGAACTCGTGGAACTCAACAGCACAATTAATCTCATTTAATCGGGAGTGAACAGCACTGAAGAAAAGTGGAGTTACTTCTTCCAAAGGGTTTTCCTACCTCTCAGCAAGCCAACTACTGTGCCATTGTTCTGCTCAATGCAACCTTCTGCCGATGCTCTTCAGACACTCTTAGAGCTGTAGAAAACCCTTACGTTGTCATTGTCTAATTCAAAGAGCGACTATACTTCAGTGTGTCCCCATTAAAGCAACACAAAGCCCTCTTTCTTCTTGGAAACTTTATGCGTTGACAATTAAAAGTCAATAGCTTGGTCTCTGCCTGTTTTTAGGGCAACTGCACTTGACGAGTGGTGACCCAGAAAGAAATCTGGATGGAGGTCTCTGTCGAGGTCTGCATCCTGGGTGCTCAGCAACATCAGCACTGAAAGCAGAACTGGAGGAGCTCTGGGGATGGAGCACTCGACTCCCATGATCTCTACAGAATAGGAAGCTGAAAGAGGAGCTGGGCACCTAAATCCCCTTGTGCCTCAGACCTTCCACCTCCCCACAGCACAGTAAGGCAGAAAACATTCTTCCACTCAACCATAGTGAGGTCTGTGAGACGGAGGGATCAAGATCCCTACATTCCCTTCCAGATACCAGACGTTACTGGAAATTTCCATCCTGTAATGGCAACACAAACAAGCTAAGAATAAGAAAGTTACACCTTCAGCCCCCATTTAGCCTCTCTGGAAAAGAGGGCTCCTAAAACTATCTCCAGAAAGTCCATTTTAATAATGCTTGATACCCACGCAGAGGAGTTCCAGTCCTGAGCAGCACTCACCAGTGGGAAGCAGGCCTTATCCTAATTCTGCATATAAGCAAGCTAGATGGTTTATTTAATAATGCAGCATCTCCCACTGCTGCAGGAATATTCATCCAGCTGGCAGCAAGGGACTCTCAGATCATCCCCTGTCACTGAGCAGATCCCAGCCTTTCAGGAGCAGCTGGGTGCCAGAACGTCCCTGCGTGCAGCAAAGGACTGCGCTCGGAGACTGTCACACCATCGCCGCGTCGAGGGGTAGGGGACAAGGCTGTGCCAGGAGCCATCCCCTCACACCCTGCACAGACTCAGCGGCAGGGAAGGCGTCTGCAGTGTCATGGTCACTCCCCAGCTTGGGCTCATAGTGCCCCTCATGTCCCGGTACACACTGGGACCCAGGATGAGCGCTGGCAGGGCAAGCTCAGCTCTGCCCACACACAGACCACTGGAAATGCCCTGGAGCTGGCTGCTGAGCACAGGCTTGGCCATCCCACGGTCCATCTCAGCATCTACAGACAGCTCTAGAACTGCATTTTAGACAGAAACACTTTGCTCTCCGGATGACATGTATTGCTGTAAAGCTTTAGGAGTGTCGTGGTCCAAACACCCTTTGAGCAAAGCCTCACATAGGAGCAAACACACTTGAGCGTTACCAACCTCATCTGTCCAAGCAGGTGAGCTCTGTGTCCCTGGAAAAGTGAAAAGGGAGCCCAGATACTGCAACAAAACCAGCGGAGGGAGAAAGCTGCCAACACAGAAATACCTTCTTCCTACAGCTCTACTTCACTTAATTATAAAGACCTTTGCATCTAACAAATCTTTATGAGGCTTTGTGGCTTTGGGACATCAATCCAAACCATTCATTTCATAGTGGTCCATTATTATATTTTCACATGTATACAAAGCCCTTCCATTTAAAAGTTAAATTAATCATAATTTATCGATTTGTTGTAGTGTGCTTCAAATTCAGCTCTCCCTGAAGAAAGATGCTGGGCAAGAGCCTCTTGCCTTTGTTCTGTTACAAACCCCCAGCTAAAAACAAGAGAGCAGAAAGGATGGCATGAAAGAAACATCTATAAAACACATGCAATGCCACATCGCTGTTTATAGGCCATACCTGAAAAGCCTGATATTATCTAAAGCTGTAATTAAGGTAAATAGGTTAATGACTAGACTCACTTAGATAAAAGCAAAGACTGCCAAAGCCCTGGATAAATGAATATTGTTGTGTATAAATATACCATACCAGCCATCAAGCAAATAAACCCGCTGAAAAGGTCTCTGTTTAAGTATTTTTAAAGACACTTCTGATGTTCCTAATGCTGAAGCCAACTGTGGCTGTTCATTTCAGCCACCCTAGACCATCAGAGCCACCACCCTAAGGCTCATGGAACCCTGGAGACTCCAACCCAGTAAAGTATCAGCTGATTTCTAGCAAGGACTCAATGCTCTTGTGCTTCTGTAGAAGCATCAGGTTTGTCCAAACATCTTATCTGCATCTACAGGTGATGCCCAGCAGATCGGGGAAAACACAAAACCAGCTCTCAAGATTGAGTTCAGCTTCACCGAGATGTGCGTTATTCTGATGTATCCCCTGCAAACAAATGGTCCAGAAAGATGAAACAAATCAATAGAAGTAATAATTTATTCATTGTGTTGAATTGTCAACGGCAATCATAATGGTAAAGTGCTTGACTCTTTCACAGAGGTTAAGTCTTTGTGTTTTCTCCTCTCTGACCTCAGAAAGGCTTCTGAAACGGCAGCTGAAGTCTGGAGCAGGCTAAAACCCAGACTTGTTAAATTCAGCCTTTTTCAGCTCTTCTCCCCAGTGTGTCTCACACGACTGAGAGCAGAGCAGGGAGAGCTCTCCCTGTGTACAGTAATACCACCATTAGCTCCCCTTGCACTGACGGATGCTTACTTAAAGTGACTTGAATACAAAAAAAGCACTGCAAACCCCTTGGCTGTCCCCCACACTGCCCAACCCACGGAGGGCTGAGCCGTTTCTGTGCCTTTCCCACTGCTCCACGCCAAGCACACAGCACGCTGGACGTCAGGCTCTTCTCTAGAAACATCCCCGAGGAAGCCTCCATCCCTGTGAGTACTGTGTCCAGCTTTGGAGTCCTCAACACAGGAAGGACATGGACCTGTTGGAACGGGTCCAGTGGAGGGCCAC
>JAOXNO010000070.1:39807674-39829806 GCA_028565335.1 Limnodromus scolopaceus
TCCCTGCCCAGGGCAGGGGGGTTGGAACTCGATGATCTTTAAGGTCCCTTCCAACTCTAACCATTCTATGATTCTTTGCTGTCATCTTTCCCTTCTTAAAAAGCAGCTGAGGAACAGCCGAGATGTTCTCTGCAGAAGCTGCTGCGAGCTGGGGATGCATAGGGAACTCGGGACAGAGCCCTGGGTTTGCATTCATAAATTTACAGTGTAGAGACATATTAAAATTACAAGCTTCAACAAGCGCACTGGAACAATAACACATCAGAGTCCCATAATTGGGCCCTGAAATACACTTAGTGAAAAATACAGACCAGCTGCAATGTTGGAAATGCTCCTAATGCAATCCAAGGTAATTATTGGTAACAGACCATCAAACAAGTGCATTAATATGCTCTGATCAGACAGGGAATCAGATGGACAGTCTGGCACAGCAGCTTGTACCTGCAAATTATGTAAATGATTTGAAAGAGCAAAGCCCCAAAGCCCTAGAAACACTAACTCTAATGAAAGTTATTAAATGCTATTTTTGTTGTCTGCTGGTGTTAACATTAGAAGGCCCATTTGCCGTGGTGACTATAATTTTGCTGCTGAGCAGCGGTCCAAGCTGAATAGGCCTGATATTTGCCATTTTAAAGGACTGCATCACGCTAAAATGACTGGCTTAGATTTGCATGATTTCACTGACAACATTTAAACACATAACTACTTCCTGCATTTTTCACCGATGCTGGAAAGGAAACCCAGTCATTTTTCTTTTGTTAGATGCAGAAGTTCCTGATTTTATTTCATGCATCATCTACATGTGCTTGATCTGCAAACAACACAGGGGAGCCTGAAACAAGATCTCCTGTTACAAAATTATCTATTTTTGCACTTGAACTATTTAAGTTTAGCATATTTTTAGGATATACTTTCATCTCTCCACGTCTGAGAAAGCTACAAGTATGTAATATGATACAAGCTTCAGTGTCATGCCTCTTGAGAATAGTCGCTTAACCAGAAACTAATATTACCAAATAAAATACACAAAGAACCTTCACCTGTGGGCTACAGTTAAAACAAATATTTTGCAGCTCTTTTCCCCTCTGTTAGTGGCTCTGTATGTTTCAAAGACACAAATATAAATGCATTAAATTGAAAAATGTTCAGCTCCAACAGTATTCCATCAGTGAATTTCTCACCACTCTACAGAGAAAAAAAAAAAAAAAAGCATCATACCCTATTTCAAACCTTGGGAAAAGTCAATGCACAGAGAAATGCACAGTGTTCCCACTGCAGGTCTGAAACCAGCAGCCAAACTTCCCAGCAATTCAGTCCCATCCTCTCTACCAGACAATTCTTTAGCCTTTGCAAATCCAACATTTATATACAAAAATGTGGTGTAAAGCTCTGGGGGAAACTGGCAGAGCATATCCTGCCCGTCCCTCACTTCAGAGGCCTCCAGAAACTTGGGCTAGCCTTCGCAATTTCCAAAGGCAGACACCACCTGTAATTTTATTTATTTATTTTTAAACATCCCAAGGCTGTTGAAACAGGGCTGGAGGGCCACCCTGACCAAGAGGGTAAATATTAACCCTGCGATAAGCAGCCTGAGGTGGTAAGGTGGGGATGGCTGCTTGAGCTATCCTTAACAAGAAGGACATGCTCCCAGTTTTAACGAAGGACCCAAAGACTCATCCCACCTTAAAGGCAGGGGCTCAAACCCAGTGAGAGACAGAGCTATTCCCAGAGAATTTCATGGCCTGGTTCGTTGTCCATTCTGCTTCCCTGCAGGTCAGGCTTGTCCTGTGTCACCACGGCTTGCGAGAAAGTTTGGCAGAGGGAAGAGGAAGAGCACGTTAACAGGGAAAGAAGGACATGAGACCATTTGCTCTGCCCTTGCTTGGGTTACAAAGCCTGTGCTTCCAAGCATCAGCTTGGCCCAACAGCCCTAAATCACCCACCCCAGCAATATGCAAAGGAGGAAGGCGATGACAACAGCTGCTCTAATTTATTAGTTGTCTCTGTTCACGCTCACCAGCCCTGCACTAGGACGCGCTGCTCCATTTGCAACCAGACGGAAACATGGAGTGTGACTCGAGGCAGTGGGAGAAACACTTCTCCATCATGTGTACTTTCCCCTTCACAGGCTCCGCTTCCCCTTGTCTTGCCTGTCATTAAGAGGAACTTACAACGCCCCGCTGAATGATGTACAGTAATCAATACAAATAGCCATGAGAGCCCCTGAAAAGGATGTGGAAGTACAGCTCGGCAGCGATATTTATGAGCAGAGGATACCGCAGACCAGAACGGTCCCAACTCTCCTGAGTATTTCCACTATTTACACTGAGATCAGAAAATTAAAATGATATTTTACGCTTAATGGTTCCAACAAGACCTGTGAAGTCCTTCTCTCGGTCCCATTTACAACACAAACGCCAATGACAGAGCAGCAGATGGTCAGAAACACTCCCCCAGAATATTCAGGCGATTCAACTTGAATCTGTGCCCAAATCATTTAACTTTAATGGATTCTTTCATTAACAACCAAAGAAAGGGAATATGGTTGCCAGGACATTAAAATCACTTTTTCAATTATACTGTTATAAAATCGAACAAATTAGCTGTAATTCTTAGCTGAAGCCTAAATGGAAGCACGACTTTATGAAAGAAATGAAAATTGATTTGGATTAGTGGGCATCAAGGGCTTTTTAAAAATTAACAAGATTCTTATGACTTCATAGAATGGATGGATTAGCTGAAGGTTTCACTGCCCTGCGTTTGCTACCTGCCAAAGCACGGCAGCTGGCTTCACAGCATTGGTTACAGCGGGTTTTAATTAGACCAAGGGAAGAAGATGCAAGGACTGAAGCTGGGAACAAAGTTCTGGAAAAGCTGGGTGGTGTCTGAATTCACCTTTTGGACCCGGCCCCACAGGCTCTTGGCAAAAACCCGGGAAATCAGAACCTGTAAGCTTTAGCAGGATAAGGACTGCAGGCTTACTGCTTGGGGTAGTCTTGCTCAAAGATCAAGGCAAAACTGCGCTAGGTGCTTCACAAAGACAAAATAAAAATCAAGCCCAAGACGCTGGTGCAAAGTTTAATGTAGGATATTATAAAAAAAAAAAAAAAAACCAACACAAAAAATTCCCCACAAAAAACCCCACAAACACCCAAACCAGGTAAGGATAACAACAGAAGGAGCAGAAAGAGCAATTCATAAAGGAAACAGGAGCTGTAACACCAGGGGTCACACTAGGAAGGAAGAAAAATGTCCTTTGTATTGTATAATACAAACTTAGACATTCACTGAATGCAACCTGCATTGATCTTACTGACCAGGAACCGGAGGATATATTTTGAGAGCCATCCCCCTGCTAGGGAAGGTAACGATTTGGAACTGCTGCCCAGAAAAAAGAGACTGAAAATCAAGCTGGAGACCTTTACACCTGCACTGGACAAAGCCTTTTTAAAATTTATTTATTTAAAAAAAAAAAAAAAAAAGGTACCACGGGGAACAATCCTGTTCTGACCCCTACGAGATGGACGGGATGTTCTAGCGCTCACGCTCCACCCCGAACATCTCTAGGATGATGCAGCGCCGAGAGCAGCTGCCAGCTGGAAGAACCAGCCCCTCTGTAAGGTAAATGCAGCAGAACATTTCAAAACCATTTTCATGAAATCTTGCATAACAAAGCACTTTAGCTGACTCCCCTTTACGAGTCAGCATTTCATATTTAGTTAATTCTACTCTTTATTGCAACACAGCAGTTGACAATTTGCATCAGTAAAAGCTGGCTTGAAAAGTTAATCTTTCTTTGGACAATCCTGAGTATTACTTCTTTGCCATAATCATGCTGGTTTGTCACCCTGTATCTGGCTTTCAGATATGCCACAGGGTATTATTTTCCAATAATCCAAGAAAAGCTGTAACCCTTTGAGCCAAGCCTTCCATTGTAATTGCTGCGGGTCTCCGCGTGACCGTTAGCAGTTTTTATATTTAACAAAACAGAAGAACACATTTTAATCCAGAACCTTTCGAGCTCCACATCTTGGAGTTCTTTTAATGATCCAAAAATCAGGGCACTCTGTGGTTTTCCATTATAACTAACGGCAAGATTTGGCCTCGTAGGGTAGCAATTATACAGACAAACATAACACGTAAAACCAAGAGCTTTATCTCATCTAGGGTAGGGATCTGAAAAGCCTGGAGTTAGAGTGCTTTAAGAAAGGACACCCCCAGGTAAGACTATCACCGATGGTGATCTTTTCACAAGGCAAAGCAGAATGGGCTTCTCCAAGCTGACACTTTAGGCTGAAGGTGACTTCAGCAATGTCTTTTACTTTTGCATCACTGGAACAGCATAGGAGCATGCACATGTCAATTTACTGTGCTTCTGCTGAATGGCAGCAAATGCCTGGGTAAGGAACAGTAATTTCCAGCTAAAAGCACAGGAACTTCCTGACCCAAACTGCCTGACCCAACCAACTCGCACAGATCAACACATTCAGCTGTACCTGCGAAAGCTGGCCTCCAGGCTCACACTACTCCCAGGCAGAAAACCAGCACTTCTCACCACGCTGTACACACACCAGCACCGTCCTGTCCATCAGCTCTGATTTAAGAGTACCTACAGGGACTTCTGAACATCCATTTGGACTACTGTCTGTGAGAAGAAGCTTATTATCATCATAATTAGTAGTAACAATTATACAACTATTATATATGTTAATATATGTCAACAGAATAAGAATACTAATACATTCTCTACAGGGTATTCCACAGAATTAATGAGATCTAGTAATGAGCCTAACCTCTCCGACATCTTGCTGATAACGTATTTCTAAGCAAGCCACAAAATTCAGCGTGCATCTGCTCAGGCAGTGCATGGGTTTGCAACTCACTCAATATCTGTAGGTCAAAAGGATGTGGACGCTGATGAACAGAGGTTTGTGCCTCGCTCGGAGAGGTGATGGAAGAAGGAGACGTGCATTTGCTCCTGCTACCCGTGTTATCAAGCTGCTACCTTCTGCCAAGGGGACAGGCAGCTCTGAGCAGCAACTCTACAAGCTGGGACTTGGAAAGAACAGATAACTTGCATCATTTCAGCAGCAGACCCTAAAAGCCCTAATTCTAGTCTAGTGAAGTCAGCAGCAAAGTTCCCACAGACAGAGGGGTGGAGGATTGAGCCCTAGAGATGTTCAAAACAAAAGCAGCATCTGTGACTCACCCATGAGACCCACAGAGGACAACAGTGTAAAAATTACATTCACACGGACCTGAAAACAACTCTGGAGCCTTTCTGCTCGCAGATCCCATCTCTGAGCGTGCTTCCCCCTCTCTTTTGTTCTTTATAGGATATTTGCATGGAAACAAGAGCTCCATTTCTCAGCTGCTCATCTCCTCCTGCTGTCTATCCTTCCCCAACAGAAGACAGACTTTACAGAGAGCCTGTTTTTATGCAAATAGCCTTGAATGATGTCTCCAGAAGAACAGAGCCCATGAGCACCTCCCAGAGCCGGTGTGCGAGCCACCATACTGAGGATACCCCATGTGCAGAGAAACCATCTCACCAGTTTGCTGATGAAAGCTGCTGTGTACATGGGAAGTGTTCACTGGGAGACCTTCAGAGCATCTTCCACGGAAGGCAAGTCTCTAACTTTGAGAAGGTCCAACTGTGTAGGACGCAGTATAGATCACCAGCCAGGAAAAGCCCTGTGGTATCCTCAAACTCAGCACCAACATGTGGCATTGGGGAAGAGGAACCATCAACATGAGACTCAGCCCCCTTCAAAAAAACAACACGAAGGTTACTGAAGGTTCAAGTCCTGCTCTTGCTCCTGTGATTTTTACTCATTTATAAGCATATTACTGCTGTTCCTGAGGACTGGTTATGTGGAAAGTCTAACCAAAGGGGGGAGCTGACAGTGACCTGCTCGGGGTATCTAACTCAGAGTGTGAGCCAGACAGCGCTGTCAAAGGGCAAAGAATACACTCTGAAAACAAAACCTCTTTGTTCCTCTAATTTTGTTCCAGTTAAGTCAGTTCAGCTGTTCCATATAACCAGTCAAAAACATTCAGCATTTCCCAAAGTATTTTAAGACTTCAAAGTTGTAGATTTTATTTTGACAGTTTTAAAGCACATAGCTTTTTTTTTTCTTTACAGATTTTTTTCGCATTAAAAACAAGGCTGTTTAATAAATTAAGCTTTACAGCAACCACTGCCGCTCTTCTTTTATCATGGCTTCAATTAAAATATTGTTTCTTGAAGACAGCTAACGGCTTCTAGGGAAAAAAAAAAAAAAGAGGGTGTTTCACTAAGAATATTTTCAATAGACTCAATTTGTTAAAACTTGTGATTAAAACCAAACTCCAAGTAGGGCAGGCTCAAAACCACGGGTGTTTTAAATTTGCTCAAGTTGCTGATCTGATCTCAAAACTTCCCAGCCATATAAGAACATACCTAAAAAGCAAACTCTCCAACACTCACCGATGAGGAAAATGTAGGAAAAACACTGTTTAGACTAACGCCTGGCAGCTCAGCAGAGACAGGAGCTGGTCAGGAGCAGGTTGTTCCAGAACAAAACCTTTCTACATAACCCAGGCAACAAATCTGACCTTTTCATCTAAAAAAAACCACAGTCAACCCACAACTGAACTCATTACTGTAGGAGATCTGTCCCTCAGCACTGTTTTTGTTCAGTCTCGGGGCCAAACCTGTTGTGACACCAACTGCCGACTGCCAGGAAAGTGCTGGAACGGCTCTGGGAAACCAAACCTGAAAGCAAACCTGTCTGAACTCTCCCCGTGTAACAGGAGCTTCACACGCTCGCACTGACATTGTCACGACACCGAACAGGAGCCGGGCGAGCAAGCGAGGGACCCGTGTCTTCAAAAGCAAACAAAAGAGGGTTATAAAAACTAATTAGCTCTCCCTGCTCACCAATGCGCTCCTCTGCAAAGCTGTAATCACAGCAGTCATTTCGAAGCGAGAACACCTCCGAGGGCAGGCAGCACTGGGATGGACTGGGCTTGGCCAGCTTGATGGTGCCAGCAGCACAAGCCCTAATCCCACAGTTTTGAGGCCAAAGCTCCACTCGCAGAGTTCACAGTGCGGCCCACAACCAGCTGTGTCAGCACAACCAAGAAAGCAGGATCAAGCAGCCGTAGGGAGGGAGCTTTTAAGCCTGCGATGCTGCCAAATGCTTCGTATCACAGCCCTGCCTATTTGCATTTCTGCCTTGGGCCCCATCTGTAGCTTCCCATCCATGTAAAAGCCGTCCCCAGGGAGAAGTAAGGCCACTGTCCATTTGTTCAACACATCTCAAGTGCATCCAGTTTCAAATGAAGTAGGTGGTAAAACTCCTAACGCTAATCTTTTCCGTGCAGCTCTGAATCTCTTGTCATCTGGGGGCAGGGAAGATCAGAAATGGAAATAGCTGGTCCAGCGGCCCCCATCAGTCAGCGCCAGACACCAGTGTGGTTCCCAGCTCCCAGCTCTCCAAGGCAGTCCCACGTCCTCCCCGTCAGAAACACACGCACAGAGTCTTGATTCTTTTCTCAACCTCCACTTCAGACAAAGTGATCTGACAGAGTAGGTCTCCAAATTGCAGTATCAGTTAAATCACTTTGCAATAACACATAAGGAATAGAGTATCTTTTAAATACGGTTACATCCTGTTCCAAGAGTCTTAATGGGCCATATTTTTAGCCTAGGAACAACCTGAAAGCCAGCTCAGAGATACTGCAGCACTGAAACTATGTCACCACAAAGCTATTTCACTACAAGCCACAGCTCTCTTTGCACAGACAGTTTCTTCCAAGAGCCCACGTAAGCTGGTACAAGGTTTTCCACAGTGTGTGTGTAGGGCAGCCAGAAATGAGCCAAACACATGATGTAAAAGTTGAGAACCAGGAGCAAGAAACCAAGAAACACAGGAGATGGGTCCCTTTCAACACACACGTCTCAGCAGAGGTCACTGCAATGACTTTGAGCTGGAGGAGGGCCAGGGCACCACACACGCATCTGTCAGAGATCCCACCCAGGCTCCAGGCATCCGCAGACACACGCAAACTGCAAGACCAGAGGAAGCAGGAGCCCAAGCTGAGACCACCCGTGTTCTTGGGCCTCTCCCTACCTGCAACCACAAACCGCCTGGCACAGCCAAGGAGTTATCGGCTGGCAGAGGAGCACAAGGGAGCACAGACCCTCCTCAAAATGACTCTACGTTCAGAGCTTCGTTCACAGCCAGGTCAGCAGAACACTGAGCCACCAACACCTGGAGGTTACAGACCCATGGAAGGCAGAGGCAAGACCAGGCATCTGGCACCTCAACTTGCTTAAGCTCCATGTGAGCAGCTGTGGAAAGAAAAGGGCAGATGGGGTGCAAACCTGGGTCTCAACGGGATCAGAGATGTCAGTACCAGGCACTCCGCGGTCATTTCTGCTCATGCCCAGGGATGTATAGAATTCAGCAGCCCCCACAGCAGCTTGGCAAAGTCCCTGGGAGTCCTGCAGGGGTGAGGAGAGGCACCAACACAGCCCCCACCACCCATCGTTCTGCGGAGAGGACCTGCATCACTCTCCTATTCCCTCTAAAAGGGCAAAGAGGTCACAGAGACTCTCCAAGCAAATGCCGGGGAAGCCGAGATCCTGGTCTATCTCAGAGAAGCAGCATGAGATTTCGGTGGCTCTCAGAGTTTTGGTAGAGAGAAACTGTATATTGCTTTTCTGGAAGCTACTCCCCCCTGGAAGAAAGCTGGAGTAAGAGAACACCCATACAGTCCTTATCACCCTCATTACGAGGAAAAAAAAACGTTGCCCAACAATCTAAAATTCTCTTCTCCTCTGAATCGGCTCCAAAGCTATCTCAGGAAAGGCACGTTATCTCCCACCAGCCCAAACCACTCTTATTTGTTACAGAATAATAAAGCCATTAGTACTGAGCAATCACACTATTACACTGTTGTTTTTACATGGCTATAATTTAACAGTTCCTCACTGTTTGCTTTAGGAAATCTATTCTTGAAAGGTCTATAAAATTATGAACTCTTGCTCCAGTTTGAAAACAGGCATGAACAGGCATTTCTGTTCTCTAATAAATCACATTCCCCTACTAGTAAACACCAGCTTATAAGAAACATCTTTTGTTTATTGAAAGTAAATGGCATGTGGACATTTTAAACAAAAAGAAGGTGGTAGGCTGAGGGGAACAGACAGATTATGTTTTCCACTTTCATTTTGCCTTGTGTCTAAACAAACGGTTCCTCAACAGCTTTGTTTTCCAAACCAACTTTCTCCCAGCTGCTATCTGGAACCACAGAAAGGGAAAGCAATACTCAAGATGTGCAAGGATTACTTGACTTTGCACACTCATTTTACTCAGCAATCAGTGTTCTGGATACGCCAGTCACAGGGAGCATTACTAGGAGTAAGCAATAGCCTTGTAGACACTGGTTGGCTTCACCTACAAAGCAGGACTGGGAGGGTTCACTCAAACCCCTCAAGCCATGCAAGGGGGGACCAGCATTTGTGACAAGTCAGCTTGTCACAGGACCCGACCCATTGCCTTCCACCCATCCACAATTGCACATATATTTGGAAGATGACTCTGAACGTGTACAACAACACCTAAGATAGAAGGTCAGAGAAAACAGCTCTTACAGGCTCCTCGGTGACCAGTAGCATCTGAAAACAAACTGCCACCCTTACTTCTTTTTGGCCGTTATCGTGCCCTTTGCCATAAGGAAAGGGCAGCACAGAGATACTG
The DNA here is from genome assembly GCA_028565335.1 of Limnodromus scolopaceus. Taxonomy (NCBI): domain Eukaryota; kingdom Metazoa; phylum Chordata; class Aves; order Charadriiformes; family Scolopacidae; genus Limnodromus; species Limnodromus scolopaceus. The sequence continues at coordinate 39,817,424 of JAOXNO010000070.1, forward strand.
ACCCAAAGAAGAGGCAAGAAATTATGCAAGGATGGAGTACACTCTAATGTTGCTGAATTTTTCATCATGTCAATGATCAAAGATCTTAATCATCAAAGATCTTTCTCATCCCTCTGCCTTCAACTGACGATCAAGGCATCAAACGTTCCTGCACTCCTTTTCCTTGCCTTCTTGCTACACGCAGTTTAGCGTTACTTAGACCGTATCTGCTTCAGAAGTTCCTGGCCTACACAAGAGATGTGGCAACACTTTGCTAAAGCTTCAAAATGGGAATAGCTAGAGTTAACAATATTTTGACCCGTTTCACTCAAATAGCAGAAGACTCCTTGTACCCAACGCAGAGCTATGTCTCTATCAGAGTCCTGGAAAGGATGTGTTCTATCACAGCCCTTACACACACCCACACACGCACACACACCCCCCACAAACTTGGTACATTTGACCCACCACCTCTGTAATCATACGACACAGCCATTAGGAAGTCACCTACACAGAAAACGGGCCTCAACCTTCCCCAGGGACAGTAGATGCTGTTTAGCCAAATGGCAGACTCTCCATAACATTAATCTGCTTTTACAGTCCTGACAAAGAAAGAACTCAAACCTTGCAAGCTGGACCTTCACGAGCATTACCCAAAAAAGGCATTTGCAGGGCCACAGATGGAGTCCAGGACATGGCAGCTTCTCACTTGCACCTCATTCACCCCATCCAGGTCTTGCAGGAAAGCCCTGTACAGCTGGGAACGTGCCGGCAGCCCGAGCGGGCCCGCACTGTCAGCAAACCCTCTGCAAAAGCCCTTCCATGAGGCCTTTTTCCCACCCCCCTATACAGCTGGCACAATAGCTAAGTCTCCCTGACAGCACATGGATTTCGCCGCTACTCACAGCACAAATGAGATAATTAAGCCAGAAATCTTCAAAGCCCTGCCACTGCCGTTGGTAATGAGATTCTGCAGTTCACCTGAAAATAAAAATGGAAGGAGGAGAGCAGGTGAAGCCCCTTCTCCACCAACAGCCTGAACTCCAACTGTGAAGCCATCCGTCAAACAGCTTAGTCCAGCTTCCATCAAAAGGGGTCTCACAGCAGCTGGGAAGTTCACGTATGAATACAACCCATAATAAAAGAGGAGCATTCATACAGGGAAACCAGTGGTACGACATTTACCAGCAAAACACAAGCTACAAGCAGAGAAACTGTGATGTTTTAATCAGTGACAGCCCTTTTATCTTCCTGCGTGCTGGCTTTCTCCACAAAAAAAGGGGACCAGATCACATCTCTATTCCTACCTGAAATGCTGTCTGCAAGGAAAAAGGGCAAAGAACCCCTCTGCAGGGGTGACACTGCTCTGACACACCTCCCAAGACATGTTCACTCTTCACACCGAGCTGAAAACTTTCACAACAAACAAATAAAATCCTCTGGCATGTACTTCAAACTATTTATTGCATGTTTTTGTTTCCTAAAGTTAAGCACAGAGCCTCTCTTGTTTGCTCACATTTTCTTGATAGGCTGGGGTTCAAGTCTGGAGCATCTCTTCTGGAGAGGGTGTAAAGTGCCATAATACACAGCAGATACAGAACGTCAAGAATGGCTCTGGCTTCGGTCCTGCCAGGTACCCGAGAAACCTGCGTATGTAGCCCCTCACTCTGCTCCTTGTGCTCTCCATCTCACTCCAAAACAGCCAGCCTGTCCCGTAAAGCCCCCCAGGCAAAGCCGAGGCGTGCAACTTGCCCCTCCAAGAAGCCAAGAACCAACTATGTCAGGCTGCATCATTACAAAGTCACCTACCCCTGAGAAGAGAAGACAGGCTCATCGAACTCCTGCCAGCTCTCCTGCACTTCCCAGGTAATTGCACAAACCACAAATTAATAAGAAATAATGAGCCAGCACACAGAGGAAGTGAAGACAATTCAGAACGGCAACAAAGAAAACTAATGGGAAAGTATGTTTCAATAGCTCGCTGCAGAGGACTGTCACTGCAAGCATGCTTCTCCCAGAGAGGTCTCACTTCTCCAGGACACAAGGACTGCAGAGCGCACCCACCACCCAAGAAGCACAGGAACACAAGAGAAAGGTGACGGTGGCTTAGAACAGGAGTTCATCTTGCTGAGAACACACAGCACAGGCAGACTGTGCAGGCACTGTCACCAGACATTGTCACCATCCACCACATGGCCTCCAGAAGTCACAAAACCCCTCTGTGCTTCACTGGCTACAGCATCAGATGCTGAGTCCCTCCACGGGTGTAGGCAACCCCTGGCTTTATCTACCCACGCTCTGCTCCTTTTTGTTATCACTTAACCCAAAAGGTATGTTATCAGTACAGCTAGCCCACCAGCCTTACTTGGACAACAGCAGATAAGAGGGTAGGTTTAAGAAGGAAACATTAAAAATAATAAAAAGGGAGATACTAAACTGTTAAGTCAAAGGAGTGCCCACAGGTGGACAATGCAAAGTTCTTACCAAGGGCTCGACCCTCTCAGGACTTTGCATCCTCCTGGCATAAATTCTCACCTAGACCAGTTTTAAGACAGTATTTGACTGTAATCTGGAAACCCAGTTATCACTGAAAATGCGATGTGAGCTCTGGGATCGCATTAGGAGAACCAGCGAGATAATGCCCATAACCATGGAAAAAAAGGAGCAGTACCACCTTTTGAAGATGATTAGAACTGAGGAACAAAATGGGTGGGAATTTGCCCTCCCATTTCCAAATTTAAACTTACTTCTATCACAGCAACAGGAGGAAAATATACTTTATAGCCTGTGTTCCAAAATCCCTCACACCTACTTGGCTGTTTAACTTTCCAACATCTACAGTGCATTTACCCACTGTCAGCACAAGTTTCTCTTCAGAGCACATAAATCTTTCCTTTTTCCAAAGCTGCAGCCAGCTGAAACCTGACAGTTTGAGGACAAAGTAGTAAAAGGACTGGTTCTGCTTCCAAATGGTGAAGGACATGCTTTCAACGCTACAGTATCCGAGTAGGAGAATGCCTGTGGGGACCTTCACACCACTCCGGGCTCTCCTGTATCAACAGGATCCAGGCTCAGATGTGATGCTTCTTCCTGCTGTCTCTAGGCTTCTGCTTATTTCACCAGAAGACTTCTGAAAAAAACACCTGGACTTATACTGAGATTTCAGCAAAAATCCCCAAATCACCCATTTTTTTCCACAGTGAGGAGAGATTTTTGCCTCTGTGCATCAGACTGCTAGATGAGCACTATAGATGAGCACTCTGGACCAAGGAACATAACCTCATTTGTTAGTGAAAACAGATTTATTTCCATTAATGTAGACTAATTACTGCTGTTCTTCTTTTAATGAGGTCCTGTGTGCCTCCTCACATAACATCAGCACAGGAGAAATCCTCACCTTCATAACCAGGCAATTTTGAGGCATTTTGAATTGCTCTTTCTCTAGTGAAAGAAGGAAATTATGAGAATGATGTCTCTTCAAAGAACTGTTTCATTTAGGAAATGCTGTGTGATCATTCTCATGTTCAGGTCAGTAACAGCCTTGCAAAATCTCCTTGACTTTATCCAACTTTTACTACTACTGAGCAGGGATTAACATTAACTGAGCCCACCCCATATTAGCCAAGGATTATTTGTTAGTCACCAGCCTATAATCACTTGCATTTTCCAATAGAGACCTTCACATCGCTCAGATAGCTAGCAGGATAATCCAAGTCACATTTTTAAAGAAATCTACATAAAAAACCACATCCACACCCTTGTCTTCCCCCTTCCAAAATACCCAATTAGTTCAGCTTAGGAAATGCCATAAAAATTAATACTGTGAAATTTCCAGTCTAACAAGTTTCTGGTGAGAAGAAAATATTCCCTACAAGGGAAGCATTTTTTTAAACCCACAAACTTTAAAATATATAAACATGTAATCAGGCATTTTCATTTAGAAGCCGGCACATACCTTGTACACATCTCTGCATTCACGCTGCACACATCTGGTGTTGACAGGTAGGCACCACCGTGCCTGCACAGCCACACACACAGGTGCATTTTGTACAGTATGAGTTTCCTTCCTAAAGCCCAAGAAGTCCTAGCACTGCTTTCCTACTTCCGAAGGCTCACTGCTGCATCGCAGACACAGCTGGGCAGAGGCTGGAGACATTCACAGAAGAAAATAAAAACCGTGTTGTGTAGGTGACATGGAAAAGGGCAGAGGCATCTTTATGAGCGGGAGAGGACAAAACTCCATACGCTCCACCTGCACTTGAAGTGCTGATGGAGGACGTGGCAAAGGTGTTATTTGGTGAAAGCTGCTTAAGACTAAGACAGTATATTTATTTGCCAAGTGTAACTATGTGGTGTGATTCCAGCTTAGACAGCAGACTTTCTCTCTAAAAGCTATATGGAAGCTGCACGTACATGTCCCGTACGGATGTGAGTGTCCCACTGCAAAACCCGAGACCTGCCTTGGCAACAGCTCGGCTGCTCACCACAGAGGTGTTCTCGGAGGTGAAGGTTTCTTTACTTTTCTCTCTGCTTGGCTCCAATCCCGTCACATCTGGAAAGCCACATCCAGCAACGTCTGTCCCAGCTGAACGGCGGCTTCTGCGCTGAGCTGCAGGGGAACAGGAGCCCCAGGGGACTCGCAGGGTCCAGATCTGAAAAGTCGGGCTCCGAATCAAAGCAGCTAAGAAATTTCCTCAGCTGAGCAAACACCTAACTCTGGGAAAAAACCCAGGGCTTTTACTTACACTAGTGTTAGCTACAGAAGGCTGAGATTAAGGGATGGAAAACAGGTGAAAGACTCAAGGACCTGCACGTATTGAGCTTAGTAAAGAGCAGGTTACCAGGAAATTGGACCAGCGTACACATACTCACAGGGAGGCTTTTCATACCACAACCTGTCTTCACACACACACCCCCCGATAAAACCACAGCTAGGTAAATTCAGACTAATCCAAAGTGCACATCAGTGAACGAGGACAGCAAACCAGCTCACCGAGGGGCTGGGACAGACAAGCACAAGGCATTTTTAAGTCAGAAGTGGGTGTTGCTCTTTAGAAGATGCTCTTGTTCAAGCACAACCATTAAATCTCAGCTTCCCACAGTACACGTCAAGGCAGCGCAACCTTGCCATAGCCTTAAACCTACAAAACTACCCGAGCGCCTTGACTGGTATAAAAAACAAAGAGCGAGAAGAATTATTTGACAGCTCAGCCTCGTGCCCGGATGCTGAAGTGTTACTGAAGCCTTTCACCCCGCACTTAACTCCCTCTGCTGCTAAACAGAAAATCCTGGCAGCAGCCGCAAGCGTGAAGTAAATGGGAAGCTATTCTCTGCCAGCAGCTGGGAGAAACTTCCTTTTCTCCCCACTTTGCACGTGAAGAAAACCCCACAATAGTACTTGAGGTAACGCTGCGAGCCAGATTTTCAACTGACAGACTCTTGAGGAAAGCCTCCAGATATGAAGTCTGCTCCCAAGGACCCTCTTCAAGCGGATGACATTTGACTTTGGGAACACATGGCAGCTCATCTGCTCGAGGAAAGGTTCGCTTTGTTTTCAGTACAGAGAAAAGAGCACAAAGGAAAAGAAAGAAAAGTTGCATTTCCTGTGACTTAAGAAAAACAGAGCTAAATAATTTTGATCAATATTTTGATTTGTCTGACAAAAGCCACAATCAGCACTGACATAAACAACTGGTTAGCAAGCTGGGGGGGGAGGAAGCAGGCAGGAGGGGTAAATCAAACCAGAGTTTCAAGACACTTATCTTTCCATCACAACAATTGCCACCAATGACAGTAATTTACATGGCTAATAGGCAGCATTATGTTTACAAAACCATTCTTGGGAAGGAGGATCAAAACATTTTTTGCCAACCCAGCAAAGGAGCTGGGATTGGATCAGACGCTGGGTTTCTTTTTCCTCTTTTATCTTCTATGTGTATTTTGCCGAGATGCCTCGCTATGCAGAAAATCTTGCCTTTGCAAGTGCACACCAACCTGTGGAGCACTTGATCACCCTTCTGTGACAACCCAAATTCTCTAACAGCAGGGCTGCTTGAGCTTCTGTGCCGGGGGAAAAATACCTGTCAAGCAGGAAACAATGGAGTCAAGCTGGAAGCCCCAGATCCTCCACCCCATGTCATGCTTCTTACCCCACTGCTGAAGATAACGAGCCCCAGCATCTCGTAGACAAGCCTTATCTCCCACAGAGTGACAGGTCCCATCCCAACACCACAGGCTAAACCCCCTGAACATCAGCCTGAACATCTGCTGATTCTCTGCCCTCCTCAACCCTTGACATTTTCTTTTTTGGTCATGAAAATTCCATGTCGTCTTCTTACAAGCTCTCTCAAGGCTTTGCCAGGAGCGAAACAGGCAAACAGGACTGGAGGGGCACAGAAATGGGCTGTAACCCATTCCCACTGGGTCAACATGATTAAGAGGACTTTTTAAAGCAGCACTGGTATTTCTGGAAAGATAAAAGCACATCACATCAGCACTACAAGGAGCATACCAGAGTTTTTCACTAGACCATCTCAAAAAAAAAAAAACAAAAAAAACCCCACCAACAATAAAGGGACACCTTGTTCAGTTGCAATAACAAACAGGGAAAAAACACATCAGTGGACACTTGAGTAGCCTTCTTCTAATACCAGGCACAGTTCCATTTCTGTATGGAAAATACCAGCACCCATTCTGCAAATCGGATGAAACTAGCCAGCCGAGACACACAGAGAGGACAGCCCTGCATTAGTGCAAAACTTTAGGTAATTTTAGAACCTGTAAGTACTGCTGATGCTTCTGAAAAAGAAGATTTACCAAAGCCCTGAGTGCACAAGCAGCCAGGTTGTGCCAAAACCCTCAGTGTATTCACACAACACAGCACGGGAAATCCATCCCATAAAATAATGACCTTTTTGGTCACACCAATTAACTTGATCATCTATTGACAGTCAATTTAGAAACTATCAAGGATGCACATTTCCCAGCACAGATAGTGAAACAAAGCAGGACCTTATCAAATCCCCCACGACCCGCTGCCAGCCTGGCATCCCAGGTTTGCTCCAATTCTGCTCCAGATTCTGCCAGCACCTTTCCCAGGAATTCTGTTTTCAACCTCTGGGGATGGTCACTTTACATTAACACACCTTTAATATTATCAACCTGTCCTCCAGAAATCCACACAAGAGATCTTGAAAAAAAATTAAACATTAAAAAACAAGTCAGCATAATAATAAACTAGGTTATTCAATAGTTCAGCTGAATTTAAGATGGCAGTAATAGGCAACTGCATTTAAAATGCAGCTACAGATTTTTAAATAATTTCAGAACATCTGATTGAAAAGTTTCAGTGGAATACAGTTATTGCTTATCATAACCACCACAAAGTATGTTTATTACCTACAGAGATAACATACCGCCTCTGCTGGGCTTCTCAGATAAAGCAGGCCCATATCATAACAGCAGGATCCCATGGATTAAGAGCAGGAGAGGATCAGACTCAAAACATTGAGACACCAAAAGGCATCAATGACACGAAAGAGAACACATTCAAGGGAGAAGCACCTCGACTTAAACACTCACCAGCAAAGTGTCTTGACACCTGCAAGCAGCAGAGTGTTAGATATGCTCAAACAAGGCTGATGACAAGCATCTGGGTTCTCCCAGGGCATTTCTCTTCTCAGCAGCATCAACTTCAGCAGGTACCATCCTTCCTGGAAGTAAACACTGACCAGCCCTTCACCTCCCTACAAAGGCTCTGTTCTCTTCAGAATTAGGAAGTTCAGTGGGGTTTCAAGGATGACTTTGGCATACCAGTGAAAGTCAGACAAATGAGAAGAAGCTCCTGGGTCCTTCTCCCCATGTCTTAGCATCTCCAGAAGGGCTCATGAAAACACAGCTCAATTCTACTTTTTACAAAGACGGCAGATTCAGTTTTAACAACTGCGGATCCTCTCACCAAAAAGCTGCTAAGACAGAAAAGCATAAGCAGCACTTAGAGGTCACTTACTCATAGGATTTTAATAAATGCTATGCTAATAAAAGAAGGATACTTAGAGTGACAGTGTTCTTCATATGTTTACCGTGTGCAACAGCATATTCAGTCCAGCTGGAACAAAGAAGGAAACCGAGCAGAGACAGCAAGTGATGAAAACAAAGACAACAGAAAGAGCCAATGTCACAGCAGCTCCAAGTCCTGTGTTCAGAAAAGGCTTTCCCAATACAAGAGTGAAGCAAAACAGCCACTAAGCCCTTTGACGTGAACGCTGGCGTAACTGTAAAACAGCAGCATGTTTTAAAGCATAAAAGACTTCAAAAATAAAACAAACAAGCGGATACAAGGATCTGAGATTGTCAGTTCCTGCAGCTTTGTGTATTGTGATTGATTCCCCCTGTCCTACAAGATGCAAGCTCTGTTCAAAGCTCTCCCTGCAACCGAGGCACCTCAGGTTCCTCCCCGGCTGGATTTTCCAGTGCCTCTCCTTCAGTCCACGCAGAAACCACATCACTCTCCTCTACTCAATCACTTATTTTCAAAAACTCTGAATTCTCCATATCCACCCTAGCTGTGATTGACCAGCAGGTCCAAGAATTATCTGGAAAAGGAAAGGGAGACGGACAGACAACATGACTACATAAGTATCTTTTCCTTAGAAAACCAGGCTAAAACTCAGTAGTCGAGCAGGTCCAGTTCTCCAGAAAGTAACAAAATTGCACCAGAGTTGATTTTGGCCCAACATGCACTTGGCAAATACTGATAACAAGGATTTACCATATCCCCTCTAGTATTACAGCTGGCTATAAAGCAAACATTTGCTTCCTACAGATAACAAAATGACTATGATGGCTCCAGGTTTAGAAAAGGTTAGGGTTTCTGCCACCACCCGAGGCAGGCCTATAATTCTCAGTGTCCAAGCAGAAAATCCCCTACGTGTAACTCTGGCCTCAGTTTTCCCTCAGGTACCCACTCACCTCACGCAGAGATAGAGTTTGGGATGGATTCCAGCAACAAATCACAATCAGATTAAATATTAATTCCCATCTTAATTACATAACCATGACTAGGTTTTAATGGCCAGGCAGCCATTTAAACAGGAGAGGAGCGTGTAAATCGTGCAGGCAGCATCTCTTAGGCTGCGAATGCCCAAACTGGTTCACGAGCACCTGGATTTCTCCCTGGGAGAACAAGTCAGCTCCGAGAGGGGTAGAGTTCATATCACTCAGAGAGCAATACGGTATCAGGAGTCAAAAATTCGTGAGCCAACATGGGACAATTCTGTACCCTGCCCTTGGGGTAATTGTACACGATAGTGACGAAGATCATATACATGGTGAATACTTGCTGATGGATTTCATCTTCATTGATGGATTTTATCCTCTCAACTTGTTCAACAGAGAGAAGCTTCTCTACTTTTACCTAAAGATGGGCCCTGAGCAGATGAAGCAACTGACCCAGGATCACAGCAGGCACTCAAGTGACATGTCCCATATGCCAAGGCGACACCCAGCCCACCCCACTAGTTCCCAAGTGCAGGTGGCTCCGGTGGCCCTGATGCACAGAGACCTTGTGCCATACCACGGAAGCTGCCTCCAGCTCCAAACCGGGCTGCGAGCACACACGCAGGGAGGATCATCTCCCTTCTTCCCCAGGGAACAGCAGATTGCAAAGCATTTTCTTTTTTAAATTATTACTTGCGCCACTCCGGAGCGGCTCGCGTCCCATCGGCGGTACACTCGCCCCGCGTGGGGCCCCCTGCAGCAGATCAAACTTGCTGCAGCTGCCAGGAGAAAGCCTGCTGCAGAAAAGGGGGGAGACATCAGAAAATCAGTGGGTTCTGCTTCACTTTGGACTTCCAGGTAGTGAAAGGAAAGAGCACAAAGAAAGAAAAACAGAAGGAAAAAGCCGGGGAAAGCAGAAACAGAACCAAGCCTGAGCGGTTTCTCCTTCAGCCTCACACACCAGAAGAGAAACTGGGAAACACCAGAAGAAATATTCCCCACTTTTTGAGCAGCCTCTGCCGTCAGGGTGCAGACTGGCTTTCATGACGGCCACAGCACAACGGCAGCAAGCTCCCGCGCCGGGAACCTGCCCCTAGAAACGTGACACAGGCAAAACCTCGCCAACGTGGTGTGCACGAGTGTTTGGCACTGTCGGCGCCCCCCCATTTCTTGGGCGATGCAAGAAATACCCCTTCCCTGGCACCGCTCATCCTGCCTCCTCGCCACCCGGCCCAGGGACGGGTGACACTGCACCATCGCAGGCAGGTGACGTCCTGCGGCCGCAGCGGCGGGGACGCGCGAGCCCCGAACAATGGCAACACTGACTTCCCATGGCAAAGGCACTAACTGCAGGCAGCAGGCTGGGGGGTTACGCCGCCGCGGCGAGAGAGCCACAGGAAGGATAAAACAAACCAGAACCAAAAGTCGGGTGATGTTGAAAAAAGGAAAGCTGTTCTGCAGTGAAGAGGACCCGACCACAAATCCAAACGGCATAAACCCAGATGGATTTCAGCCGGTGCCTCGGATGGGAAGCTCAGCCCACTTCCCACCAACACGTCCCCGTAGGGAGCCCCAAGGAAAGCAACCGGCACAATGCCCCTGCCAGAGTCAATTGAAGAGGGGTGTTTTGGTTTGTTGTTTTTGGTTTTGTTTTTTTTTTTCTTAAGTCTTTTTCCTGCTACTGCAGGGAAAACAGTCTCAAAGTAGGACAGGGAGAAGGCTTTCAAAACACTGGGTCGCATCCCCAGCTAAGTAAACTGGCACGGCTTCCATCAGGTCCACGGAGGGGGGAAGGTTTTCCAGTCTACTCCTCTCCAAAAGTATTTCAGACCCTGCGAGGCTTGAACTTTGGATCAAAACACACGGGCTTCAGGATCAAATGCAGACTTTCCCCAGCCCATTTCAACCCTCTGCCAAATGAATTTCAGATTGAAACAAGCCCATGTTTTTCTTTTCAGAATCAAACCCACCTGTTGGAAAGCACATCTGCATGTACCGAGCGGCACGTCCACAGACTGCCCGGCCGCGCTCATTACCTCTACACCATACGTGGCCCATTGTTAGAAAACAAACACAAACAATTTTCGCTAGTTGCCTAATTGCTTGCAAAAAAAAAAAAAAGCAGTGAAGCTACAAGTGCAAATTCCCGCAAAGCACTTGAAGTTTTCTTGTTGAAGTGGGTTTGAAAAACAACATCCACTCCACCATCTCCTTTTTTCCTTCTCTTTTTAAATCACTGTTCTCCATTACGAGCCTCAGGATCCACTTAGCTCTTTGCTCAAACACGCAGGAGAGGCAGCTCCCACCCGTTCGTCTGCTGGTGGGGTCACAGACCGCCATCCATCTAAAAAAACCCACACGCACCCATGACAATGGGCCATTTCCACGGACCGTTATTCATTTCTATACACAGCCACCGTAACGCTGCACCTATATCAAATGTTAACCTACCCCTTACGGGAGCTCACGATGTTCTGAAAAAAAGAAAGGAAAGAAAAACAACCCTGCACTGCCCACCACACCGTATTCTCCCCCAAAAAGGGTATTTCTGAAGCCATAAAGACTAAACATCCTTTGTGCTGACGATGTTCTGTCGAACCTGAATGCATCATAAAAAGGAATAAAAACGTACAACGACACAGGGATGGCTCCTCCGCCACAATCCCCCGTTTAGGAGGCTCTTTTAAACGACAGCAACTCCAGGGCACAGACAGGGCTCGCATTTTTTGGTGCAGCTCCGCCAGCCTCCACCTTTCCAAGCCCTTCTCGGGGAGGCAGACAAAAGCTTTTGCGGATCCGTGGACCCAGAGGGAACGAGCGCGGAGGAAGCCCCAAGGTCCACAGCTCCGATGACCCTGGGTGCAACCTTCGATGGCAACCACAGCACGTCGGCCAGCACGCCAGGCGTACGTGTAGCCACGCATGGAGCCATTTGCGTAACCGTTGCAAAACGGAGGGGGCGAGGAGCGTGGCTACTCCTGGGTCACCTCCTTGACCAGCAGGACATCTACCCACCCTGATGTCCCACGCTGGCGGGGTAAGGCGAGGGTCCCCACCACGGCCCCTCCAGACGCCTGGGCCTGCTCCGGGCCAGCCCCACGCTGAATGAGCGCTTTGGCCACCAGCTGGCCTGGGACAGCAGCCATCCCTCCGGGGGAAACTTGCCACAGGGCCAGGGGTTGCTGCTGTTGGCCCGCTCCCCCCTAACCCGGCCCTCTAAGGGGGCACCCTGTAGGGAACACCCTGTGTCACTCCCAAAAGGTGACCCCAAAGGGAGGCACCGTCCAAACAGGGGGTGAGGCCACCAGTGTGGCCATCGCCTGACTCAGGGGGACGAAGTGGCCGGCGGAGAAAAGGGGATGGAGGCGGTTGGGGGGGGTGAAAAATGGCCACGGGGCGGGGGGTGG
>JAOXNO010000070.1:39830106-39842654 GCA_028565335.1 Limnodromus scolopaceus
GCGCCGGGAGCAGGGGCCGCCGCTGCCGCATCTAAGAGGGGAGCGCGCTCTCCCGCCGCCCCACCGCCATCTTGTGCGAGCGCCCCAGCCCCAGCCCCGCCGCTGCCCGCCGGCGCCGCCGGGCCCCGCTGCCGGGGGCGGGGGCGGCCCTGGCCTGCCGCTGCTCCGCCTTTGTCAGCGGGTTCGCCGCCGAGCCGAGGGGGGCTCCTCCCGCCCTCCTCCACAGCGGCGGGACCAACAGGTTGCCGCCAGCCCGCCGCGGGGGGGAGCGGCCCCGTTTCCTGAGGCGGGGGACGGGCTGCCGCGGCAGGTGCGGGGCTCCTCCGCCGGGCCGGCAGCTCCCTGGGAGGGGGTTAGAAACCTTTTATATGTGCTTTTTAAAAAATTTTTAATTTTGCCGCAGGTGAGCGCGAAGGACAACGCCGGTGCCACCGGCCGTCGGCTTCCACCTCACGGCGCTGAGGGAGGGGGGACCCCTCAGTCCCCTCAGGGCGGCAGGATCCTCTTCGGCTCCCACCCATGGCCGCTGCCCTCGGCCAGACGGACAGGCACAAGGCACTCAGCGGCTCCCACCAGGGCTGGCAACCGCCCGAGGGCTAGTGGCCACCCTCCCTCAGGCCCATGTCTATGGGGAGGAGGGGAGGCTGCCGCCCCACCGGGCTGTGGAGGCAAACGGGCACCAGTGACCATATCGCCATCGGGCCCGTTTTGAGGCACAGCTCCTACAGGTGTATATCGTTCATTGGGCTTTCCGGGCGTCAGAGTCTAGGCTATACTTCTCAGCCACCTTTAGAATTAAAGCAAATAAAATACATGGCGCAGCCTGTCCTCGCCCCGTCACTGCAGAGAGAGGCAGGAGCCACCAGCCAACCAAGCCAAGCTGTGGGAATGAGCCAGGGAGATGGAGGATGCTGGAAGACGGAGAACAAGGCCGCTGCCTCCCTGGCTTGGCTGGGTCACAGGCACAAAGTCACACCGTGTGTAAAGCCACAGGTGCAGTTTCAGTTCTAAGGACAAATGATATCAAGCCCTTCTTTTGGCAGCGGCAGCTTGTACCCAGCAGAAGGCAACCAGAGCTGGTAGGAAGGGGTCTGCTTTAACCTTCGAAAGGAGAAGAGGCTACCTGGCACACCAGGATGTTTTATCGCAACAGCATGGAATGCAGAGAGGGCTCCAGCTATGCAGAATATGAAGAAAAAAAGAAAAGAAACCTTTTTAATCCAGACCCTCCTATTTATTAGCTTGTTTAATGAACTGTAAAAATGTAAATGAAACCAGAAAGGCTGTGTGGTGGGAAACCACGGGTTTCCCGTGCGTTCAGCACTTGGCACCGTTAGCGCAGACCAGCCCTGGGATACAGCAGCCCCCTGCCCCGGATGGGGACGGGCAGGGGGGCTCTGCCCAGCATCACCTGGAAGGGGGGGTAATAAGGTCACCTACCCTGTTTCTGCACCATCCATACGCTTGCCTCCCTGCGGAAAGAAGAGGGGATAATAACAGCCACACTCCTTTCTCCAGCATGGAGCTAAAGATTAACAACCTCCACAAACCCTCCTTCCTCTCTGGGCCTTTCCCACCTGCTCCTTTCTGCGTCCGGTGGTTTTAAAGATGCTGTCAAATTGCTTTAAGTAGGCTGTAGAAGAATGTCTCTTCATTGCGTCTGCCAGTGGTTTGCGTTTAGACACACCCCTGCCCTTTTTCCCTCAAGTCCTGGACATTTCTCCCTCCCTTTAAGCAAGGAAACCTCTACCTAAAAGTCAGGAAAGTCTGGATTAATATAAATAATGAAAACTGCTAGTGGTCTGCAAAATGCTGCACGCTTGGGCTAATGGTACCTGCCTGTGTGAAGGCATTGGGCCGGGTCCCTGCCAACAGGTCAGGGTTAGAAGCAGGCACTGGCCTAGAAATCAAAAGACTTGGGTTTAATTCTTGTCTTTGCTCCCTGCCTGACATTACATCTCTGTCTTCCTGCATGTCAGTGGGAACAGGAATTAAACCAGCATTTTGACAAACCCAAGCTTGCGACACCTATATTCCCTGAATATCTGCCCCTGGGAAAAGAAAAAAGAATACTTAACAAACAGCCCCTGAACTGTGAAAGCACCAGAAACGTGACCCAGAGCACCAGCTCCTTTTGCACTGATGACACATGTACTCTGTGTGAGTAGCAACATGTCCCCACCGTCCACCTCCCTCACCCGCATCGGCACCGACAAACCGAGCTGGTGACAACCAACATTTCCGCGGGGGGACTCCTTCACAACTTCAGCTAACGCCGGCTGACGTGTGTGTTCGCAGGAGCCCGTCCGGTGGCTGTTCCTGCTGTCACACCTCCCGGGTGGGCATTAACCGCTTCACCCGCCTGCAGGGATGCCCTATGCTGCCTGGACTGACTTCTCGCAGAGGGGGGAGAACCTGGAGAAAGAGCCACTTTGTAGGTTCGGGAAGGACCGAGTAACTCCCTGGCTGTAAGTCCATAAAGAACAAAGTGACAGCAGACCTGTGCTGACAGAAGGGACATTTCTTCTCCAAATAATGGCATTTCTGCCCCGATACTTATGGCAAGCAGACTCCCCAGTGTTCCCCTCCCTGTTGGCGCAGAGTTTCTTTCTACCTTTCAATAGCTGCAAACCTCTGATACTTCGAGCTGAGAAAGCGTGAATGGCAAAGAGTAGCAGCAGCAAGTGGCAAGTGTTTGTAGTTCAGCCTTTTGTTCCCCCTTCAGGAGACATTATTTCTGTTCCCGAGAAAAATCTTTGGTGAGTCAGATATGCGGCCGGTATGTCATACACATCTCGTGGTTTGTTCAAGGTCTCAGCAAAGAAGAGCTCATTAGGGAAATCCAGCAGAAGCTGCTAATGAATTTATCTAGCTGACAGGCGTTTTCCTCGTGCAGCCAGCCCGTAGCTAAGAGGGGATCCATGCTTTTGGAAGGCTGGTGGAGAGGCAAGAGGCCCCAAAGCAGAGCAGCACGTGTTACAGAGGTATCTGAACCAGAATTTCTCCAGGCTCCGAATCCAAACTCATGCTGAGCAGCCCATGTCCACTTCCAGCTGGCACCTGAAGGATTCAGACTACCAGATCCAGCTGTGCAAGATACTGAACAAGTGCAAGTAAAGAATATCTCCTGCTCCCAAAAAAGACCCCCCAAAAATAAAAGAAAGACAAAGAATGGTGAAAAGCAATTTCATAGAGGAGGTACTGAGGGTCGGGAAGATTCACAGCACATTGCATGTTTTTGTTAAATAGGCAGCATGGTATTATTAATATTGTTATTTTTAAAATCACGATGAGGATGTTCCTATTCCAGGCAAAGGTTGCTTTATAGTCTCTTAGTTTTATCCACTCCACGCTGAAGAGGGCTGTTTAAATTTGGAATAGGCGCTTTCTTTGCAGAGTGAGCGTGCCCCCCCCAGCCCACTGCCCAGGAACAGCGGCTCAGACACAAGTCCCCGTGCTGCCAGATCCCAAACCCCTGAAGTTAGAGCACTTTGAAGCCATTGTAGATGCGCTTGTTCAAAAGTGCTTTCCTTCTCAGTGAAAGCATCCCCCCCGGGGGTTAGTGCCCTCCAGTTTGGCAGTGCTTGGGACTATCCTTGGGTTCTTTCTCTCCCAAGCAGGATTAAATCTCAAATACAGCCTTGCTCTGGTTTCTGACCATCTCTGACCCCAGACAGGTTGCGACACTGAGGCTGACAGTGGCTGATGGGTGTAAGCTGCTCTAATTACCAGACGAGTTGGCCGCTCTTCCCTTTGTGCCAGCATTAGCGCTTGAATGAGCCCGGAGCCGGACAGAGGAAAGGATGGTGCTGAAAACTTAATTGGCAACAACAATAACAACAAAATCAGTCCTCTGCTCCAGCTCTCGGTGCAATCACCCCAGAGTTAATGC
This sequence comes from Limnodromus scolopaceus, assembly GCA_028565335.1. Taxonomy (NCBI): domain Eukaryota; kingdom Metazoa; phylum Chordata; class Aves; order Charadriiformes; family Scolopacidae; genus Limnodromus; species Limnodromus scolopaceus. The sequence continues at coordinate 39,833,999 of JAOXNO010000070.1, forward strand.
CAGCACAAGGAAAGAAATGGGAATATACAGGCAGAGGCACGAGGAAGCTTTCAACAGCAGCATAAAGCTGGATCAGCTCAAACTCGTTGCAAAACTGCAACCTCGGTCTTCCCAGAAAAGGAGTCTCTCAGGGACCTTTACCACCAGGACCTGCTTCGTTGCCAGACTTCTTCTGGTCTGGCAGGAACTTTGGCGCTAGAGGGAACGTTGACTTCCAGACGAGAGAAGTGACGGTAGCCTCCTGTTCCGTATGTGCGAGCAATGCCAAACAGGAGCAGCTGGTTGCACATAATAACATGCATTGTGTAAGTGAGCAACACAATAAGCAATTTGCTCGACAACCCAGGGACATCAGGACAATTCTGTGTAACGGAGAAGAAAGAAAAGAGGAAAAAAAAACAACCAACATGTGATGACCAAACCCTAAGGGAGCCTCGGTATACTACACGTTCATTTCATTACGCTTGCTCTTATAAATATTTATTACACAGCCTATCTCATCATTCTTGCAGGAATGGGTGTTGTGTTATTGTTATACCCAGGGAGGGCTTTCCCTCTTCCTCTGGTCCTGCTGCAGGCGGTCGGCAGTTGCCAAAGATAGATAGGGAGCAAGAGTGTGACATTAACTATGGAAAATGCTGCTTAAAATGGGGCTCAGGGGCAGGTATTGGCAGGTGCATTGTTAGGAGAAAAATGAATGGAAGATGAAAAGGCAGCAAGTAATGAGATTCGGAAGCTCGTATTTAAAATATGTTCACAGCAAAAGGGATTTCTGCAAACAAGGGCCCTGGCCCTACAGCCGGAGCCACGAGCGAGCGGAGACTCCCCGCAGCCTGCAGAAACCAGCATGGATCCGGGATGGGGGAATTCTGATTTAGCTGAGCGCCAGGCGATGAAACAGCAGTGAGGTTAAGGTGTGTTCTGAGTATCCACATCGTCTGGCTGTCTACACATGGAAAGCAATCACCTTCAAGTAAGGTAAAAAAATTCTAGCATTTATAAAGCTTTGCACATAAAACTTGGGAGCATTTTGGGGGGGGTTTCTTTTTGTCTCTTCAATTTGTCTTGCTACCTGGGCATCCCCTGTGCCCCATTCCGTGCTCTCACTGGATCTTGCCACCCAGGTGAGGCTTTGTAAAATCAAATGCTGCCTTGCCTTACGCAGAGACACATCGGCTGCTCCATTATTCAAGACCAGTGCCTTGGCTTGGGTTCCTGACAGTCTGATTTAGAAAAACACGCCGACACAATCCAGACTGGGGAGATTTTAGATGAAATGAACCTGTTTCATTTAAGTTGGTCTCCTTGGCTGTCGCGTGAGTCTTTTTTTGTGAGTATTTGTCAAGCAGCTTGTTCACCATCAGCTACGATCAGATAAAGGCCTACTAGAAACATCCCGATGTGTTATAAAGCAGTCACATCGAACATCACTGTCTTGTAAACATGCATGACTATGAAAAATAATATTTGCTCATAAACAACATCTGTGGACTTTTCCCTACAGCAGTTACTGAGTACCAATAAAAGTTTTGATCCCTAAATAGTCTAAATTTTATATGCTGCTACGGTACCTACTAACTAAGGTTGGTTTTAAGCATAAAGAACACATGTAACATCAAGGAATACTGCATAGTTGGGGCTGCCTCCAGAAACACCCGTCAGGCTCCTTTGTAGTGGGAAATGCGTTCACGTGCCAAAAATAAGGATCTGCTCCGAAGTTTTATTAGCTTTCCAGAGCTGGCTATAAAATGCCATACTAGAAGCAAAACAGCCAAAGCAGGGAGGCTGCCTGGTGCACATCATCATGCCACCCTCTTGTGGCTATCCCCAGAAAATATAGTGGTGTGTGCCCAAGGACAGGACATAAATGCCACCGGGTTATTTTCGGAGCGCCACGCTCCACGCTAATGACACACCACGTGTGCAAGTGGCAGGGTCTGCCTTTTAGCTCGGTGTCAGCTGAACCTGGCTTTGGAGCAAAAAGCAAGGTCGGAATAAAACCATTCCTGCACTTTGGAAACTTTGGGATCTGGAGCTGATCTGAGAACGGGTTTTCATTCCAGTCCAACACCCTGAAGGTCTGCAGATGTTCATGGTGGACAGCTGTTTGACTTCTATGTCTCTGGCAAGTCTCTACTCAGAAACTGGGTCCATATACCTGCTTTTTGAGATAGTTTTAGCTATAAAATTCTGTCCTTTGCTAATGTTTCACACAGAGAACATGATGCTTTTACACATTTCTGTTCCTGCACCAAGAGACCCTGTTGTCCTTTACCTTCCAGACAGCCCCACAGATGTGCACCAGGAAGGTGGCTGGGCAGCTCTTGCACCCCCCATTTATGGAAAGAGTTTTAATGCTGTTACCTAGAAATGGCCAGTTTGCACCAAAAGCAGGTGCTGGCTTTCACAGCGTCCTCAGTGCCCTGGTTGTATAATGCAGGCTATTCCCATCCATCAGACAGTTCTGCAAACCTAAATAGATGATGTATTTATTTATGGATTACTGACCACAAGAAAGAGAAGCTTTGCACCATTGTCAACCTTACAGCATTCGGTCTGCTATAAATAATGCATCATTGTTCGGTGTTGGTTTATGGTTTAAGTTCCAATGAGCATCGCGGACCAGCAGACTCAGCAAAGATGAAGGCAGCACGGGGTATTAGTAAGAGAAATAGAACCATCTAATGAAGAGCATTAGAAAAACAAAACAAAAATGTAATGTTCTCAGAGTTATTTTAATGTCAACTTCTGCAGCCAAGGACCTGCTTTTACCTCTAATTGAGAATCACACAAATCTATGATTATCCAGATTTTCACTCTGCTTTCTCCCAGTTGTGAGCTAATTCGATTTCAGATAAACACTAATTAACACAAGAGGTCAGCGCTGTGGCCAGCAGGCACCGTTGCAACGTGGCATTCAAACACACCAAGAGATCAAAAGAGCCTCCGCTGCTTCCTTTGAACTACCCAATTAAATTTTTCACAAATAAAGCTATTGTTTTACATCTGCTTCATCCAGGGGGGGAGAGAGGGCAGAGAGCTAAGAGATCATTGCCTCTAATTGGGCTGTTTTCCCCCTCTCTTCTTACAGCTTTCCTCCGTGTGGTTTTTTTTTTTCTCTGGACCGGTGGAAGAAAAGGTTGTCGAGCCCATTTGCGATGGAGCTATTGCCCTGCAAGGCTACAGCAGGCTGAGAGCAAAGCCGTGGGGAATCTGATTTCCCTCTCGTGAGTAAAAAAAGGGCATCAATGCCCTTCTTGGAAAGTTTGATTGATAGCCCTTAGGAAGGGCTCATAAAACGTGTCTCTCTCTGCCTATTTAGACAATTCCCTTTTGAAGACGAAGGAGGATATTAGATTAACCCAACTGCTATAATAGCATTATATTCTGCTTTTAAAGAAAACATATTTTATAGCGTCCGTACTCTTAACAGAAACAACCTGTGGCTGCACAAGCCCTGGGCTGGTGCTCTGCTGCTAAACGTGCTGTGGTCTCCTTGGGAGCGGTTTTCAACTGGAGAATTCTGTGGAATTGGTGTAAATAGCGCATGGTGTAGATGACTGTGCCTCCATCCTACATGGACCACTTGTGGGCAACAGAGAAAGCAAGGCTGGGGCAGACCATGGGGTCTGAATTCCACTCCTATCCATGGGGGAGCTCGCTTAAACTCGGGATTAAGGCAAATTAGCAGGAGCATAGGGAGAAGGCTGCACGGCAGCTGTCTGGGCTGTACAGACAGGGACCATCAATCTTGAGAGCTGTCAGCCCAGAGCATTCTGGAAAAAAACTAGATGGAAACACCGGCCGAGTATCTGGTGTTATTCGCCTGGTAGAGGGTTAGTAACCTTCAACTCCGGGAAGCAGATGGGTGCATCCCTGCAGGAACACACTACGATTTCCCACAGGACGGTGCAGTCAGACAATCACAGAATTGATCATCTAATCCAACCATCAACCTAACAATGACAAAAAACCATCACTAAACCGTATCTCTAAGCGCCACGTCTGCCTGTCCTTTAAACACCTGCAGGGATGGTGACTCCACCACTGCCCTGGGCAGCCCATTCCAAACACCCTTTCAGTGTAAAAACTTTTCCTAATATCCAATCTGAACCTCCCCTGGTGCAACTTGAGGCCATTTCCTTTTCTCCTATTGCCTGTTCCTTAGGAGAAGAGACCGACCCCCCCCGGCTACACCCTCCTCTCGAGGAGTTGGAGAGAGTGAGAAGGTCTCCCCTCAGCCTCCTTATCTCCAGGCTGAACACCCCCAGCTCCCTCAGCCGCTCCTCACAAGACTTGTGCTCCAGACCCCTCACCAGCTCCGGTGCCCTTCTCTGGCCCCGCTCCAGCACCTTAATGTCTTTTTTGTGGTGAGGGGCCCCAAACTGGACACAGCACTCAAGGTGGGGCCTCACCAGTGCCCAGTACAGGGAGACCATCACTTCCCTGGTCCTGCTCACCACACCACATTCAGCCCTCTAGACAGGCAAGCCACAATACATTCCCTACTAACACATCCCATATCCAGAAACATCACCAGAGGAGAAATACTCTTGCTGGGAAGGGAATTGTGAAGCAGGGATGTATGGAATGGGCCACAACAACTTACCTCCGCATCAGCTCCCTCTGGTTGCTCATCCTGGTCTGTTCTTTTCCAGTGCCCTGGGGAACAAGGGAGCTTGTGTCTGGCAGGGACCTAGTCCCTTGGGCAAGGAAGAGCTGATTAACTGATTATTCACTCCTGGAAAGAAACATTATCTCCTCTCAGCGGCGCTGAAGGGAGAGAAACATCAAGATAGTGACGGCAAAGGAGATCAGGCCGTGGCTTATGCTCACTAACGGCTTAAACTCACCTTCTGGGGAATTCATTTGTTGATGAAAGAAGACCAGGAGTCCCCAAAACCAGAGCAGCTGCTGGGAGTTTGTGAAGTTCATCCCCTTGCCTGGTCCTGAAGCTGCGATGAGCTTTGCCTGGCTGCCGGGTCTCAGGCAGGGCCAGGGAGAAGCTGTGCTGCCCCTGCCTTTGGTGCTGGGCCCCAGCCAGCGGCCAGTCTTTATGGTGTTTGAGAGACACCAGGCTTTGCACATCCACCTTCTCACCACTTGTGCTGGTTTTTGGCAGCATCTTCTGCTGCTCCGCTCTTGTACCTTGGTTCACCACCTGAACGGATCTGACCCTCCGACGAGGAAGCTGCAATACCTTAAAATCCTCCTTTCCCCTGTAACGCACTCCTGGATGCTGCAGACAGTACATTGCTTGTCCCAGGATCTAATCAGATTAATTAAGCTGCACTTGTGTTAATTTAAATTACAAGTATCTGAGGGCTCAGCCAAGTCAAGTGATTTATGGGCCATATCAATCTAATTAATATCACCAACTCTTAAAATAAAAACCTAATAAATGAGTTTATTACACAGATGTAAGATCAACTTATTAGCTTTGGGTCTCTAGTGACGTGGCCGATTTGATGGAAGTTTTATATCCTTTTTGGGAAAAGGTCTTTATTATTTTTTTTTTCCTTCCCCCTCGCTGTATTTTTAAAAAGTATCTTCTCTGGGGCCAGGGGAAGGAGAAACAACACGAGCTCAGTTATCAAAACACTAGCCAAGCCAAGAGGTCCCCAAAGCCTTGCTGTACACAAATTGTGTGGGTTTTATAACTGCAAGTGCCCACAGGAGAATAGTTTATCTGGCTTCTTGCAGGCAGAACCTGCCCTGGTCTGTGTGCTTGCTGTTAAGCAGTCTGAAAGTGTAGTTAGCCAAGGGATGGGGATGGAAAAGGAATAAGAGAATTAAAAGCTTTTTGGAATCCAATCTGCAGCGGAGCGAGGCGTTTGCAGGGAGGAGCTGGGTTTGGAAGGCGCTTCTGTGCTGCTCCGCAAGGTGACTTTGCGGGGCTGAGTGATGGGTGCCATCTGCAGCAGCTGGAAAGCCCAAGTCCCTTAAAAATGTCGCTTGCACGGGGACAATTTAAAGATGCAAAAGCTACTCCTTGTCACCGCGCTGTGGGGCTTCAAAATTCATTGGAGGGGGGAAAAAAAGAGAAAAAAAGTGTGTTTTTCTGCAGAGAAGCCAAATGCCACGATGAAGCACAGAAGATGCCTCTAATCCATGGCGCAGGTGAAATGAAACGTGGAGCTGAAGGAGGAGGGAGATCCACACTCACCCCCCGCCGTTCCCCGTTCCCCCCCTGCCCCAAGCCCGCCGGCTGCTCTCCCCGTCATCCCCCTTGGCAGCTCGGCTCTTGTGTCGACGGGCTTTTCAGCGAGATGCTTTTGCTTCAGATGCTTGGGAGTTCACGCTCGATTTCCTGAGCTGTAAGATTGTTCCCTTCGCTTTGCAAATCCCCCCCCCCGCCTCGGAGCGAACGGCCACGCGTGAGCCGCGCGTTGGGAAAAAGGAGCAGGCTCTGTCTCTTCACGCTTTGCTTACAAAATAAGTTCTTCAAACGCGTTTCTCCCATTGTGTTCGGGATAACAACCTTCTCCAGCAAAGAAAAGGGAAGGAACCGGGAGGGCTTTCTGGGGGAGAAAACGGGGCGATTTACGGAATAATTACATAAAGACAACGCCATCCTGTGTGTCTGTCGCCGTGATTTATTATAGTTACACAAGAAATTGGCTGATTGGACCATAAAATGCGGCTGCAGGCAAAACCCTTTTGCTTTCCTGGTCGCCACTGCACACACACAAAAGCCAACGAATTAACTCAGCGCCGTTGGTAACACGCTTGGAGAAATGACCCATCTCGGCTGTTTTAGAGGAGGTGCCAGAGCAAAGGCGCCGTGAGGAGCAGTTTATCAGCCACGGGCACGTTTACTGATCCTGCTGCGAAGCCCCGGGCTGGCTGCTTCCACGGGAAACCTCTGCAAACCCCACTCCTGCCTTCCCCAATGGACATCAGCGTCTGGGGCTACTTTATCCTGTTCCACCCAGCGTTAGGTGGATGACTCCAAGGGTTTTTTGCAGTAACCCCTGCCTCCCCTCTGTGCCTGTTACCCTTTCTGAGAGCCCCCACCATTATACACCCTCTTTCCGTTCACTGCCCCCAATTACCATTTCGCATTCGTCTACATTCAGCTGCGTTTTCCATTTACCAGCTCATTCGGCTAAAACAGCCTTTTGTATCAGATCAGGTGGCTTCTGCTGCTTTCCACTCACCACCCTCACTTCAGTCATTTATGTTTATGCTAAAAAAGAAAAGCATTTAGCAACCAAAGGCACCGTTAGCTGAAGGAGGGGGGACTCTGGTTAGGAGGGGACCAGAGAGGAGGAAACCTAAACTTCCAGCTCCAAGGGGGAACAGGATTCGAGCACCTTCATTCCTTTTCAAAGCTTGGGACTGTAGCTCACCCAGGGCTGGGAATTCATTCCTTCCAGAGATGTTTCATCACAGGAAAAACTTTCCCATGGTTTCTTTGTGCAACTGCTGTTTGACAGCTCTGCCAGCTCTGTACCACCACTCACCAACATCTCTTTTAGCAGCCCCCTGCTCGTACCGAAACAGCCTCTCTGCTCCAACAGCGTGGCTCCAGAGGAAGCTGTGAGCTCACATCTTCCTTCGTTTGAACCCTCAAGCATGACCATTCACGGGGTGAAGTCCCTTGGGTTTGTGGGGGTTGTGTGTCACAGCAGTACCTGGAACGGGCAGGCTAAAAATAAGCTGGAAGGCAAAACAGCAACAGCGTGTGGAAAAAATAAGCCAGAGGATGGTTTACAGATGAGCAAACTCCCCGCGAAGCCCGGTGGGGAGGGTTATACCTTGCACTTTCCAAAACGTAAACTCCTCTCCAATAATTCCTGCTCACCAGTCATTAATCTGCTGCTAGTCTTGCTGCAAGCAATATTAGTTGTCGCTTCAGGCTGTGGGTTGAAGATCACCAGCTTCTACTACTAAAAAGAGTAGAAGGAACATTTCTTTTAGCTAAAACAGGAGAACTTGTCTTTATCCTTCCCGTCAGAGGAAAGTTTCTCCTGGGCGCTGTGTCCAGAACAGTCTCAGTGACCACCATTAGCAACAATATGGCAGAATTACTTGTTTTATTTAAAAATGCATGAGCTGGGAGAGGAAAAAATTTGAGGCACAAATAGATTTTTATTTAAAATAATTATATGCAGGAAGAGCAGGGATAGGTTTTATCGCAGCTGTGGTTCCCAGCAGCTTTGCTGGATGCGGGCAGGGCCATTACAGCAGGTCCCTTGGAAAGCAGCATCTGCTGAACGCGTGGCGAGTTATCGCAGAGAAATTTTCAGCTGAAAGCCTGAGCTAATCCAGGAGCAGTGTCAAAAGGTGTAAAATGGCTGAATGGCCCAGAAATGTTTAAATCTGTCCTTCGCTAAATGTTAATGGAGAAACTGTGCAACACAACCAACCTCTGGCAGAAGAATCAAGTCTGGCCAGTGAAAGGATTAGAAATGAAACTAGTTTTGTACATAGAGAAAAAGTAACTTTTAGTTCAGCGCAGCTTCAAGCTGCATCGGAAATAGCTGGGTTTCCTTCTTATATTAAAAAAGACAGACAAAACATTTTCATTCAGTGCAAAGTAATAGTCTGGCTACAAAGAAAACTAAACCCCGGTGGAAATACAATGATGAAATTGGGATCATCAAAAACAATAATCATGAAAATCACGTCTGAAAGCAAAGGCAGCTCAAGG
>JAOXNO010000070.1:39847902-39859910 GCA_028565335.1 Limnodromus scolopaceus
CTCCGGCTGCACCGATGCGGCGGGAGGGACGAGTCTCCATGGGAACTGTTACGCCTGTTGGTCTCACACAGGCGAGCAAGCAGCCTCCTAAGGTGCCGGGGTGACATCTCACCAGGGACGGGGGCAAACCAGTGCCAAAAAGGCTGATGGGGTGGCCGGGGCTCACTGAAGGTGACTTGTGATGCCACAGCCGTTTGCTCCTGTGGTTCCTCACCCAGTGGTTGAGGTGGGGCTGGGACCGGGTCTGAGTGAGGGCCCTGCAGCTCCTCTTCCCGCAGCCGCCATCAGTGCCGGTGGATGGAGGTGCACAGGGAAGGGCAGGATCCTGCACCCCAACAGCCTCTCCAGACACTGACCCAGCCGGGGTGACGGGGAACAGCTTTCCCTCTTCCAAGAAACAGGAAAAGGTGAGGGCTGTCAGCAAGGCACCCAAACCCAGAGCCCACTGGGGTGATGGCAGGTCACAGGCAGCTCTGCCCAAATACTTGGGGGCAGGCTGGGCAGGGAAATACATTTTTTGGGGGGGGATTAATGAGATTTATTACTGCTCTGAGAACAGGAGACAACAACAGTATCAAGGCAGGCAAAGCCATGGTGACCAGGATCAGCTGGTCCCTCCCAGCCTGGTCACCTCTGCCCCAGCTCACTCACTGCCTGTCCGTGTGTCCCCCAGCTCCTTCCTCCGCTGGACCCCTCCGTGTGGATCCAGCACTGCCCACAGGCAGTATCCAACATGGGGCTCGGCCTCCTGCGCTTGGCAGAGTCATAATTGGAAAATAATTGCCACCCAAATGAGGACACTCAGCCGTAGCAGGCGGCTTCGGGTGCCTCACCTGGTGCAAAGCTCACGCCAGTCTCCAGAGCTTAAGAAATGCGCTAAGGCAGAAAGCGGGACTGCCTAATGGCTCATGGAATTGCTTTCCTCCGCTTCCGAGAGCACAGGTTGATAAATGGTTACTTAAAAGACCACAAACTTGTTTTCCGAAGTCATTTACAATTAGAGGGATGGCACAAACGCTCATTTGTCAGCACGACACGGAAAGGCAGCCAGCTGCTAATTTGTCAAGCCCAACCTGAGGAACGTGCCCCATGCCCGCAGCGCCCAAGCAGGAGCAGGAGCCGTCCCCTCTTCAGGGGAGCCGCTTGCTCCCGAACCCACTCCCGGTCGGGAGAGACCACGCAGCTCGGGGGGCTTGTCCCATCTCCAGCCCAGCCCAGGAGGGCTGTGCCAGCACGAGCCCTTGCAGAGGAGGAACATTTTATAAATCAGCAGGACAGCACGGTCAGAAAATGAGTTTACAACATTAACATTTCCAGGATTAAGACACACGGGTGTTTCTAACTAGCACAAAGAACTTGTCAGAGTTTGTATTAAATGATACTGGCTGAAAGCTCACCTTGATTCCTCTGCTCCTGGTGGCTGTGGAAGGGGTGGCTGCAGGGTGGCTGTAGCCCTCCCCGCTCATCCCACCCCAAACTGCAGGACGTCGCGCAGCCTTTGGGCACCTGGAAGAGGACAGAAATGCTTTGCCATAATAAAATCCTCTCGGCAGAGCAGCACTTGGAGAAACCTCCCTCCCTGCTCTCTGGTGGTGAAGATTCACCTGCACACCCAGCTCAAAGGCTCCAGTAGGTCCCTCCACCAGCCACAACCCAAAAGCCCATGGCCAGCTGCTGGTGTGACACTGGTATCCCAGCTCATGTTGTACACAGGCTCCTGAAGGCTCTGGGGAAGCTTTGCCGTGTTATGGTAGAACCTACACAAACCCCAGAAGGAGACACGATGCAATGTATCAACACACAGTTGTTACCAGCGTATTTCTGAAAGCCACCAAACCAGGGGGTGCTTCCCTGTGGGTGAAAAATTGGGAATGAATGAGTAAGAACATGAATCGTGACTGTCCTGAGTCCCCCTTATCCACCCCCAGCCCTTTTGGGGCAGCACCAAGCAGAAGTGGGGTTGCAAAGCCCACACCACTCACAAAGACATACATGAGGTGACTGAAGAGACATCTCTTTTCTTGGCAGAGCCTCTTCGCCACACACAGGTCCCCCTGTCCATCTGCCTTGCCCCGGGGCCACCTCCTCCCCCAGGGCCACCTCCTCCCCCATGGCACTTGGGCCATCTAGGCCAGCGAGGGAAGCTGTGGATGTGCCGTACCCGGCGCGACAGCTCCGGCTGGTGGCTGCCAAGGGCTGCTGACAGCATCCACATGGAAACACCCAGGGGGGAGAATGTCCTTATGCCAAGCAAATGCCTGATCTTCCCATTTATATCCATCTCCCTAACCACAAGGGACAGGAAAAATCGCAGATGCTTTTGCTAAACAACCCACAAGTATATAAAACGCACACGCACATTTTCCATCGTTGCTGCTTTCCACAGCAGAAGAGATTTAATTACACACAGATTCTACTCAATCAAGAAGAGAGACAGTTGAAAATAGAGGGGAAAAAAAACATTTAATTTAATTCTATTTAGCAGCATCTTTATTGCAACAAAGGTTTTGTAATAAAACGCAGCAAAACTAATGTCTCCACTTTACATGATTAAAAGCCATGTAAGCTAGAAAGGTGGGGGAGGGAGGGAGACCAATAAACCCACTGGAGTGAGACATGCAATTTTGTTAACGCAACAGCAGGCACTTCATGTTCTAAAATTAAACACCTGAACTTTTACTGTGCAGAACATTCAGTAAAAAAACTGCATGAAGATCTCTCTCTTCCCCTTCCAAAGGAGCGGCCCGGAGAACCGTGAGGGGCACGCAAAAAGTCTGTACAGGGTTCTGGGACTCAAGTAAACAGGCAATTCAAGGCAGTGTCCTAATCTGGCTGATTCTTTCATTTCTTTATGCTCTATTATTGCCTCGTCAGAAGTTGAGCATCACGCCAGCAGCAAAACGGCCTGCCTTACACACGGACACACACAGCAGAAACACAACCCACCTTTCCTGGTAGGGAAGAAGGGGTTGGGAGCCTCTGGGCTCAGAGTTTGTGGACTCCCCATAATTCGCCACCCAGGCTCAGCCATACGGTGCCCCGGGGTTAAAGCATTCCTACACCCTCCCGCTCACAAAGTATTTCCATAGCCCGTGCCCAAATACCACTAGTAGAGTAGGGAATGCATTTTCCATTCTAATATAATGAAGCGAGTTTATTTTCAAAGCTTTATGCGGTGCTCCGAACTCACAATTTCATTAACAAACAAGTTAACTGAGTTTATAAAAATCAAGCAGTTCTGAGCAGTTACTAGTTCTACTTTGTTCTGAATAAAAAGAGATAATCGATAACCAAGGGGCAGGGAAGGGGGGTACAACTCCAGCATGAAGGGTGAAACCCAACAGCTTTGCGCATCACACACTCGAGAGGAATTACTGGAAACTGCCTCAAAACAGGGTGAAAGAATGTGCTTCCACCAGAAACAAGCACCACCAGTCCCAACCACTGCAAACGAGAAGAAACTGCTGGCATCAACACTCAACGACTTCACTATCTCATCGCTCAGATCCCCGTATTTCATTTATATTTTAAAAATATATGAAATTAAAAACATTCATCTCAAAGACACCTGTGCAACTAACTTCCACCATGCAATGAAGGCTCAATCCTGCTCAGAGCAGGAGTCCTGCTGGGCACGGAGCTGCAGGCAGATCCCCCCAGGGGACATACCAGCTGGTTTGGGAGCCACAGGGATGGATGGTTCCTCCTCACGTGTTTTTCCTCCACAGACAACCTCCCTCGCACGTGCTACCCCCAGATCTCACTAGTTCTGCTTCAAACTCACACTAACCAAGACTTTTTTTTTGGGTGTCTTTTTAACATGCAGGAAGGGACAAAGAATAATCCCAAATACCAAACAGGCTGAAAACCTCTTCTTGAGTAACAATGCCACCTCCTGGCCCGCAAAGTACAACCTGATCCTGAAGCAAGGCAACTCCAACGGTCCAGAACAAGGCAAAGCCGCCGCTCTCCTCACCAGCTCCGCTCCAGCACCAGACCAACACTTCCCCACACGAGGTGCCGGATGCTGCTCCCCCCAAAAATATCAACACAACGGTCCCGGGCACTAACACCTTCCTACCTCTGCATTCTCAACTGCAACGGGCTTTGCCCTTCTTCTCTCCTCACTGGTAATTTAGTCGTTGACCGCGTAGGGCTGGATCAGACCTCGTGTAAGGCATCTCTCACACCTTCACCTACAAGCCGGCATCTTTCGCGAGAACTACAAAACCCTGATGAGAAATCCTCCCAGCATTTCCACAGGTAACAGAGCATGGGGTCTTAAAGTGCTTAACTACTGTAAAAAGAAGAAAAAAAAATATTGTAGGAAAGAAATTATACATAATTTATGTTGCAAAATAGAGTACTTACAGTACATTGTACTTTAATAGCTTTTCAATATATATATTCAAAACAATGGAAGGATGCACTATTAAAAAGTTTTATGTCAGCACTTACAATCACATCCTGTGCTAAATCAAAGCCAGCCTGGTTTACTTGCATAACAGTTAGTTCTTCGGTTCCCAAAAAAGCACTGTTTGATGAAGGCCATTTTTGTTCTGTTTTTTAAACAAAAGGATCAATTTCATCTTAAAAATCATACACATTTACATTCACGGGTAATCACCTCTAGAAAAAGAACAAAACCGGCCCAAAAAGCAAGTTAATTTAATATTGAACAAAATATAAACAACCTTGGAAAAGGTGGTACTATCCACGTGTAATTTTATACATATATGTATATATGAACAGATATAGATATATGTATATATAATACAGCATAAACACGTAAGGAACACAACGGAATCCCATAGTTATAGCTTATACTTCTCTCTACTCACTGCAGTGTTGTTGTAGCTCAAATGCATCCGCTCCCTTATCCGTCCCTCGATACTGACCATATCCCTCCGGAGGGACGCTGCGTTCGCCCCAGTCACAATTAACTACTAAGAGAAGACATTCCAGGAGCTGGGCCTGCCATTCCCCTGCCATTCCCTTCCCCCAGTCAACCCCTAAGCCTGTTATTGACCTGCTAACGGTATTTTAACTGACCTATTTATAACCACGCTGGGATCTGAAAAACCAGAAAACAAGCCCAAACCCAGCATCCTCGCCCTCGGAGGAAATGTGCATTTACTGCGCGCCCCTTTGCTCTGGCCATCTTTTGTGTAACCCAAAAAACCAGATCCCGTTCGCAAACAGGGATTTTACAACCGCGTAACTGCACCGGCTCCGAGAGCTCTGGCGCGTTTGCCCAGCAGCCAAACTGCACAACCAGGCGGTTTGATACAATACAGCCAGATTGGGGTAAATCCCGGAGTTCCAAAAGCGAGGAAAAATACAAGGTTACAACATGTGGAGTATTAAGAGTGAAAACACCCAGAGTGATTCCAGATTTTTAGAAGATGAAAAGAAAATCATGCTCTGCTTCTCTCTAGCACCAAAACAGAAAGAAAAGGAAGTTCTTAGGTTTCTAAGAAAACCATTAAAACTTAGAGGAGCCTCAGAGGCAAGCCCCAAGGGGAGAATTTCCTGGATTAAAGAGAATCATTTTGCTATGGATTTCTATCTTAAACGACCTGTTGCAAGTTAAGAGTGACTTCACACACTTACGATGCTTTTTAGCCAAGCCTGCTGCTTAGTTAAAACCTCACTAGCAAAAACACAACTGGGACTGCGTGTCCTTTAGGCTTAGCGGGGTTACTTTAAGCTATACAGAAGGGGGTTTCTCAAATACAGCATCATAATCATGCTCCACAGCAGTGCTAGAAAGGACCCAGGAAGGGAGGACTGAACAGAGTAGGAGATTGGGAAACAGTCCTTCAAATAAAGCAGAAAATTCAATGAAACAACTCATATTGCCTCACGGGTAGCGTTGGTAAGGTCTCTCCTCATTAAACCCTCTGCAGACCTTTGAAATAGAGTATTGAATTTTAAAGTTGTAACAGGATGCACATAGCTATATCATGCTGATGTGACAGTAAGAAAACAGTATTGCAAAACCAGCTCCAGAATGAACACCAGGGAAAAATGTCAGTGAGAAACAGGCTGCACTTTTAAGCTTGTTTTAAAATTTACAGTTTCAGCTCTTTGACTTAAGTTAGTTTGCATCTCAGAATAAAAGACTGTTATGCCCATATCACAGTAAAATATCATTTCTCTTCCCCACTGTAATCAAGTACAATCAGGATAGGATCTCAAGCTGCTGAAAGAAAAAAAGAGTATAATTTATCCTGGGGAGAGAAGAAATCATTGAAAAGACCCTGGCATCAAGTGGACTGAATCCAAAATTTAAACTCTTTAGGAGGCAGCTTAAAAGTCTTTCTTCTTAAAAAACAATTAACAACTAGATAGGTGATATGTCTAACTTGTGTCCAGCTTCTAAGGAGTGATACATATCTCTTTCATGAAGCATAAAAGCTATATGATAGCATTTAAAACGTAATACAAGTTGTAACCATTCAGGTAAACCCTTGCTGTGTAGTGAGTAAATCATCCAGTATTATGTAGTAAGATACCAAGGAACACACTGTAAAAATACATCAATTATGCCATAATGCTTTTAAAAAGTGAAGACCTGGTGCTGTAGAAGTACGTTATCTTCTGTTTCAGCTCCTCCCCCAAGAGAACACCCATGGTACTGCATTATGCCACAGACATTTGATTTTATTTACATCTTAAGCTTTAAAGTTATTAGGTCTCCGTACTTTAATTTCCTGTATGGCACCAAATTTACTTTTAAAAAAGTGTCTCCGTGTGTGTGTACGTGTGTGTACATGTGGCAGGCACCAGAATGCAATGTTCCATGCTATTTTCTCTAGTTTCCTACATCTCCTCGTTGGGAAAAGCAGCCAGTGGAGCAGAGCTCTGCAGAGGTCAGTTACATTGCCTTCAGGGCAGCAATACGAGAGCCCAGGTTCTCTTGCAGGTAATACAGTAGGTGGAGTTCATAGTGCTCTCCCGACTCGGGTACCCTTATGCTGTGTCTCTCCTGAGGGTAGATCTAAAATATATTTAAAAAAAAAAAGAAAAAAAAGTATCCACACATAAGTATCCACAGGAGTTGTAGGCACCAACATTTAAACTGGTGCCCAGAGCCATCTTTGAAATATTCATGTAATCTCCCTGCATTAACCCTCCCCTTGAGCTAAAACACCCCATCCTCCATCGCCTGAACTCAGAGACAACCCCCTGCACCCTCTAACCCAGCTGGTGCTGTGCTGGGGGCAACCAGCCTGGCTTAACAGAGGCAGACCCTGTCCAGAGCCCCCAGTTCTGCCGTGTGGTGTGGGACACCTGGGATGCACCTGCACAGAACCAGCAGGGTTTAATTAAACAGATAACCCCGTTCCACACTGCATTAACACTGCCTCCAAACAGCAGATCTCCTCAGGAGCAGCTGTAACTGCTCTTAACTGCTCATATGCCTAATATTTGGTTTTTGTTTGCTCATAGCATCTTTCTTTGAAAAGACGTTAGGCTCAAATACTAGTTTGATCCTAGAATTCCAACCTGCCCAGCACAACCAAGTTCCAATTTTGGACTCCTCAGCCCAAGACATACACATCACCTTTACATCCCGGTTCTGGCCTTACCTGCAAGTCATATGGTTTCCCAGCTCTCACTAAAAAGCTGAGCAAAATACTAGTGTGTGCAAAGTGAACATTCTCATCCAAGAATCCGTGTAGCAGCAGCAAACGGTTTGGTCTGAGAAAAGCAAGAGACAAACATTTCTAAACAGCATCCCAGAACCTGCCAGTCATTTCACAGTCCACACACACGCCTTCAAAATCACTCCACACAAAAAAATATTTGTACTGAAGACCATGATTTCACTATTGTAAATTGCTCTGGATGGACATGGCTCCCAAATCTATTCTTTCCTCCTCTAGAAGTTCTTCATCTGTGTATATTCTTTATTCTCAGAAATATTTTCTAGCTTGGACAATACAAGAGCTTCGCACTTGCTCAGAATCACTGCTGATTTTCAGCTCTTTGGCAAGGAAGCTCACGGCCTCAGCCCGCTCTGCAGAAAACCCAGTGCTGATACAGCCTTGGAACGTGCAGAAAGCATCCTGATCAACTCATTTTTGTCTAGCTTAATGTGGCTCTAAAGCGCTAATCATAATTGAAGATATGTTTGTCACTTCTTTAGACATAAAAGATAGTCTTTACAGCTAGTGTAAGAGGGATTACATGGAATGGCCTGTAATTACGCAAATGTTCATCCTAGTGTTAAGTTTATTAGTATTGGGTTTTGGTCTTTTAAAAAAATTATTATTTAATACTAGCATTTGTGATTCCATGACTCAACTGCCAAGAACAGGGAGATAAAAATGTGTCCGTGGGGCTTGAACTTTCCTAGTAGGAAAAGCAGAAGGCAAGAGCCAGAACCAAACTTACTCAGAAGGAAACTTCTCAGCTTGCATGGCCACCGAACCTAGGTAATACCCCTGCTCGTTGTGATCCGGGTGGCCCATGTAGCGCTCGGTGTAACCAGTGTCATAGAAAATCCACAGCGTGACGGGCGCCCCGGCAATGGCAACCTGCAAATTCAACAGGGCTGTCACCGCGGGGAGGGGAGTGACAAGACCTACCCCCTGATCTGGGGATGTCCCTCCTTTCCTCCCTCCCACAGCTCTATCCCAGTGCAACTATAACTGTCCACAACACACTGGTAAGTTTACAATCCACAAAAGAAAAGCAGATCTCACTCTCCCTCCCCACGGTTCATATGTACCAGTGAAGTTCAGCTACGCCCTACGTTGCTGAAAACAAGGAAAATCCTACAGACAAATCAGAAGCAAAACACATCACTGAACACATCATCTGCTGAGGGAGGTGGATTTTGTCCAAAATGCAGAGTCCTCTGCTCTCAGGTTGTAAAATCTTTGTTCATTTGAATGTCTAACAGAAACCAGGATTGATAGCTCCCTAGGAGCAGCAAACTACCTTGTGTAGCTACCGCCCAGCTTGCAGAGAGGCTTGTGGAAAAAAAGAACCACCAAAAACCCTTTGCAAGGCAGGTATTTTTAAAAGTAAAAACACAACAATCCTTAAGGACTTGAGACAAGTAATTATTAAACCTCCCAGGAATATTCAGGTTGGATTTAGACACAGCTACAAAGAACAAAATACATCCCAAGAGCAATATCCAGCTCTCGCCACATCTCTACCTCTGGGCCTTGCCCAACAGCACTCTGCCCATTTACTACAGTGGTCTAAAGTCACAAAATCACAAGAACCTCTCTTCAGTACCTCTCCCCATCCCCAGGTTGCCCTCTTGGCTGCTTCAGAACACACTGCAGCATGGGCAATTTGATCTGGGAATAGATCAGTCTGCAAAGAAGCTATTCTCTCAGGGCAGGGAAGAGGGGAGGAGGAAGAGAAGGAGGTGTCATTTTTCAGCAGGATCATTTCCCCTAGTTGGTTCACAGCACAAAGAGCTCGGCTGACATAAAGCGGGGATCGGTTGAGATTATAAAAGGTACCTTCAGCATAGGTGACCTGAGACGGGTACAGCTGTACCAGCACAGTTATTGCAAGCTCAACAGTCCAACAGTTTAAAGGTCTCTTATGCAGCTCCAGAGAGTGAACATCCTTATGTGCTCAGTGGAATGGGGTGAACAGTTGTTCCTCCTCACTCCAGCTCATGAGAAGAGACTCTCAGATATTCCAGTAAAACTGGTCTGCCTGAACAGCCCCACGCTTCTCTTACACACCAGGCTTGCTCTGCCCAAAAGCACCCTGCTCACGTTAATGCAGGAAGCCTCACGGACAACACCGCACCTTCACGTTAGGTCAAGGTGATGTCGGGCTCACGTGGAGCCGGGGGGAAGCAAGCACAGTGACGGTGCTCTTTGGGGTGGTTACACTCGTTTAGGAACACCACGCTCTCCTGGGGAGAAAAGTTACAAAGTTGTATGGAGAGGCAGAAAAGTGCAGCACTTAATTGCACAAATGCAATGTTCTGATTTGAGGAATCGCTGTTAGTATTAATTATTGGGGCTGTACCAGTATTACTGCCTCTGAAAAGCTGAATCCCATAACTGTACCAGTACAGTCTCAATGTGAATACCGGTTTCAGACACCTCTCAGAACCCAACCGTGACAAGAACCCTACAGAGGAAGAGCATCTCATCCCATGCTTCACACAGAAACACAAGTGGACAGAACTGAGGAGACAACCCAAGGTCACACAACTTGTAACTGCCCTTGCAACACCCATTGATTGCTGGTTTCAAAAGGTACTGTGGCTTGTTAGCAGGCACTAGGCCTAAAGAGTGAACAGAATTTCAGATCTGTTGTCTGCCAAGTATCAAAAAAACAAACAAACACGAAAGCCCAGAAGCCTAATTAGAAATACTGTGGAAGAAATGCTTGCTAGAAAAGCTACTTCTCTCCAAAGTCACCCAAATAGAAGAGTCTTGAAGAAAACAGCCAGAGCGTTGTGTTCTCACTTGTCTAGTGCAAGCTCAAAAGTCTTTGTGCTGTGAACACCCATGGGAGGTTATACGATTAAGGGAAAAATTCTGTCTGCACCACCAGAATAAGTACTCAATGTATGAACATACCCTGAAGATATCTGACCTCTGCATTAAAGCCATAAGAGAGAGGTAGCCTCCGTAGGACCAGCCGTGAATGCCAACGCGATCCAAATCGATGAAGTCATACTGCGACGCTAAATACTGCAGCCCTTCCACCTGGTCATCGATTTCAATTTGTCCCTGGGAGAGGAGAGAAAAAGGTAGGTTTTGTTAGTTCCAGACAAAAGTTATATTCTCAGGATTTCCAAAGGTAGCCACTTCCAGACCTTCGCTGCTTCTGTTCGTACAGCACCCAACCACGTATCTGGTGGGAGTCAGAGACCTCCTTATGAACCAGCTTGTGTTACACCCACCAAGCTGGAGTTGGTTCATAACCTCAAACCCTGACGTTATATCTTTCCCACATTGAGCGTCCTTCCACCCTCAAATCCACACTGCTCAACTGCACACAATTCCCCTCCCCAAATCTAGGCAGCGTCACGTCGACAATGCGGGGCATCTGTGCCAAATCAGCGCTTCAGCTCAAATAACACTGGGACTCAAATCCATCTCGGGATGAAAATGAAGAAGCAGACTTAGAGCTCCACTTACCATTTTGTATTTAAAGGCTCCTTCAAACTTCAGCCCTCGGTGGCAGGATCCCCTGTTGTCAATGACAACAACACAGTAGCCTAAAGAGGCCAGAGTGTTCAAACGGAAATACTTGATTCCTTTAAACCGATTGTTCACCAGCTGTACCTGGAATAGAAGAGGAACAATGACACAACCACGTATGTTACGGAATCCAGAGGTCACCTTTTGATCCAGTTTCACATTTTATTTATCTTTACCTTCCTTTAAATGTTTTATACCTATTTAATGTTAAGTTTTCAAGATCCCTACTCCTTGCTGCAGGACTCCCTCTCCCTGCTTGTGGTCTGCTATCAAATAAACTCTCTTCCCCCCGCAAAAGCCATTCTGTGTCACAGCTAGGGAGAGCTGAACTGAGCTCCACCACAGCACCGACAGGCACACAGCAACAGGGGCAGCTGCTGACTGCACAACCCAGCCCTGAGCCTGCAGCTCTGCTCTTCCCTCTCTCTGTTCTTTCCCAGGAGAAGATCTTTCCCTTCGCCAAGTCTCACTCCAGCTGCCATGGACCAGGGCAGAGTAGAGTTAGGGGAATCAAAGCAGGGCTAAGCACCTCTACTAATCAGTGGGAGGATGACTGGGGAGCAAGCACACACTGGTGATGGTCAGTGCTAACAGAGAACTCCCCTCACATATACATCACAGAATGATACGGGTTGGAAGGGACCTCTGGAGATCATCTAGTCCAACCCCCTGCCAAAGCAGGCCCACCTAGAGCAGGTTGCACAGGAACTTGTCCAGGCAGATGTCTCCAGAATGTCTCCAGAGAAGGAGACTCCACCACCTCTCTGGGCAGCCTGTTCCAGGGCTCTGCCACCCTCACAGGAAAGA
>JAOXNO010000070.1:39863177-39874083 GCA_028565335.1 Limnodromus scolopaceus
AGTTTAGGGAGCATTCCTTCCCTCCTTGTGCAAGCTCGCAACATACAAACACTGTGTATTCTGGCTAAAAAGAGTCAGGACTAATAGATTTATGCTGATCCCTCCAACGAGCATCTCTTTATTCCAGGACAGCAGTTGGATACCACCATGACATCCTGCTGTTCACGAAACATGGAATTTCCTCACTGCTGCCTCACAGTATTTTTGCTCTTTAAGCCTTGAATTTAGTGGGGAAAACTCCTTGTTGCCAAGGATCCACACAGGAACACCCAGAAAAGAAAGCCAACTAACGTTGCCTGTGTTGCTTTCCCACACTGCCAAAACCAGAGCTTATGGTCCAGAACAGCATGTCAGAGGTGGAAAAGGATGAAAGTACGCTGTAGACCAAAAAACCCCACATGATACATATGTTCAACCTCAATAGCGGGGAGTGGCAAAGTCCACTCTTCTCAGGGAGCAGAGCCTCATTAATGTAACATGATTTGTGAGGCCCCAGCCATCACCCCCCCGCAGGATATCCGTGTAGCAAGAGCAGAGACTTACATTGGATCCATGTCTGCCAAGCACTTCCCATTCCCCACTGGTGATTGCTATCTCCTCTTTGATGGGGCATTTGAAGTCGCCTGCAAATAACCAACACAAACAGAGATTTTACACGTTACAAAACACATGGTAACAATATACTTGTTCCTTCAAAGCATTTTAACTTGACTAAACCCAAGAGTAACCTGCTTTCGCAGAAGACTCACACCTCTGCCAGCTCCACAGACAGATGTTAGGGATAGTACTATTTAAAATTCTGTGAAATATATGTTTAAGGATTCACAGGATTCAATCTGAGTCCCAGACAGCTTGCTTGCCTTTTTTTTTTTTTTTTTAGTATTTTGTCAATTGCATAGAAATAGAGGCTTTATACTGAAAAATGGGTGTGCAAAGGGAATCTCAGGTGTCAAACAATGGGGAATTCTGCAACAGGGTGAAGAACAACTCTGCTTTTGTAAGATGGTTTCATTTCCCTTAGAGTGAGGAAGATTTAGCGAGAAAAAGAAGTCAGGTGCATTCAAGAGAAATCTTGTCAACCCAGGGTATAATGCTATCTGGAAGAAAGAGAAAAATAACACCCAGTTGCCTGAAACTAGGACCTCTAGTAATATTAGGTGTATTTTTTGCGCATGCAGAGATCAGTAAGTGCCTTCAACACAGACCAAGTAAATTACGTATCACAGCATGTAACTGTATATTAAAGAATACATGCTGTGGGAAAAATCACTCCAGGAACGTTGCACACAGCTGTATCGTGCATCTCAGCAAGATCAAACCTTGACTGCAGCTCAGAAGGACATGGCCCTTGAATTTTTTTGCTTGAAATGACTCTTGCTGCATTTCCATTTGCAGCAGCTGCCCATAATTTTCTCCTACTGACGTCTCTGTCTATACAGCAATACTATGATTGTTCTTAAGAGCAGAGAGGAATTCTCTGAATAGTTGTCATATCGTAGGTTTTGCTGCCAAGGACACACGTTCATTTTAAAGGGACTAACATGTGGGCCCGCTCAGACAGGGAGACCTTTTCACAATGTGTTCAAACCACGCTCTTCATCAGCCTTTCTGCCACCAATCTGCTTGTAAAGGCTAACAAGGACTATGTTGGTTTTACTTGCAAAATCAAGCCCTGAACCAACATTCAGCCTCCATTAGTTACACTGGACCCTGCACATCAGAGTAGCCACGCTAATGCTATAATGATTAACCTCTGGCAAACTCAGCACAGAAACGGTCCCAACGTTGACAAGGAAAAGCCAACTAAGTGCATTTCACAGTATCACAGGGAGCTTCTTACCCATCTGATTGTTTGACACTTCGTACCTCTAGCCCATGAGAAGAATCAGGGTTAAAACTAAGGCATGCTGAGTGCAGAATAACCCCTGCACAATTTTAAGAGGAACGACTGCGCAGTGAAGTGCTTTCCTGGACAATAGCAAGAGTTCCCAATAAGACAGTAATTCCTACCACCTGGAAGGAGATTTATTTCCTCACTAGTCGGCAGCAAAGGCCCAGTTAAAGCAAAAGAATAATTTCACTTACTTGGAGCAGGGAGGCTTCCAGACGACCGTTTATATTTGCTCTCCTTCAAAACTGAGGTGACTTTGTACAGATGCCGGAATCCTGTTTTACACTCAGAGGCAAAAATGAACTCTATCTCATCTTCACGGGTTTGAGGGAAAACATAGAAGATATCATGGATCTATGGAGACAGAGCAGCGGATAATTGTTATCAGCAGGACTTTGGCACCGAAGTCACAGGTGGTTAAGTTCTTCTTACTGCTCAACACAGAAAACACAGTTCACGCTAGGAGGGTGCAGCAGTGTCCCTTACTGGGAGGACCAGTTACGCTTATGAGCCAGGGGGCATCTGCAGACAGTGGCCACATATGCTGCACAGCACCAGGCTTTTTGCTAGTCCAACTTCTGGCCACCAGATTAAGTCTTTCTGCACCTGCCTTTCTAGCTTCAATACAGAGGTGGGCCCAGCTCTACAGACAGCATGTGAGAGCCACCCAGAGCAGCCAGAGTTCAGTGGCCTCCCCTGACCAGTGCTGTCTAGAAGCCCACAGGTGAAGGGTTATTTAAAGAAAGTTAAGCTGACATCATTTTCCTGCTCATAAAAATGCCAGCTTTTACTTCAAGGGGCAATCTTTTGAGGGACAAGGGAGCATTTATGAGTTGCCAGTCAAAAGCCACTCCAGCCAGTAAAAATAACGGAGAAAGGACAACTGACTGCACCATCCTGAAACCACACACACAGTAAACATGGTATGATAGAGAGCACTCGCTGCATAGAGATCATTCACTGGAAGGCTTTGTGCAAATGCTCTCCACTGAAAGATCCAACTATCTGACAGTGATTGATGTTCCCAGGGCTTCCCACACCCTGGCACACCTCCAACGGGATGTCATTTTAGGGACATCGATTGTTATCTGCAGAAATGTGAACAGCACTTGTTTTTACAGCATTAGCCTAGCACACCGGTGTCCGGTCTCGCCGCAGAGGCCCCGGGGCACACCTGCCAGAACACCGCACACAAATTTATTTCATCAGACCACATGTAGTTAAGGAGGGGTTTTAGTAACTGTTAGCAGGCTTTTGAGACTTTTTCACCCAATATCAGCTAGATACATCTTTGTTGGCACTACTGTTGCTGAACAACTAGCACCAAGAAGCCGGAGGGTGTCAATGGCTAACGCTGCAGCCAAGGGGCAGCCTTGGAACCCCAGAGCCCTGGGCTCCACTCCTAGTTCTGCTTTCACATCCCAAATCTCTCTGTTCTCTACATACTGTGAGCTCTTTACAGCAGGAAGCACAGAATATGAACAGAACTTGCACAACAGGAATATTCTCCCAGGCAGCACACTAACACCAACGCTGCTCAAGTGCTACAAACAGGGCCTTGAAGAGCAAGCTGCCAGAGAAGGCTGAAATTCAAATTCTTACATTTATCCAGATGTCTGTTGTTTCTTCATAAATAATGAAAGGTGTAACAGAATCTGGTACAGCATCGATAAGTTTCTGTCTTTCCATTGCATCATATTCTGTGGGGATGAATAATGCAGGAGGGATCAAGACTATCTGAAGACGAGTTTGGGAGCGATCCAGTAAGATGGACCAGATGCTGTTGAGGAGACAGATATTAGAGAAAATAACATGCAACCATGAATATTAGACAGGTCTGAAAATCTCAACAGACACTCATTAGCACTAAGCATTTTGAGGGAGTCAAGAATGTTCAATTTCAGATTAAACACAAAGCCACATGTAAAATTTCACCCACATAAACAAATCTCTTCCACAACACACAAACTTATTTCACTTCATTTTGATTTTGCATAAGCACTGCTGGTTCAAAAGTTTAATTAATTCTATTCTTCCAGATTTGAATTGTGCTTTAGGGGAGAAAGAGAAGGGAAAAATCAGAGGGAATAATGAAGCAGAAAAATTTAAATTTAAATTTCAGGATACTTGTGAAAATGCTAATATTTTAAACTATACCTGGCAGAGAATAATACCTGAGCACCTAAATGGACTGGCCACAGACCTTGCCATACTTCTGATGACTTTACATGTAGGTCTAACAATAATCCCACAAAAAGCAAGATAACGGAGCAAACGTGTCCCTGAATTTCTTCTACCTTTGGTGGGGGTGGGGGGAGTAAATTAAAAAGGTGAAATCCATCTTTAGATTCAAGAACTGGAGAAGCGCAATTCTGGAGAAGCTTCTGGTGAGTTAGAAACACTGTACTACATCATCTACAGGGTTAAAAATGACATGCAAATGTAAGTAGCACTTACAGCAGGTTTTCTGATCAGTAAGTCTGGTCAGCAAGGATGGTCCAGTGGTTAGGGCGCTAGCCTAGGACCTGGGGGACCTGGGCTCATTTCTCTCCTCAGCCACAGACTTCCTGTGTGACCCATGGCAGGTCACTTAGCCTCTCTGGGCTTCAGTTCCCCATCTGTAAAATGGGGACAATAGCACTGCACTCTCTCTCACAGGGATGCTGAGAGGACACATACATCAAAGGCTGCGAGTGCCCAATACCAAAGCAGCAGGGCCAGGTACCAGAGAAAGAGGCAAGGAGGACTCTGTTTTGGCTTTTGGAAAAATCGTCCCCTTTGCACAAATTAAGTTTGTAGCAATGTAAAAATGAAAGCAGGCTTAAGCTTGAAGAAGACAAGAGACCACTACATTCTGCTTCTAACTGTAGTGCCCCAAACCCTCTAAGCAGAGACAGGATTAACATACGCACTATTTTCCTTCTGGCGTCCACCCAGCTCTAGCAATGTACTCTACTCCTTCAAAGAGGATCTCGAAGGGCTGAACTAGCTCTTTATCCACAACATCTGCAATCTGTTGACAAAGCAGCAATTCAGTGACACTGAGATGAACCCCCACAACCAGTTTTCATGCACGATGAGAGAGTCTGGACACAGAAGACTTCTTCTGCACAGCTCAGCCAATTTAGATTGTTCAGCCTTTGCAGCACACGGGACCCCGTCTGTAGCCAGACACCAGCACAGCCAGGGCTGGGACTTGAGAAATCTGGATGCTGCTCACAAATCCATCGCTCATCTCGGACAAGTCACTTGAACACTCAGTCTCCCCACGTAACGGGGAGGTGATTTGTACCGAGCTATTTTGTTAGGTGTTTTCATCGGTAGATGTTGAACATCCTGCATGACATCCAGTTATCAACGTGGTTCTAATTCATGCTATGCAGTTCTGCAGTCTCTCCCTGCTGGGACTGGGAACAAGTCACCCCAAGGGTTGTGACGGCTTTCCCTGCCTTTGCTGGCTGACATCAGCAGCACTATCCCAGCAGGTGACTTGATGGCTCAAGCAGCTCAAGAGTAGATAGAATCCCACTAACGCATGGCTGTTACTGTATCTGTTTGGTAAGATTAATTTCCCAACTGTCCAAAGATCTTGGACTGAGGAATGGAAATTTCTGCATCCGTTAAAAAATCCCAGGGTGAAAGAAAAGTTCATCTCTTTCCATATATCCATGCTTTTGTAAGGTGATATATTCTTTTTGCAATCAAATTTTCCTAGTATCTGTAGCCAATCAAGAGATCTGTCACATAAGAAGGTCTAACCATCCACACCTAGAATATTCTGCTCTGCAGCTGAGTTCATAAACCAGCGGTAGGGAAGGAAAGCACAGCCTTGACAAATACTGCTGTACACACAGACACCAAGTATCCGCAGAGGAATCAGCCAAGTGCACTGCCTCCAGAGAAGCTGCTAAGCTCTATCAACCAAGAAAAGTTTATTTGTACTGAGCTGGAAAATGAATTGTACCAAAAAAAAAAAGAACCACAGAAACGATATTTGTTTGGAAAACAAGCAGAACATAGAACTTACTCTGCCTTCCGCATTGATTGTCACTTCAGATATCTTGAAAGTGACCTTTGGATTTGCTGTACCTATAAAAACAGATGTTAGCAGTCAGGCACCGATTGTTTGCTTCCAAGAGGGCAGACGAACTGTGGACTACTGTGGTGTTATTCACAGAGAACTGGAAAAGGCAAACAGCAGAATGCTCTTTGATCAAACAGCCTACTTGCACGTGTGAGAGACAGCACAGAATGAGGCAGGGAAAAAGACTGCAAACACGGGGCAGACTCAGTGGATATAATCCTGCAACAGATCTGATCGAGAGCCATGCTACTGTCACAGCCCCAGCCAGTCTTCCCCCCCACGAGGGATGCAGGGACTACTTGGAAATAAATGCTCAGGAGTGATCAGGATGGCAAAGCAACCTTTGGTTTAGTCTTTGGCTGTTATTCTTGAGGTTATGCACAAGAAGTGACCCAGTGCTAAAAAGCATCTTTGGAAATTAGAGCAACTCTCTTTTAAAAACCTATTGCCACAACTAGTGTGGTGAAGATGACAAAGCTATGTATTTGTGTTAAACAATGAAAATCTCAAGCGAACTCTTTACAAAAGCCAGCACAAAGCAGCAACTCATCCTGCAGCACTAAATGTCAGGGCCTGCTCCACAGCAAAAGTGGAGATTTCTATAAAGAATAAAGCCGCTGCCAGCTGATCCACAAGAAGCCACATGTGGCAAATTCCATGTGTTCTGAATATTCTCCACGCTGCTGTGAAGTACTCCCACTTCATCAACCTGGTTTATTTACAAAAACTGATGCACTGAGGTGAAATGACTTGCCTCGGGCCACAGTGCTGGCCAATTTAAGTACTTACCTTCTCCCTGGGAAGAATTTTCTCCACTACTTCAAGCTCTCCCCTCATAACAACCCACAGAAAAGGGCTATTGCCCCTGCTGCTCAAGCTGGAAGTGACGGCCCAAAGATTAAAACCTATGTTGGGTTTTTTTTTTTTTTTTAAAGGGATTTGGGCTTTCATTGGCTCGTTTTCCTAAACTGCTGAAATGTAGCATCGGGCAAAGCTGTGACAAAATACCCTCAGAAATCTGGGTGTACACAAGCACCAAAAAACCCATGAGGAGTCACCTCTCTTTTCCCAGGCTAACACCAAGCCTTTCCTCCTCCTTGAAACAAGTAGTAAATCAGGATCGTAACCAAAAAACTTTTCCCAGTGGATGAGGGAATCCACAAGAGCTAAATGAATTCTGCAGGGAACCACCGTCATCTGTGAGCAACGTGCTCTGCTGTAACAGCAGGGAAATCTCAGAAGAACAAGGGTCAGACTGTTCAGATTTGCCCCATACACCTGACACACGCCAGTGAGTCGGTCCCCAGCATGTCTGCATAAGTCCTGCTTTTCTGATTCCACTTAATATGCTTCAAGCCTGCCCTCACCCCTTTACTGCTGAAGCCTCCGGACCATATACTGTTTGAAAATGTAACAGGGTTTTTTCCGGTACCCTGTAACCATGCCAAGCTTGTTGTTCAAAGTTCAAGAACAATCATGGAGCCTAGAAGTCCTTCAAAACTTAATCTATGAGGGCACTGCCAGCAGCTAAACAGAAACCCTCCCGAAAAATCAAAAGGTCATAATTTCACAGCTATTCCCTCAGAGACACAGGGCTGCAATGAGAATCAACTCCTCAACAACTCGGATCTGCCAGGATCTGAGACAGCAGCTCCAAAATAGTGACAATCAGATAGGGTTTCCGCCAACTCCCGAGACACCCAGACTCTGAGCTCTGAGTAACCACATGGCTGGAATATCAGCAGTCACCAGTGACTAATGTAACCTCCCCAGCAGCAGTCCCCAAAACACATTTCCACCACCTGGACACCAATTCAAAGCCTACTCAACACCTCTCCAACAACCCTCTGCTCCAGGCGAGGAGAGTCACTGCTGTGCTGCACATGGAATAAAATATGTGTCTCCCAGAAACAGAGATGTAAGGTATCAGGGTCTCACCAGTTTTGGGGTACCGGAAAGAATCTGTTCTTCTTGTCTCCAGCATGGGCGATGTGACATGAATAATTTCCACCTCTGACTCATCATTTTCTTCATAAAGAATTCTAAGAACTTTACCCCCATTCATTGCTGTAAATGAATTAAAATTTCCTGGTCAGAACAGCTCTCATCAGCAGTTAATGCAGACATCAATATTCCCTCGGGAGCGCAAGCAGGTTGGAAGGATGAAGCAAAATCCAACAAAGTCTGGGATTTATGTTTCATTAAGTCAAACACTCTAAGACTCTTACAACTCCTACCACTGTTGTGAGAGGAAAGTCTCTTCCCCCAGTAACAGCTCACAAGGTCACTGTAACATGCCCATCACTGCAGATAGTTCAAAAGGAGCTATGAGTATAAGGTTCTTATCTTTCATAAAGACAAGTAACAGAAAAAAATAACTCTGCACAGGACAGCATAGAAGGGAGAGGCTCTACTTGTGCCTGTCAGACACACTGGATCCACCACACTTACTTGGCTGGGCCTTTGGGCTCCACCAGTAGCCAGTGTATCTGTCAAATTCCTCCTGCAGCACGAAAGTAGCCACGCCAGCAGATTTTGGATCCTCCTCAACACTGGCCAGGTCTAAAAAAAGACACAAAAGAATCAGTTCATGATGTATTGCTGAATCAAAGCAGTTCTGCATTATCCTAAACACAGACCAAGTTCACCCCCCGGGAACAATTACATGATAATAAATCTGATTTCTCAGCAGATTTGTTCTCTGCTTCTGCCGTGCTCTGTTGATTTACTTAGGGAGGATCTATTCCTCTCCGACATGGCAACTTCTTTTAGGAAAGGAAAGCGATCCACCCTTCTTACTTCTACCCAATTAGTCTCTCAATTTTCTATGTACTAATTGAAGAAAGAAAATGCTCTCTCTACCTGAACTCTGTGAATTGGAACCACAACTTTTAAGAAAAATCAAAGAAAAAAAAACAAAAACAAAACAACCCCAAACCTTTCTGGACAACTGAAATGGAAAATATCAGAAAGTGATTCAGAAAAATGAAAGCATCAGTATTTCATTCACTGTACAAACCAAAAGCAACAGACTTACATAACATCTCAACATGATGACATATCCATAGGGCTTCAATATTTTTCCTGTTACCCTGGAGGTAACTTAGCAGCACTCCATAAATAATTATCATCTGAGAAGGAGTCATTGCTACAGTTTATTTTTAATGTACTTACATAATATTTTAATATTTAACATTTAAATAAGATAAAGCATTATTGTAAAGTGTCAGAATTTTTAATTTAACTAGAATTTAAATTATATAGTTCAAATACAAAGCATGATTAAAATACAACACACAATCAATTTCTGAAAAGCGTTTTATCCACAATTTCCCATTTTCCTTCCTCCAGGATATATCTGTCTAAAACAGATTTGGAGAGGGCAAGAAGAGAGGACCTAAGTTACTGAGTATGATGGGCCAGCAGAAGCCACAAGGCTGTTCAGAAACTGCCGGTATTACTTCTAAAAGGCCTGCAGCCTGATTTCACTGACAGAAACTTTCCTTCAGCTCTATTCCGCCCACAGCTCCTCCGCACAGAAAAGGCTGTTCCAGTAAAAAGGAATGTGCTGTGTTTCGGCAGAAGAGCCCTTCCATACGTATTTAACAAATAACTCACTCTGCCAGATTCCACAGTGCAGGGAAAAGAATCATCCCACAATATTTGCACTAGAAGAAAGACGTAGAATGTGACAAACAAGGTGGAAACAGTGTCCATTCCCCCAGAAGAACCCCTACTGCCATTGCTTAATTCAGTCTAGCAAGAACAAGTGCAGAGGAGGTGCAGAAATTTTCAATGAGGATGCATTACCATTGTGCACAAACGTTAGCCTCCTTTCTTCTCTGGTTTCTATATTAGATATCCAGATGTCATTGCTATGGATAAATGCAATCCAATTTGGATCAGCAGGACAAAGCTTGGGATCCATACGGATATTTGGACAACTGGTCTCTACGAGAATGGGTCTTAAAGGCTGTTGCTGTTTGAAAGAAAAAAAAACAACAACACAGGAAACAATGATAACACGTGGACAATTAATTACAGAAACTAAACTGGGCTACCAGAAGGCCTCTAAGACCACCGTAGTGTGGACACCGACTTCAAATATACAGGTTTACAACAGAGAAATCTTATCAATTTTAAACACAGGAAAAATATTATGCAGATATTTTATAGGGAAAGTTGTGCTTCTACCATGGTTGCACAGCCACAAATCAGAAGGCAGCTTGTCTAGGGAAGCCTGGCACGCTCTTAAAAACAGCACCCTAAATAGGGGCTGGCAGGACATACAATCTTGTCCTCCAAAAGCAACTCAGGGTACAGTAAATTCCCCCTGACAACAGGCTTAGACAGACATCAGGCATTTGTTATAATAATGAGAAAGTATTTCAGCTTTGAAGTTCAACTTCAGCACCAGCAGAGTAAACACTGCTTGTTCTGAAAGTTACACAGCCAAACCTTGTAACACACACACACAGAGCACTGAGTGCTGAACAGTGACCCCTAAACCACAGCTTGGGAACAAAAGCTGTTTCTGATGTGACTTCTGACTATGGAAAAGAGCATGGAGCCTTTGCGTGGCTTTTTATTGGCATTGCTGCTCATGAAAAACCAACAAAAGAGAGAGACCGCCAAGAGAGACCAGCTCCAGTGAAGGTAAGTCCACACTGAGGGAGGGAATAGCGGCAAAAAGAAACAGGAAGGAGATCTTTTTGAAGGCTTTTGAAGCCGGGCAGAGCGGCTAGTCTGTGCTGGCAGCTGGTGGGCAGGCTGCTGAGGCGGCATCAGCAGAGCCAGCATAGGAGGATCTGGTTGAGGAAGGCTAGTAGAGTGAGGATGTAGATGGTGGGCAATCTACATCACAGATGCCTCCTCAGTCAAATAAGCATACACCCCAGATCACCACCACACCCACAAGGAGAAAAAGAAGG